>OY730189.1:11066664-11496583 GCA_963422495.1 Polyommatus iphigenia
GGAGGGAATAAAACGAACATATTGAATATTTCATACCGTCTTAACCGGCTTTTACCGATATTGGAGAGGAATTTTATCATTATCGTTATCAGAACTAGGTCATTCTGCTTTGTGAATTTGAAATTGCTTTTTAATTTTGCCAACGAGTTTCAGGCTGGTTTTAGTGATACGCGGGCCGTGGGTACGGATCGCTCCGTAGATCGATTTGTGGAGTAATGCGGATGGGTGACGGGTCCGTACGGACCCCTCCGCATTACTCTAAAACGCTCATTAGACCGTAATGCATATTGCGTTTATACGGAGCGATCCGTACCGACGGTCCGCGTGACACTAAAACCAGCCTTATACCTTTATTATGGGATAGGATCACATGATTTATTGCTATCATGGTTTAAATACAGAGTTTTTATTGATAAGCTTATTTATTTCTAGCTTCTTACAGACTTGACTAGGTAAATTATTATGGAGTGAAATCCTTTCTTCTCAAGTTCTCACGTTTGAAATGCCGTGACACGATCTACAAGCAAATTATAATATTTTTTTGATTTGAAATAACAAATAATACATAATATCCCTAAATCAGTACCTAACAGTTTCGGTCTCAAAATAGGCAGAGACATATGAATGAAGAAATATGAAATACTATATTATATTATTAGATGAGTCCGCAACTCCATAGCACCAAAATTCGTTTATCGCGCGGGAACCGTACATTTTCCCGGGATAAAAAGTATTAGGTACTTTACTTTCTCGGAGATAAAGTAGATCCATACCAAATTTCAGCAAAATTGGTTCAGCGGTTTGGGCGTGAAGAGGTAACAGACAGACACACTTTCGCATTTATAAATTATTATAATATTAGTATGGATTCCATACTAAGCAATGCTTAGGGCCTGTTTCACCACTTCCTGATAAGTGCCGAATAGGCTATCCACCACTTAACTTGACAGATGAAGTGTGGAGAATCTGTCAAAAAACTTGTGAATAGCCTATCCGGCACTTTATCAGAAAGTGGTGAAACAGACCCTTAATGTTCAAATCAAACTCCTTCAAAGGTTCCTAGTGATAAGTATAAATAGGGGCACATCGGTTATGCAAACAAAGTTGCGAGGGTACACGAGTTTTTCAACTCTTCCAACGCCTTTCATACTTCAAAGAACTCACGATTTAGGTCTATCTATGTAAACAGAAATAGGGCTGACACTATTTTTGCTCAAAAAAAAAAGAAAAGTTAACTATGATCATCTATGATACTTATTTCGGTTGACTTAAATTTTAGTTAAGTACGGTATTCTACAGTTTTAGATAAAAACAAAATAACACTTCAGCTTATGTAAATTGTAAATTGTATAATATTATAAGTTATTAATAATAGAAATTTAATTTTAAAAATAATCAAAGGACGACTAATATTTTTCTGAAAATTAACATAATATTTAATGTTATGTAAGTATAATATGTACTTATGTAGATTGTAGGTACATACTAGGTAAATTTTAAATATCACTACTACTTTACTTTTTGTATAGAGTTATTGACCTTAATTTTAGATATAAACAAAAATTTAAAAAAAGAAACATTTAAGAGAGGTATGATATTGGAAGAGGTTCAAAACAGTTTCGCAAAAAAACTACAACTTTTTAGGTACGGTACTCGTAACTTATAAAAAAACCATATCAGTCAAGACTCAAGTGTTTTGTATTTTTTATATGTGACAGCCCTGTTAAATCCCTACTTTCTAATAGTTTACCTGCTTTTGATAAAAAGCTCAGTGGGTCTCGACAAAGCGCTTACGTTCGCTAGGGTCGGGGCTCCAGAGAGAAAAAAACAAAAGAACAAAAAAAGAAAAAAAAAATGTTTAGACACGTCCAGACCTGTTGTGAAATGCCCGCGCTCGCTCGACTTCCTTTGTTGATGATAACACGAGTGTGCTAGCTGATAATTTACTAGAATTTAGTAACGGATACACATTAATAATGTTAAAATTATATTTTATCATGGGTTATTTAGACAGTGCCAACCAAATTAGGTTATACAGGACAAGAAATGAGAGTCTCAACTCACAACTTCTAACCGAAATTAAGTAAATAAATAAATTAAGTAAATAAGTACATACAGAACACTACATAATGATTAAGACAAGGAGTATAGCTAGCTAAAATCTGCTAAGGATAATATTCAGGGCCTGTTTCACCACTTCCTGATACGTGATAAGTGACGAATAGGCTATCCAGTATCCACCAATTAACTTGACAGATCAAGTATGGAGAATCTGTCAAAAAAGTTGTGAATAGCCATAGAGTTAATTTATTATGTAGGTACAGTACTTATATGTATATTATGTCAGTGTGAATAGCCTATTCGGCACTTTATCAGAAAGTGAAACAGGCTGAGGGCCTGTTTCACACCTATAATAATTGTGTAAGCTGGCCACTTTCCGTGAAAAACAGTAAAGCAATTTTTTCTTATTTCACAAAGCCAAAGAGACGTCCATAGAAAACATGCATAACCAAAGACGCAATAACCATTTTTCTCTGACCTTGGACAGCTATAGACCTATATGACAGTCAAAAATCAAAATTGTACCAAAGAATAAAGATAGAAAAAGATATCATTTCTCGTATAATTTCAGACATACCACTGATTATATCATCGGTGAGAAACACACAAGTGATCCAATGCGAGACGCTGACTGCATATGAATGAGCAACGTCCGTCCAGTCTTTACCATACGAGTTTGATCTTTATGTCATCGATATAGATGTGATGGTAGAGGTAAAATAGTATTGAATGTAACCTGAGTTGGTGAGTCATGCAAGGTCGAATGTCCAATGGCACATGTCGACTATCGATTGATATCAACATTTAACTTTACTGTGTTAGTTTAGATTTAGGATTTGTTCCACTTTCTTAGACACTTGAGATTTTATATTATTGAGCCGGATCTAATATGGCCTACTTATAGTGGAATAACTTACGAAGTAAGAAGTCAAATCACATTAACCCTGGAGTGGTCGCGTGGACTACATATGTAGTTCACGTAAACAAAATCAAAAATTTCTCAAAAACTGTAAGCTCGCGATTCTTGCGCCTGTAGGTACTTTCAAAAGACCTATCTAGCTACACATTCAGTGCAGCGCAAGCCCCTGTCGCGTATTTTAGTAACGCAATAGCCCCTCAAATATCGTGGACTACAGGTGTAGTCCGCGCGACCCATTACGTAAGTATTTTTTTTTATTAAATTTTTTATTATTTCCGTATAAGTATTTAAATATTATATTAGTACATACTAGTAAGATAAACTCTGTTTTATAATGTCGATTTGTTTTAAAATAATATTACTTTATATTTTTAGACAAAAAATAGCCGAACGACAAGCTGCATACATTGAGGCGTGGTTGAATGAAGTCGATGGCGATAGGGAAGAGTATCAAGCGCAGTCAAGATCTTTATTTTTGTTATTATTATTACTTTTAATACAGAGGTCGTGATTAATTTATGTTCTGTTTTTCTGATTTAGATGTATATACTTATTACATATTTAACATGTTTTTATCTTTATTTCAAATTGGACTACGCATGTAGTCCACGCGACCACTCCCGTCACATTCAGGTGCGCGACCACTGCAGGGTTAAGGCGTTCTGCAGCCTGATAATAATAATAATAGTAGTCCTAAAAAGGCTGATGTAGGAAAAGTGGATTCTGAACTATGATACATTTTATAGCTTTACACTGCGGCTTTGCCCGCGTGAAATAGTGTTTCTGACCTACGAAATTTGATTCCCTATTAAGCCCCCTTGGGTGTAAAATTGTTTTAACTCCCTTCTTATGATTTTCTAATGATGTTTATAGCTCAAAGACTAAAGAGTTTGGGCTTTACGTTAATGATATTATATTCATATATTATGAGTTATGTATGACATAATATTATATTCATATTATACACATTTTATTCTGATATGTTCGTATATGATTTATTCATTGCGAACAACTTTGCCTTTTCATATATCATATTATTATTCACAGTTCTTTCACCAGTCTACATATTTTGATCCCTTTATTAGATCAGTTTATGAACAAAACTTCCCAAGCCGCCGTATCACGCGCGGTAATTTTCTAATTCCCAGTAAGTATCTTAATCAAATGCCATAAGTTCCATTCAGTGGTAAATGGTAATGGTCCACCTACGACAACATTACTTTCAATTCGCAACGAGGATGTGGTTGTGGGTGTCTGGGAACCAGGTTGGATGATGAACCATAAATAAACCTATTAAGGGCCATTTCTCAATATCAATTGTACCATAAAATTCGAAAAGGTTACGAGCAAAATTATGTTTGGGTTGGAATTGAAAGTTTATACCTTTTTTTAATTACATTTTTAAATGATAATTGATAATAGAAGATTGAGCTTTTCCCTGAGTTCAAAAAACGTTTTTTTTTTAATAAAGTAAGGGGGAAAACGAGCAAACGGGTCACCTGATGGAAAGCAACTACCGAAGTGCGTTGCCGGCCTATGAAAAATATGGTTTTCTAATCATAATACATAGATAATTCCTAGAATTATCGTTTCTGCTTATTAATTTTCCCCCAAAATCTCTTACGTAGGTACTAAATTTCTATGAAAAATCCTTATTGTTTCTAAAACATTATGTGAAATATTATAAAAGATCTTTTAAATGTATCAAAAAGTCGAAAAGTAAATCTGAAAGTCGCAAGAAGATTATGAAGTAACCGTAGAGAATATTTTTGGCAACATGTGCGCTTTTAGGGCAGTAAATACACAACGATTAATGCACGTTCCTCATAATTAATATGGATAAATGATTCATAAAGTGTATCCCAATTCTACTGCTATGCCAACATCAATACATCGTCATAACCTAAGAGGCTAAGAGCCAGCAACAGCCAGGCTTCGTCATTTTATATAAGCTCAGTTTTCCTGTATGTTCCCCTATATAGGTAAAAACTACCAGCAAATATGAAGTTGCAGTAACTTTAGGAGATATCCAGCTCTGAAGGTCTACCTAACTTTCGATAAAGTGTAAAGCTCAATTTTTTATGATATTTCCTTCGTGACAACAGTAGGAATCTCGTCTTCCACTACCTGATATTTTACAGTTGCTTCCCACTGCCGGACACCTCTAAAGGGCCTAAAGTATTCGACTTTGGGGTGGTCTTTTTTCTATAAAAAAGGGGGCAAACGAGCAAACTGGTCACCTGATGGAAAGCAACTATCGTCGCCCACGGACACTCGCAAGTCGCAACATTAGAAGAGCTGCAGGTTCGTTTAAGTTTTTAAGAGGAAACACGCTCTCTTTTTGGAGGTTTGCGGGTCGTATTGGTTCGGAAAAACTGCTGGTGACAAATATTATGACCTACTAGGAGTGTCATCATAGTAAGTAACTGGATCGAAGCTGTATTTATGTTGAATTAAAATATGAGAATCGGGGTGTTGTTTAAAATACACTTGTCAAGCCACGTGCTGTAATTAAGGTCAAATTAAAACACTAGCGTTCATTGACACCGCCATGTTATAAAACTATTAATAACGCGAAACAACTATTTATAATGCAAAAGACCTATTAATAATGGACGACATGAGTAGTATGTATTGGGTACAGGGTAACTAACATTTTACAACCCAAGAGCAAGTATACTCATTTCTTCCCGTATCTATAATTTAAATAAACTTTGTAATTTACCTACTTCATCATCTAGATTCTAGATTCTAGCTAATATATCTAGCTATACATAGGATTCACTTTTTTTTATTTCAAATAAATTCCTCGGTGCTAAAGCCTCCAATCTTCATTTAAGTACGCAAAAAAGGGAGTTTCAAATTATTGTTACCCACTTCGCGCACCCGTCTTCAATGCAAAAGAACTATTTATATAGCAGAAGAACTTTCATAAATGAAATAGGAAGCATTAACTAAATAGGAGGCGAACGAAAAGAACTTTTTAGATAAATGAGAGTTGAGACAAAAACATCTTTCATCCCGCTCATCAAGCGCATTTCCACTTTGCATAAGTAATGAATTCCGCGGATAGCTAGGTTTAATTATGGGACAGACAATAAGGACTATAGTTCGGAGGGACAAAGGATAGCTAAGCCTGGGAAGAGCTGATACTGTCTTTCGGAATATTCCGGGATTCCGGAAACACAAAACGGACCTCCGGATAAAGACTCAAAACAGTTATAGTAGCAGTCCTATTGGGTATTTAAAACGGTGCATTCAACAGGTTTTGTAAAACCCAAATAGTCCATTGCCTTAAAGAAGTGGTATTCATGGTTTTAAAACCTTCGTCTCCGAAATCTTCGAATTAAATATAATTCTACCTGTTCTTAAGTCGACGCCTTGATAATTTGGCTGTAGCGATGCCGATTTTTCTCAGCAATGACTAAAGCTAAGAAATTGAAGTTCATTGTCAGTATTCATCATGTCTTTGTCTTTGAATTGCCCATAGCATAACACGATTGGACAACTTTTATAGCACAGAATAATCAATCGAAAAGACCTCTGTAAAAAAAGGGATTCCTATTTTTCCAACAGAGGAGAGTGATTTAAGGTTCCAAAATTTGTACATAAATTGGTTCAAGCATGCACTTTAATTTGTGCATAGCTTATATGAAATGTATTTATGGTTTTTAAATTATGCGACAAAAACCATTTTGTCGCTTACGCCCTTTCCATTTTTTGCTGTTCCATTGCTTGTTTTCTATGAGAGGTTGGGCCAGCCTCTCATAGAAAACAAGCAATCTAAAACATATCCAACACGGTTTCTTACTTTAACGCTGCGTCACCTTAAAGTATAGATTTTAGATGCTACGAGATATTTTAAATCTACATCTACATGATCTTCTGAATAGATGTTATACCATGCCACAAATTTTAAGACCTTGTGTTCTGATATTGTTTACTATGAGCATGACATCCATGATGAAATTGATTGAGATTATGAATCCAGAAAGCAATTGCGACTGTGTGAGGCATGAGGAAAATTATCGGAATTTAGATTATGAATTTTAAATTCTGAATTCAGAAAGCCATTTTGAATGTAACGGCCGGTTTAAGTCACTACAATCACGACAGTAATTAATCAATAATCCCGGTTTTCCCATACTACTTGCGACACTTTTTACTGGAAACCCATTTACTAGGAATCTCGTTGTAACATTACTCGGTAGAACATACTTTTCTTTGGAAGTCGGTTAAAAACCGAACCGAACCGAAAAGTATGTTCTATGTTTTTCCCTACAATTTTTAGGATTCCGTACCCCAAGGGTAAAAACGGGACCCTTTTACTTAGGTTTCTATTTCTGTCCGTCTGTCTGTTTGTCTGTCTCCAGGCTGTATCTCAAGAACTGCGATAGCTAGACACCAGAAATTTTCATAGATTAGGAATTTCTCTTACTATAACAAAAAATACATAAAACAGTTTTTATTTTGCCTATATTGCCTATATTTTCTCAAAAGTGGTACGGAAACCTACCTGCGCTAGTCCGACTCGCACGGCCGATTATTTTGTCTTTATTTTGGAAGTAGATGATATTTTATTGCAAAGATTATTTTATTACGAATATTTTATATTTTAAAGAGCAATACATTGTCTCAAAATGACCTATTTTCTTCAACAGGACTCAAAGTATCTTCTTATACTTCTATTTTAGGGTAGATCCCACTACATAATACCAGAGACCAGATATTCTCCTAAGTCTATGATAATACGTCATTATAAGACATGGCAGTAGCATTGTCTAACAGTTGACTTACTTACGGCCGTTCCCAATATTCGATCTATGGCTAAAGACAGACAGCTATCCTCGACCCATGATAAGCATCTATCTGTCTTTTGAAGCTGTCCCAATATTACAAATAGGTGTTTGCTGTCTTCAGTTGACAGTAGATAAGCCGCCTGTCCGAACCCTCCCTGCGTTTCAAAGTACGCCGTAGCACAAGCAGTTCCAGTGAAGTCAAAATGTAAATTTTCTTCTGAATTAATTAAAGAATATTAAATAACTGTTAAATAACATTTATTAAGATTATCTGCTTATTTAAATTCATTTTAAATGTTGAAAATAATACATAAAACGTTAAATTTATGAATAGGGCAATGATGGAACGGAATGTCTAGACCGACGCGAAGCGACATTTTATTGACAAATGACAATTGACAAGTTCCTTTTCTTTGTTTTGGTGCGTTTGTTGATGTTTAAAATACTGTTATTGCCTTGCTTTTTTGGGATATCTATACGAAAATGTCTGCAGTAAGTATCTCAGTTATATTCTACCATAACTATGACAAATATATTTCAATTTCATATAGAAATTCTGTTCACTTCACTAACAGTTTGTTGTACTTTCAGCAAAAAAAGCGTAGCTCTGACGAAAGAAGTAAAACTACTGGTAGATTTAGTTGAGGACAACCCTGTGCTTTAGAGTAAAGCCTTAAGCCACCAATGCGAGTAACAATCAGCTCAAGGAAGCAGCTTGGTTAAAATAACCAACTCATTTCACTTCTGCAAGTGGGCCTTAGGAGTATTAAACTAGGTAACTAAAGTTTGGTGGAGAAAACAGAAATTATGAAGCTAGGCTAGTCGTCACCTGTTTGTGATTTGGATTTGGTGGCACAGAGTGGAGATTTATAGGAAAAGGTAGAATAACGTTTTCAAAATCAAATGGAAATTAGAAGTATATCCTTTTTTAGGAAAATTGAAACGTCAAATTGTCGCTGATGATATGAAGGCATCCATAACAGCAAGAATTCGGGTGATTACAGACTATTATGAAGAGAAAAAGAACAAGAAGCAATTTAGCTGCTCTAAAAAAAAAAAAAAAAAGAAATTGGAAATGGAAATTGAGTTGGAGAAAAAAGTTCGTCCTAATAATATATATGGGACGAGGATAATAGTAAATAATTATAATGATAGGTTGATAAGTTCTATGTTAAGACGCTAGTTTAAATAAAAATGATTAACAGAAATTTTGTTTTTTTTAATTCACACTATTATTATTAGTAATTCATTTATTTCAGATTTCTCCATAATTTTGTTAGTATATTTGACCTTACAAACATTGTTAGTAGGTACCTACATATTAACTATCTCACTTAAACCTATAGCCTATTAACATAAAAATAACTCTCAATTAAGGATCGTCTTTCCTGGGTCTCATGTATGCAATGTGATTCCGGGATATTCTCGTACGTTATATTTGCATTATGGCATGGAATGTCAATTTCAGGCTTCGGCTCAAATCCAAACTCATTTTTCTGCAAATATTGTGTAGCACTTGCTGTTGCGATGACTACAGCCTGAGTAGTTTCCAAGCAAAGCCTTATTTTCAAGGACAGTACTGGGAATCGCCTTTTCCAGACTCCAAAACATCTGTAAAAGATTTTTGCAAATGTTATCTCCTTTTATTTATTACAATATCTATTGTACCAAATGACACCTAATATTTTAATAGAATTTATTAAGACTTTTGATTATTTACCTTTCTATAGTGTTTCTAGTTTTGATATGAGCTCAGTTCTAGTATATTTAATTCTCAGATTCTGGATTGGGTAATGGTGTTAACAGGTAGTATTTGCAAGGGTTTGCACTATCGCCAAGTAGCCATCAATTGCCATAAACACCATTCTCACATTGAGCTAGAAAGTTACAATACTGTTTAATAAATTTTACCGGAGACACAAAACTCTTTTTCTATAGTAAAGGAATTTATTGAATTCCTTTACTATAACAAAGACAGTGATTGAAAGCTCAATATATTTAATAACTCAGTATTATTAAAGATGGTAGCATCATGACTTGATCCAGGCCATCGGGCTACAACATTCATAAAATATAGATTTACATCACAGACATGAGGTTTTAGAGGGAACTAGCTTTCTTGCAAACAATTTCTCCCGCAATAAAATGGGAATGAGGTTTATTACAAGTTTTGATTAAATACTTATCCCAACTTTTACATATTTACTTACATCTAATATTATGATACTTACTTGGTGATTGCATTAGAATATACGTGTGCCATCAACTGCATCTAACACACGAGAAAACCCTGTAATTTTATAAAAATCTTCTGCCGTATTGTTGTGTACATAAATATATTTTGGATATAGTCTCGCAATACCCTGAGATACACACATATATATCTCACAATAGTCTGACATTGTTTAATTCGCGAAACTAACTTATTTTATAAAAATAATACGTGTAATCTTCGGCTGATCTCAGAAAATCGTAGGATCAAATTTTAGGTTACTAGAGGTAACCAACCTCAATGACACTGACAGATAATATTGTTATTGGGACGCGCCAACTGTCAGTTTCATACAAATATCTAACTCTAGTAAGCTGTTGGCCCTCCCATCGATACATAGGCACCGCGGATAGGATTGCCTATGTTGGATAGACATATTGGGACAGTAAAATTAAAGATAGAGAGCTTTTTCTATACCTAGTATGTCAAAACCAGAGATAGATCGAATATTGGGAACGGCCGTTAGTATATCTCTCTCTACCCCTTTCCTTTAATTTTTCCTCTTAAGTGCGTTCCTCGTGACATGTCTTATGTGTGTAATAATTTCAAGTATGGAATTTTGGTACCAAGAAAATCATCATGGGTTCACTGTTTTTTGCCTTTGTGGTTTTCCTTTAATTTAAATCAATCACTGTTTTCAGTTTACCTTAATATTTCAATACTAAAACACATAACTTGTTGTCTGTAGCTGCCATCTTAAACCGCTGAACCGATTTGAACATGTACGGTTTTCTCCGAAACAAACAGCGGCAGTTGCAGGCAACATCTAGTATAAAAATTTTCAGAGAAACTGTATTATTTTTATTAAAAAGATTGCTAAAATAAGAAAACCAGCAATTAAAATGTACAATGAATAATAACTTTCGTTTTGTAAAAGAAAACTCCAATTTTCCCGAGGCCGAGCAATTTCATTTCCTATTTCCTTATGAATAAATAAATGAATAAGTAACAACCAAATGAATTATTACATTTTTATACGAGACATTCTTTTTCTACTTCGCCATAGGTAATAAAATAATATATTATGTACTTCGAAATGATTAAAGACGCCATATAAATTATAATTCAGGCTCTGAAATAAAAATAACAAATATCATAATAGACGCATACTTGTTAACAGCCTTCCAATCTTCAACTACTCAAATAAAAGCGCTTCCATAATCCATAGTCTAGTGACTAGTAGTCAGAGTGTTGCGTCTTGGATTCGATTCCCTGGCATAAAAAATGTTATGTTTGGTTCGGACAATGCAGTCTGATCGTCAAGTCTGACCAGAAAGATGATCCATGCGTCGGATGGGCATATAAAATGTCGTCTTACACTAATCTCGCCAGTCTTGTAGGTCATCTGTTCCAATCGGAAGGTAAAGGAAGAGAGAACGATCTTGTGTGTCACAAACTTGGGCACTATAAAATGACTCCTGCGTAGCTGGCCTGGTTTCAATGAAACCGAAATCACTGTAGGAGACATTTTTAGTATTATTCATTCATCCATACAAAAATCCTAAATGCGAAAGTGTGTCCAATTCGCAGAACCGATTTTGCTGAAATTTGGTATAGATATAGTTTGAGTCTCACACAAAGACATAGGATATTTTTTAACCTGGAAAAATGAACGGTTCTCACGCAATAAACGCCTAAAAAGATGAAAATTTTGAAGCAACGGAGTTACTTGCGTCATCTAGTTTAATAATCATATTTCAATGTTGATCCAACGAATCCAATAGGCACTACCATACCATGTAGGTAGTTACTGTAATCACCAATATAGTCTAAACAGCCTTAATCACCAAATGGACTTTGAACAGCGTAATGAACGGTTTAATATGAAAGCTTATCGGAGTCGGGATCAGGCGGCCAGTTGACGCGAATTAAAATGTGTCGCTGTAGCGATCGCCAGACAGACATGTTGAATGTATAGAATTTGTGTGATAGGCAGGCAGACCTATACAAATGTATTTAAGTGTAGCAAATAGATAACAAATAGATTGGATACTTTAGCACATAACACACAATCTATTGGTAAAGTAGCGGCGCTGAAAGAGCAATTTTTTTATGATTTGTATGGGTATGCGCCCCAGAGGCATAAAATTCCCCATACAAAAGTTTTAAAAGGAGTTACTCTTTCAGCGCTGCTATTTTTACAGTGAACTCTATACAGGGGATATACACAGTCTAAAGTATTATCACTTTTATTACACCCTGTATAATTTTGCAAGGTTCAATCCGATAATGGGCGTTTTCATACTGCGACGATAACGACACCACACGATACCACAGAATAGAGGGCCACCGCACATATTATACAATTTCAAGTTGGCCGACTATCGTACAAACTGACTATCGTACTAATTCTAATATTCCGTCACTTAGTATTGAATGCACCCAAATATTCTCCTTTCTTTTCGCCTTCGTTTTATTAGTGCCACAATAAAAGTGTGCTTTTTACGCATTTTAACACGCATGTCGCTAGGCTAGCAACACCGTTACCAACTTAAATCTAAAAGTCTGCGGCTGGCAACGTACACGATGAAGTTGTCCAATTAAATTGTGACACTACGCAATTTAGTTTGTACGATAGTCGGCCAACTTGAAATTATATGTGCGGTGGCCTTTATCTATTCTGTGGTATCGTGTCGTGTCGTTACCGCCGCAGTGTGAAAACGCCCAATGGCCCCACGTGTGAATATCGTCCAACTAGAGTCAAAACCACACAGACTAGTCTTAGACAGATGAACAAGGACAATTTGGGTGAATCTACATAAGAATGTTGTTGCGGCACCCTGCTGAGAGGTCGACGCACGGACAGACTGTACTGGTGATATTCGTGCATTATTAAATTACATCAGTATACATCATTAATATGGGAGACCGCCAAGTAGGGTTGTCACTTGTATGTCAACCGCTACAGATACGTTGATGAAATACCGATCAGATTGATCGTAACTACAAGAATGGTGATCAAGTTTGACCAATTTGATGCTCACTTTAATCTCAATTTCTAAAATGCTACTAATGATGATTTTGACAGTATACCTACCTCTATATTTAAATACCTACATATTATATTTAAACAAAAGACCAACTTTAAAAACTGTGTCAATACCTATACAAAATATTATGTTCTCAATAAATACTCGTGTTTTACACAACTAATAAAACTCTATGTCCCTCATTATCTTTCATAAAATATTCAAATTAAAAAGTTTTTGACAGCCCTGGCAGGCTGAGTCTAGGAGACAAATGACTGTTGTAATTTGTGGGTTATTGATATGGAGGCACAAAATACCTCACCCCGCTTCCCAACTTCACGAATTACATATTATAGATCAACACAAATTAGAGGCCGTAAATTTTAGACTTACGTGGGAAATTGGGAATAGATCCTTGATCATTTTATGGGAGATCGCACACGTCACACTTTTTGTGTGAAAAAGTGTGACGTCTGCGATCTCCCTTAGGATGTTTGATCATTGACAATTTTATAGATCCTTGATTTCTCTCGGTTACAAAAGGCTTTATGGACATTATTCGAAATGTTTATCCCACCAAAAACATACCTGTTAAAAATGGGGCCAAGTTCCTATTGCCTAATTGTTTGCCTTAAAAAAGAATTGAAATCCAATCCAATGCCAAGTTTAGGTGCACTTCAAAATCGATCATAATCATCTTCTTCAACAACCTGATCCTTAATACTTCTAATTTGAACTTGGCAGGTTAATTTAATCACATAAATATCGAATATTTAAATTTAATTACGTAATTAATCAATTGCTACGTATTGCATGAAAACCTGCCAAGTTCAAATGTAGAAATATTAAGGATCAGGCTGTTGAAGAAGATGATTATGATCGATTTTGAAGTGCATCTAAACTTGGCATTGGATTGGATTTCAATTCGTCTCTTTCGAGAGATAGAGACAAAACATGTGAGTAAACTGTTTGACATATGTTATTAACCTACACAATCGGAGAGTTTTTAATTTTAAGTTATCACTCGACAATTATGGACTTCTAAAACGCCATTTGGATTGATTGGTGTCTGACGTACAGTCGAGAATTTTCGCAAGACAAATACATATGAATTAATAATAAAACAATCCGGTCGAAATTATAATGGAACTGGAATTACTTTCCCTGCGGCACTTAAGAATGTGGTTTGCCGAGTCGACGTCACCTGTTGGACAGGTCACAACATGTCCTTATCCTGTCACAGACATTATCGCCATGTTTCATCAAAATCGGACAGCCTTAGGCTGTGTTCACACCAATCTGTCAACTTCATACAGTGTGCATACAACTAGTTGCTGGAGGCTGTCTAAACTTTGTTGCGAGGAAATTCGTTTATCGCGAGGTAATCTTATATTTTCCAGGATAGAAACCATCATTTAAGTATTTTCCCGATACTCGAAGCCTCTCCATGTAATCCATATAAAACTCAAAGGTTGACTGACATGGTGATCTATCAACGCACAGCCCAAACCACTGGACGGATCGGGCTGAAATTTGGCATGCAGGTAGATGATATTATGACGTAGGCATCCGCTAAGAAAGAATTCTGGCCAATTCTACCCCAAGGGGATAAAATAGGGGATGAAAGTTTGTATGAAACTTTGTTAAACCGATCGGGTTGAGCTGAGACTTTGACACCTAATTAATAATTATACTTAACGCGAGCGAAGCCGCGAGCAAAAGCTATTTTTTTTTATATAAATCGATTCAGCGGCTTAGGAATAAAGAAGTGTAGCAAGACAGTGCAAACAGAAAATCTGATTTGAGCACTGCCTCGCCACTCTACTCGGTAGATGTAATCCTGAAGGACGTATCCTGCCTGCAGGAGCGTGTAGCGGGTGCAACACAATAACCGCGTACACAGCAGTTATCTCCAAACATTGTGCGCGGTGGCAATTTTAATAATAACTCAGAAGTAGGCCGCGCTGCATTGAATAAGTTACCGTATAGAGAGGACAAAAGCCACAAGTCCCAAAAAAATTAACATATACAATATACATACTGGGTGTAACAAAACTAAGTGATAATACTTTAGGGTGAGTATGTGTCCCTTATATTATAGAGTTTACTGCAAAAGTAAACTCTATATCAGGGACGAATTTTCTGAAGGAGAAGAATTTTACCATTCAAATGTGAAAAAAAATGTTACTGTTTCAGCGCTGCTACTTTTCGGATGCACACCCTAAAGTATTATCACTATGTTCTGTTACACCCTGTATAAGTGTCACTAGATGTGTCTGGGACAATAAAAGCTCTCATACGAGGAGAAATAAAGAATGGCAATAAATGCTTTTTGGTCTTTTAACTGATGGTAAAATGGGCTGGTCTAGCCTATTCTAGTCATACGTACACTTGGCAAAATGCAAATAGAGTTGTTGAAGGCACTTTCCCATTTTTATTTGGGCTTGGTCTTCCGGTTAACTTACTTACTAAAACAGCATTTCATTTTCACCCGTTCCTTTCGATTGGCTCATCGATGCAACATCTTTTCCACGTGTATGATTTCATGCCTACACTCAATACAAAGATAACTCTCTATTCACCTACTCACTCATCAGCATATTTTTATACAACCATAATTGTCCCGGCTATAGATAAAACGAATTGTAATAAACAAGGTTGGAGTGAATACGTGTTAGTCATACGCTCCGCTGGTTGTAATATGAAAATATTCATCTCGAGGTCAATATTGTATTGCAAAACTGTGTTTTGTACAGTAAAAGTTATAGTAAACTGTAGGTTCTTCTCATAAAGTATACTTAGCGGAATAAAGAAATAAAGGCCTGAACAAGCGAGATGTCACCATCAGTAACACTGCGTGGTAAAAAGACACGTGTGATACATGACAGCAGAACCAATTTTTTTCATCCGTTTGACGTCCAGTCGGCACTTATCGGCACGTTGACAATATTTTAATCTCATAGAAAGATGCTTGCGTGAGTGTATACGTACACATATTTTTACACACAGATGTACATATCAATATCGGTTTCGTTTGACAGCTCGAGGTTGACAGCTCTTGACGGACGTTGTTCGTAGAGTCCACATCCTGAGGATGCTCCGGTGTTGGAGCGAAACGCGCGTCGAGGTTTTCAACCTGCATAGTGGTGAGGGGCCTTGCACGGATTTGCCAACATTATTGCTTGTGTGGTGGTGGTGTTTGCAAGTTCTTGCATGCGAGTGTACGCATAGGCAGTGTGGGAGGAGGGAGGTGCTGTACGCATGCCTATGCGTGCACTCACTCATTTACTTAAAGGTGGAAGTTTATTTCGCGGAATATTGCTAAAAATAATAACAAACTAAATTTTAAGCTATGGATTTCCGCAAAGTAACGCCTGATTCCATTAACAGCTCGAGGTTGTTGATTGTTGTTCTATTCCGCTAGGTATATTAACTTTATGGATCTTCTATAAATTTCAAGATGAAATTCTATGACAAGAGACATAGAATTTCATCTCATAATAATTAATGGAAGAAACGTTAAACGAATAATTATTATTGGTAAAAACTTAGTTAGTTTTAGTCTTTAGACCCTAGAACTGGGATTCAGTGCTCAAACCACTGAATTGAGTGCACTTAATAGTTGTAAACGCATAGCTCTATTATTTGATGAGAAATACCTCTAATTAAAATTCTTGATTTAGAAAAACTTAAGCAAAACCAATACCTACGAATTTTATGAGAACTTGAAAATGTTTATTAAAGTGTTGAAATATTACGACGCGAATAACATCTTAATTAAAATATTATGAGTGTTAGAACTTGTTACTAAAATAAAGAAAAATAATTTATGGGGAATAAATATTACGGTCTACGGATAATATATTTCCTCCTCATACAAAGTCCGGGAAATACTTACATAAATCTAGAAAAATAGCAATAAATTAGATATTTAAATATATGTAGTAGGTATCAGGTAATAAAGTTATTTTAATATTATTATTGTTATTTGGAATTTTGAGTTTTTTTACCAATTCAAATCCCATTGTAATTTGTACTCGTAAAAGTATCAGTAGTGATAAATCAAAATGGTATTCTCTTAAAATATCACTTTTTGGTTCTTCATAATAAATAACAATAGGGATGATGACAAGGTCAAAGATTAGCGAATTTTGTTAATAAAATAAATAAATCACGGTAAAAAATAAGTGTTCCCAAAATTTCAGCTCGATAGCATTTGTATTTTTTTTTTTTTTGTTATGCGCCTTCAAAGTTGGATAATCAAGTCGAATTTTTTTAAATTAAATTTCTTAATATTTGTATACCATTCGATAACTTATGCAATTAAAAGCAACTTTTGTTATGAAACCACTTTCATAAACGCAATATTTAATATACCTATCGAACAAAGTTCTCTCCCGATCCGTACAAACTACGAAAGAGTGACGTCAGTCTTTCGTAGCACTTTGTATGGAGCGTTTCGGGCAGGTCTATTTTATGAGATGTTTGAATTGTCATATCTTGGTGAATTTTTAAGCTATCAGAGTCATTATTTCAGCGATGTTTCTATTTTTAAGGGTATTTCAATTACCAATAAGAAAAAAAATTAGTCATCAAGCCTATTGCATAGTGAAATTTGGTAGGAAAAAGACTGGATCGAATATTAGGAATATATAGGTCTACCAGGATCTGAACTCTGATGGCAAAAAGTGAGAAAGTAAATTGACTAGCAATTCCGGGGTAATTGGAATAAAACATTTCGATCCTTTTTTCCTTAAAGCGGCTGATTCTGTGTGTGAAACATGCAAATATAAAAATATTATTATTAGATACTTTTTGAAAATCTGCCATCAAAATTTGTCACCAGATCCTGGTGGACCTATAGCTATTTTAATGTTTAACCCCTGAATAAAACATAGGGGTGTTAACTGTTACAAGTTCCACTTGTCTGTCAGTTTGTGTGTGTGTGTCCGTGGAATTGTAGCATCCAAACTGGTGTTCCGATCTTAGTTTCTAGAATTTTTATTTGAAAGCATGAATGTTCATCATCATCAGCTCGCTAACTGCTGGAAAATGTGTTCTGCATCTAGTTACAGTTTTTTTCGGATATTTTTTGGTTTTTTGGTGTAGACTAGTATAATATTGTTACCGTGATACAGTCCTACATAATATAATTATAAGCAGTGCAATTATAGAATTAATGTGGGTTAAGACAAGTGGGTCAAACTCGCAGCCAGGGGCTTCAGGCTAAGTGGATTTAAGTAAGCCTCGACCGCATGTTACATACATACATACTCATCATCTATACAGGGTGTAACAAAACTAAGTGATAATACTTTAGGGTGTGTACGTGTTCCTGGTAGAGAGTTCACTGTGAAAGCAGCAGCACTGAAAGACCAAATTTTTTTTCACTTTTGTATGGACAAGGGCCCGAGCGTCACGAGTTTCCCCATACAAAAGTGAAAAAAATTGGTCTTTCAGCGCTGCTACTTTCACAATGAACTCTATACAAGAGACACATACACGACCCTAAAGCAGCGTTGCAAAAATCTTAATGTAAAAAATAATGCACTATTCATTACTTTTTTTAATGGAAATTTAATTGGTGTCCATTACTCAGTAAATGATTAATGTGTAATGTGTGGTATTTTTCCATCCATTACACATTAAAAAAAGTAATGAGTAATATGAATATTCACATAAAAAAAAAATAGTAATGGAGTATCTTACATTGCCATTTTACAAAATAATGAGCCATTATCGGACCTTCTTTGTCCATTAAATGCAAAGAATGAGTAATGTAAAATTTGTCCATTACATTGCTATTAAAAGTATTGTAAGTATAGTGGAAGACATTTTAAATTTTTCAAGATGGCGGCCAAATTTATGTCTGAAAAATTAGACCCTTCGCTGTCTCCTCGTCCTTTGGGATAATTGGGCCGAGTTTGGGCTCGTTCTTCTGGATTTTTCGAGTACTTTTCAGATATCCGGCTCTCCCCTCCAAATTCGTCCGTGAAGTTTTGATGTCTCCGATTTAGTTCAGATTCGGGAAGGGGGTAGCCGAGGTACTGCCTTTGATGATGGATGATGGAAGAAACCCCGTTCCTCTAGGCCTATTGGGAGCGGAGTTATGGCTACTTTTGTAAGACGTTTGACAGTTGCCGAGCTGTCAAAATAAAAAGTAAATTCCTCTGGTCCGGTCTGGGGAGAAGTTTCGTGGGGGAGGGAGTGTTTGGAGGGTCTTTGAAAAAAGTAACATACATACATACATACTTACAGAGCAAGTCAAATAAAATCTTTTAAAATAATGTGTAATGGTACAGTAGGTACTCATTAACATTAAAAATTATAATGTGTAATGTACATTTTTAAAATACACATTAAATTAAAAAATGAGTTATGTAAAGATGAAACTTTTCTCATTACAAAAAAAATGTAATGAGAATTTATTTTTATGCCATTAAAAAAAAAGTAATGAGTAATGGGAACTGACACCATTACTCAATACTAAAAGTAATGAGTAGTGGAATTTTCTCATTACTCATTACTAAAAGTAATGAGTAGTAGAAATTTCACATTACTCATTACTAAAAGTAATGAGTAATGGACACTGACTCCATTACTCATTACTAAAAGTAATGAGTAATGGAAATTTCTCATTACTTATTACTAGAAGTAATGAGTAATGAAACGTCAATGCATTAACTAAAGTAATGCATTATTTGCAACTCTGCCCTAAAGTATTATCACTCAGTTTTGTTACACACTGTAACGAAAAATACGCGACCGAAAAACTTTGGACCCCTTTTTACGAAAAATGCGGAAACGTAGGAGCATGCGCACAGAGATAGTTTATAGGCCAGTCATTAAAGCCAAAACCCGAAAGAAATTAGTATCTTGATAAAATTTTAGGGGGTTTGTTAAAGAAGGTAAAATAACTTACCGCGTGATTTTGCAGCGTTCTGGGGTGTACGGAAAGGGTTGAAAAGGAGTGAAAAAGGTTTTTTGTTAATAACATTGCAAAAAAATTAGTAACACGCTGCAAATTTGGAATTAGGTTGTTCTTACGGTTTTGTAACGTGTATTAAATTTGCAGCGTTTTGCAACATACGGAACATTCTTTATTATTAAAAAACAATAAAATTTGTTAATAACAGGGGTAAGAAAATTAGTAACACGCTGCAAATTTGGAATTAGGTTTTTCTTACCGTTTTCTAACGTTTATTAAATTTGCAGCGTTTTGCAACATACGGAACATTGTTTATTATAAAAAAACAATAAAATTTGTTAATAACAGGGGTAAAAAAAATAGTAACTCGGTGTAAATTTAGAATTAAGTTGTTCTTACCGTTTTGTTAAATGTATTAATTTTGCAGCGTTTTGCGACATACGAAACATTGTTTATTACTACATTGCTGTAAATTTGATATACGTTAGAAAACGGTAAAAAAAACTTAATTTTAAATTTGCAGCGTGTCACTACATTTTTTACCCTTGTTAATAACAAATTTCATTGTTTTTTAATAATAAACAATGTTCCGTGTGTTGCAAAACGCTGCAAATTTAATACACGTTAGAAAACGGTAAGAACAACCTAATTCCAAATTTGCAGCGTGTTACTAATTTTTTTACCCCTGTTATTAACAAATTTTATTGTTTTTTAATAATAAACAATGTTCCGTGTATTGCAAAACGCTGCAAATTTAATACACGTTACAAAACGGTAAGAACAACCTAATTCCAAATTTGCAGCGTGTTACTAATTTTTTACGCAATGTTATTAACAAAAAACCATTTTCACCCCTTTTCAACCCTTTTCCGTACACCCCAGAACGCTGCAAAATCACACGGTAAGTTATTTTACCTTCTTTAACAACCCCCTAAAATTTTATCAAGTTACTAATTTCTTTCGGGTTTTGGCTTTAATGACTGGCCAATATATGGGAATGGTCATCTGCGATGGCCAAATGTGAGAAATCCTTGCGAGCCTTAGGTTTCCTTGGTCAAAATCGTAAAATATGTACCAGGCAAACAGAACTAGTAAACAGGTTTCTCAAAAATCCTTTAGAGAGGTATCACAATCCGCTTATTTAACGTACCTAAAATGAACTTTATACCAACGACATAAGGACCAACCTCATGGTGGTTGGCAAAAAACTTGCATAGCAGCCAATTACAATGAAGAGTTCATTATGAAAGCGAAGAAAAAACCGCGCCATAAACAGCGGTGCCCGTTACGACAACCACATATGGGTGATCACTGATCAGTATCATCATCATCACCATCACGAGAGTCATGATTTTCTACCTAATATCTATATTATTAGTATTTAATATATATCTAATATATCTATAGACGCTTCACACCACGTCAGTCTGGCCCCATGCTAAGTACCTGAAGGATTTGTGTTACGGGTACCAGACAACGGAAATATATTTAATACTTTTATACTATACATATATATTTAAGATTTCTATTATATGATACACACCCATGACATTGAAAAATTTTTTGTTCCGTTGGCGGATTCGAACCTGCGACCCCCAGCTTGAGCTACCAACAGCCCACCTACTGAGCCACAGAGGTCGTCAGTATTTGTCTGCCTAAACTTCAGTACAAGCTCCATTCAGTCGATCTCAAAATATGCCCGGCTTATAAGGCTTTCTGACAGGAGTTTAGCTATCCAACTGTGTTTACCTCTTCACGCTCAAACCGCTGAACCGATTTTGCTGAAATTTGGCATGGGAATACTTTGAGTACCGGGAAAGGACATAGGATACTTTTTATCCCGAAAAAATGTACAAGTACGAATTTAGGCGCAACTTGGCGCCACGGAGTTGCGGGTGTCATCAATAACTATTGTATAAGATATCGTGTACATGTAAATATTTTTACTTAAAGGAGGGAAAATATTACTATTAGGTCCTAAACAGACTAAAGTATTATTCCTAACTTTTATTATTCGTAGTTCCTAACACAGAATCTTATATTACGTAGCAAAAAATTGTTTTCCTAACATCCGTTCAATGGGATTTTTTATGAAAGCGTTCAACTAATTTTAAGAGCAAAAAAGGTTTCATTGTCAAAACGTTGCACACACGATTATAGATCTTATCATGAAGAGATAAGGAGTGTATTTACGAAATATTTTCAAATGGAATTTCATAACCATATTCAGCGCTGACCATAATATTTGGTTAAATATTATTATTTTAATTAATTCAGATAGTTAAAATAACTGTAAAATTAACAGTAATGTATGCGTTGGTAAATATATGCATATGTATTTGCTTTGTAAGTACTTACCAACATAGTAAATTCAACTGTTTATGTACAATTTTATAAATATGTAATGTCTTATGCATAAAGATTTATGATGTTTAAAAATAGATAAAATTAAATAAAAATCTTTATTATTCAGGCTCCAGGCGAATCACACCCTTTTTTTTTTGATGCGCAGTGGAAACTCTTTATGGGTGCCCTGGGTTGGGGATGTGCCTCAGTTAAGCTGAAGCACCCCGGGGGTATGTGGGCCTCCCGACTTCGGGTTTACCCACTAAAACCACCTGCGGTTTGCCTTCAGCCGTATACGGAGGGATATCCTGGACCTGTCTAACACAGGACTCCCTCCACGACCGGCCGGTCTACCTCACAAAACTTCCACCAAGTTAGGCGAATCACACCTACCGACTACCGAGTAGTGGCGAGCCGCGAAATAGTGCTCTAAAATTAGCTGACTGCTGAGATAATGGTTATACCTGGCTTACACGGTGCGAGCATGCGAGCTGGCCTAGGGGCCTAGACAAGATCCGTTTTCTGTAAGCGTTAACGCCTACGGAAAAATCTAATTGTATGGATTTGCTAACTTGATGTCACGTGATTGCTGATTAAATGGTCTAACAAAGTCATTATTCCTTCTGCGGAAAGGAACGTCGAAGTGAGCGTAACACGCAAACGACAAAAATGTTCATCAAAATGGTAGACAAATGCCACTTTTGACAAACGCCAATGATATTTTAACGTTTCCGCAAACTGATAAATTAGCGGGAGATCGGACCCAGACGCTAACGCTAGAAACGAGTAAACAGTGATATTTTTTTGTGTTTTTAATTCAAATTAACTAGTGAAAATGCATAGTTTGAGGTTATTATGGGCAGCTCATAACGAAACAACATTGCAAAGACGTCAAACAATAATCAATCGTCGTAAAATGGTGCAAATGATGGAGATGGAGGACTTGGAATTTGTTCATCGTTTTAGGTTAAATAAACAAAGTTTTTGGCGTCTTTATAATGATCTTCGGCGATTAACCTCATTGAAAGGTACACGGGAAATTAGTTTAGAAATCAATGTAAGTTTTGTACCTACTTCTAACCTTACATAAAACTATAAAGTTAGTCTGTCAAGAAAGTGAAGAAATTAAAAAGTGGCAACATCGTAGTGTCATCCCTTTCAAATCAATCTAAGAAAAAAGGGATGGCATGACAATGTTGCCACTTTTTAATTTCTTCACATCCTTGTCGGACTATACTTAGCGTAATTTCTCAATGAAATCATGTTTCAGGTTTTGTGTACGTTTAGCTTTTTGGCTACGGGTTCATATCAACGCATTCGAACGAAGTCTAGATTCCATAGCACAGTCGTTTACTAACTTTTTTGTAATAAAACACTTCAATTATTATTACTTTCAAGTTTCAACACAGCACTTTTGAATATTATTCTAAAGGTACAATTCCGTGCATCGCGATCGATCGCGGTCGCGCACGACCTACGACTGTCGTCGGCCGCTCGCGACCATAGTCAGCGTATGAAAATGTATGGCACCGCTTCCGAGGCCGGCGACTGATGCGCGCAGCCTACAACTGTCGTAAGCCGCGCGCGACCGTGCCACGGTCGCGCGGGGCCTACTAACCTAACCTAACCTAACCTAACCTACGACTGTCGTCGGCCGCTCGCGACCATAGTCAGCGTATGAAAATATATGGCACCGCTTCCGAGGCCGGCGACTGATGCGCGCAGCCTACGACTGTCGTAAGCCGCGCGCGACCGTGCCACGGTCGCGCGGGGCCTACGACTGTCGTCGGTCGCGCGCGTCTGTCGTAGGCCCCGCGCGACCGTGTCAAAGTTATATGGCACGGTCGCGCGCGGCTTACGACAGTCGTAGGCTGCGCGCGTCAGTCGCCGGCCTCGGAAGCGGCGCCATACATTTTTATACGCTGACTATGGTCGCCAGCGGCCGACGACAGTCGTAGGTCGTGCGCGACCGCGATCGATCGCGATGCACGGAATTGTACCTTAAGCGCGCGTTTGCGTTTGACAGTGACAGATGTCAGATACTGACTCTGTGACACTTGCTACACACTATTCCATAGACTAATCATAGAGTGTTTCGGGTAACGCTGCGGAATGGGCGCTCAGCGTTCCATG
Source organism: Polyommatus iphigenia (assembly GCA_963422495.1). Classification (NCBI taxonomy): domain Eukaryota; kingdom Metazoa; phylum Arthropoda; class Insecta; order Lepidoptera; family Lycaenidae; genus Polyommatus; species Polyommatus iphigenia. Next base: position 11,091,092 of record OY730189.1, read on the forward strand.
TGTAACATGTCTACCAATTTCAACACGCTAACGTCAAGTCCTTAGCGTGAGCGGAAAACGCTTGCACGGAAAACGCTTGGATCTTGTCTAGGGCCCCTAGTCAGTTACTGTGGTGCAGCTACTTGCGTCTTGCACCGTGTGGCCGCACCATACGAGTTACTTTTATGTGTGAGTACTTTCATGCGAGGTTCAGTTGCTCTTGAGCGAGTTACTTCTACATTTTTTGTGTTCACTCGCCACTCGCCTTCTCCCACCAAAGATACAACTCGACTAGGCGATGTCACTTGGACATTACCTATATACTGCGACGCGAGCGCGACGTCAGCACTCAGCAGATATGGTGTGACCCAGGGAGGCGAGTCGAGCTGCACTCGTGCGAGTACACAGGCACAGTAGCTGCCTGCTGTCACTTCAGCTGCTCGCACAGTGTAACCTATCCTTTAGCGATGAATGCAAAATTTACGAATGCGTCGCTATAACAATGTCATTAAAAAAAAGAAACCTATAGCATAGTTTTCAGTGTTTTTAACCTGTAAGTCGCGAGTCACGACTCGGGGTCGCCAGAGACTGAGAAAAACATTTCGTTGAAAAATATATAAAATGGGGGGTCGCGAAATATTTTTTCATACCAGTAACCAGGGATCGCATCATGAAAATGATTGAAAAACTTAGCATAGCTCATAAAATTACATTTTATCGGCCGAAAAAAATCTCGTTCTCGGTGGACGGTGACAGTGGACGTTGGCCTAAGCCGGTTGCCGGTTGTAGATTTAACCTACATAAGAGGTGTAAACCGCGGAAGCCATAGTGACTCACACATTACACCATCTGGCCACAACTCACACGTATGTTAAACTATGTTTATCTAACGTAATATACCCGAATAGCTAATATCATAAATAGAATTTGGTCAATGTAAACAGGGCTATAATGTTACCAATTGAGATGACAAGGTATAGTGTGTTCCTTCTCCAAGTCCGATCATAATGAATAGCCATGAATCATGATTGTCACCATGATTGCCGTCTATACTCTACAGCAGGGTTTCTCAAACTTTCGGCTCCACGAACCCCTGTTAAAATTTCCAGGTGACAGCGAACCCCTAACTAAAGAAAGGTAACGCATATAGCGCCAAAAGTGTGCCAAGCGTGTCTGCCAGTTATCAAGCCACCATTACATAAATCTTGTCGCGAACCCCCTACCGTCGAATGGCGAACCCCTAGGGGTTCGCGTGCCCCACTTTGAGAAACCCTGCTCTACAGCATTCATAGTCAGCGTCTATCATAGGCAATAAACGAATATTCCCCACTGTTAAGGTAGAGTTAGAGTTTGAAATAGTTTTTCCATCAAATTACAATGCCAAAGTGGAAGGGCCTCGCGTAATATTAAAGAAATCCAACGGCACACGAATTTAGTATTTTATTTATGCCAAAAATTCCCTATATTTCTTGCCTTCAAGTTAATCCAGATACCTAACTTAAGCCTCTACCACTTCTCTCATACAAAATGGGTTATGTAACTGATTGAGGTATGTAAGTAAGTAGATCTTAAGTCAATTTTTATACTGTTTCGCAAAATTTTGCACTTTAATGTGGTAGCAAATTCTAGAATATTTGGTAACAATAACTTCGAGTATCAAGTAAATAAGATATAGCTTTAAATAGACGACATCACCATATTACTCATAACTTATCTCATGTTTACCTTATAATTTAAATATTTAATTGCTTATTGTTCGACTTTGTATTGTAAGCCAGTGTTTAGACAGTCAAAGTAAAGCGCAGACTTTAGACAGTTAGCCAGTGTTTCCACATGTCATAAAGAGTTAAATCCTAGGACTAGCACTATTCTGGCTAATTCCAAACATATTTTGTCTTTGACTGTTGAGCTTACTATAGGCTCAAAAGCCTTCGATCCAGGCTGTGTCAGGCAAGCCAGAATAGCTTGGTTTGCGAGCCAGGATCGAAACGAGTTTCGAGGTCAAGAATTAGACCCTTTGCTTCAAACTGACTCCTACGCCACCTACGCCTGCATAGCGGTCGTGTGAACCCGCCCAACTCCAACAGTTTGGCGGGTTATCACGCCGATAGCGGTGTCCGGTGTCAGCACTCAGCGGCCATCTTGTCGCGATTGTGTATTCGCTGTTATTTCACCTCTGACAGGACCTCTATGACAATGGCATAAGGATCAGAACTTTGAGGCAATATAACGGGTCATACAGTCCGAATAGACTCAATAGTACAGGCATATTTTACTTCTGACTGGTCTATGCTGATCACTCCTATAGAAAGTACTCCGAGGAATTTTTCGAACTCAGCTAGTTACTAGTTACCACAACTTTCTGCCACCTACGCGATAAAAGTATGGTCACAAAGATAAGTAGCAACTAGCTGCAGTCCTCTTACCTCTATAGTGCGTTTTACCACAAAATTATGCCTGCACTTCAAAACTTTGGAACAAATGTTCGACAGAGGTATTTCTAGATCCTAAAGGCCAATGAATCTTCAAAAAATCAGTGCGTTACGCAGGCTTCTCCGTGTCTGTGAGGAGTATGCGGTGGACCATGGGCTCAGATACAACGCTAACAAGAGCGAATTTATGGTCTTCAGTGCTGGCGCTGACAGGAGTCGCAGAGTGTACCTCCTGTGACTCTTGGCGGCGTGCAGTTGAAAAGAGTCGACCGATTTAAATATCTGGGTCACTGGGCCTCTCTGTCAGATACGGATGACATAGAGAGGGAGCGTAGAGCGCTTTGTGTGCGCGGTAATATGTTGGCACGTAGGTTCGCACGACGTAGCAAGGAAGCCAAATTGACACTTTTCAGAGCATATTGTCAGTCATTCTACACGTGTGGCCTATGGGTCAGATTTACGCAGCGTTCACTTAGCACGCTCCGAGTGCAATATAATAATATATTCAGAATGCTGTTGGGCCTGCCGCGTTACTGTAGCGCCTCAACTATGTTTGCCGAGGCACATATAGACTGCTTCCAAACAATTATTCGTAAGCGATGTGCCTCGCTTTGGTCGCGTGTACGGGACAGTCCAAACAGACTCCTGAGTGTGTGGGGTAGAAGATGGGACTCCCAGTTGTTGGAGCATAGGGTGCAACTCCATGCTCCGGTAGCTCGGTTCCCATACATTTAATTTAATTTTTATATTATAATAAGAATTTTACTAACACTAGAATAAGGACCCTTTGTTTACTAACACTTTGTAAAATATGGACGAAAGTCTTACTTTTAAGAACTTACTTTTTTAAAAACTTACTTTTATTGAAATAAATAATTTGAATTTGAATTTGAAAAAAAGACGCGTACTCGATCCTAAAAAAGCTGACAACGCACTTGCTTCTGATAGTCTGTTGCAAATTTCATCAAAGCCTATTTTGCAAATTTCATCAAAGCCTATTTGCAGTCAAATCTTTCCAGTCAATCTTCGAAGCCTATTTGCAGTCAAATCTTTCCAGTTGATTGATATAGGTACTAGTCATAAATCTAAATACTTGCATTTTTCCAGAATCCTACTTTCTTCCGTCATAATTGAACTGGCAAACCCAACTCCGCGTCACTGTCAACAAAACCATTCACAACTCGTGTCGAGGAATGCGCGGGAAAGGGTTACGGAAACCTGTTTCGCGTGCTCCAGGGTTGACAGATAACTTTTTTTACGTCAGATGGAAATGGCGAAGAAATCATTAACAGCATTTAATAAATCACCATAGACGTACATGGAAGATCCAGAAAGGTATTTTTATAGTTCTCATAAACTTTGCATAGCTAGAAAGTCACTTTAGACTTGTGTGTTAACTTGTTTCTAGAAATAAATAACTAGTTAGAATATTTGACGACATTATAACCAGAATTATCTTTAAAGTAATATTTTTTCCAAAAATATTACTTTGATCAGCGTGGTTCCAATGTTGCCATTGTAACTCAAACTATAATATGTCAATTGTCAGTATGTCACTAATGCTAGATCTTCTTTATTTTCAGAATGAGCTGCAAAAGAAGAAATGTCAAACGTAGTCACCGAAAAGTTCCTTGCTTTGGCTCAGAAGTACCAGGCATATACATATAAGTCAGCAGCAGCCCTGGCCTCCACTTTGAAGATCACTTTTCATACCCAGACATGGGGGTCATTTCAATACATATTTGTTTTACAACCCTCGCTCTCCAAGAGGGGAAAATGGGGGTTTCTTTACAAATCCAAAGGAGAGAAGTCTTTCGTTAATTTGAGCACTTGTTAATGGGCGCAGATGACCCAAGTGCATTTAGCATAATGATCACACTTCAGGTATTGAAATAACCCTAAATTGCGATGGGGTCTTCTGGGGTCTTATAGACAACAGCACACAAAAGATTTCAATTAAACCTAAAGGACTGTTCACCCCCAAAATTTGAACTCATTAAAATAGAACGATATCATCAAAGTTTATGCTCGATCCTTAAAAATTTTGCCAAACCCTGTAGCTTAAAAGTGTGTGACTACAAGGGAAGACAGTCACGAACTACGTATTTTCCAGGTTGTGGTTGTGGGTGTACGCAAAACACCCACAATCACAACAAAAATGCTGTAGCCTGCAATATTCTTCAAGTATTCGAGTCTTTTAGTCAGTTTTACGTCAGGTAACTAGGTTAGTAACAAGTAACAACTATCAAATCGCACAACTACAAAGTAAGATATTTAAATAATTTTTTATCTAATCAAAATGCACAAGTTGACAGGATAAGATAGAACATCGTTACTCAAAATAAACTTTATTCAACCGAAAAATAAGGTTGAATGTTGGCCAACAGGTACCAAGGCCAAAATGAAGATACCGCGGCACGGCCGGCATGATTTATTTCGTCTGAACAATGACTCCTAGCCTCGGGTTATCAGTAGCGATTCATCATCAACATCACCGTGACTCATGCTAGCATCATCATCAGCTTCTAAAAGTTCCAAGGCCAAGAAGTGTTGGGTTAAAAATTTTATATCGGTGAATGGTAATATCTTTATTGCCCCTTTTTGATGTGGATTATTTTTAAAAACCTCGTGGTTTTCCACAATAATCCAACTTAAAAAGAGGCAATCATATTGCCACCATGATTGCGAACCTACAAGCACGTACAATCGACGTCGAATATGAACGAATATGCCCTCTAGTCTCTGTACAATCGCCTGCATGTTCCTCCAACATTTCATGGATCAACGTGGAGTCCGCATTGCGTTCATCTGAAATGCCTCTATCATAATTCTTAACACTGTGTTAGTTTTTAAACAAGACCCAAACCTAGGATAAGGATCCTAGGTTTGGGGCATAGTCTAATAATTCAACAAATTCATTATTAAGTTTCTAAAATTATTGTAGTCTAATATATACTTTTTCTCGAAGCATATAAAGAATAGACTGCTTTGAACAGGCTGAAACATTAGTGGACTTATTTTCATCAATTTTCAATCGTGGTCCACAACGATTCAAAGAAATATTTTGATGACGACGTACTACTGAGTAAGTATACAAAAACATCTGATTACTAATGACGAACACTCATAAACAATCAGACAGATACTCGACGCCCTCAAGACGCTGAAAGGTCTGAAGGGCCCGTCAGAAAGTCGCTGAGCCAAATTTGACATTAAGGGCCTACTGAGGGCACTCGCATTCGGCCGCGCCGATAGGCCAAACTGCGCAAAGCTGGGTTACTACTAATCGTTCGTCAAAACCACGCGACAGCAGAACGATAAAATGTAATATAGACTTAAGAGTCTAACCATAAGCATGTCCTCGACTTTCCTGATATTTTGAGAAACAAATTTTTTATGTGTCCGTAAAATATCAGGAAAAGGATGTTTGCATCTTTGCTTTTTTTGCAAAGGTTGTTCTAATATTGGATACTAAATAGTATTCATCTTATTTTTCAGATTTTTATACTGTTTTCCACTTTATTGAGACTTTTACTATAGTTTATGAAAAATCCTATTGCAATCTTGAAAAACTTGACAATAATGCAATAAAGTCGTAATGTCAACGTTTAAAATTGGACTCCATGTGAAATCACAGGACACAACAGCCGTTTAGCACGGTCTCTACTCCATGTTCTTACTTTGAGATCAAATCATGCCTTTTTTTTCATAAGTACGAAGATCTAGTTAGATATAAACCACAATCGTTAAGCATGGTCTTTACTCCATGTTCTTACTCTGAGATCAAAATATAAGCATTCTCTTTGAGAAAAACGAAGATCTAGTTAGACACTAGATACTAACCACGGTTAACTTAAGCCCAGATTGGCGTATTCGGCCCTAGAAAATCAAAACTGTCGAACAAATTACTGAGTTTGAAAGTAAGAAATAACTAAGTTTAGGACAAGCTCTTATAAACTAAAATTGCGCAGACATTTCAGTCGTATTTCAGATGTCACAGACAAGTCAGCCTTTATTTTGCTAACCAGATTTTAAAGAAAGGTAAAGCTGACTATAGGCCAAATTTTAGAGCTACTTTCAAATACTGTATAGCATGTTGCCTAATATTAGAGTCATTTGGATCCATAAAAACTGTTATATTGGCTGTACACCATGGGACTTGAAAGAGGTGGAAATTTGTAACATAGGAACATGGTCGACACTCGACCCACTTTGTTTGATCGGGTTATGTCAACTATATAGAGCTCATCAAGGCTTTAAATTAATGGGGCGAAAAAAGGAACTAACGCTGCCATCATACAAAAAGAACATTTTTGACAGTTCTCCTTTACAAGCAGCGCCCCCGCCCACATTCATTTAAAGCCTTGTCGCACTTAAGTCGGGATCTGGCTGGGTATAGCACGAACAAGACGTAATGTACCATCATGTTTATGTATCAATTTCTCTAGTCGTACAATAACAAAATATTAGTATACAGAGGGTAAGTAGATGATAAGTATGTATTAGTACGCCTCCATGATAACTTTGCTGGCCGTTGGCCAATTCAATAAGGGGCAAAGTAAAATGAAATATCTTCAGTATTATTGTGTTATATAAACTTAAGACTTAGGCTGCGTTTCCACCAGAGATGTGTTGCGAGGAATGGGTTTTTGAGAACCAATAGATTCGCTTCATTGACGTGACCTAGCTCAGCGCGGCGATTCTATATTTTGATCTTAAAAACACATTTCTCGCAACACATCTCTGGTGGAAACGCAGCCTTTTCTAGAATAATGTAATTGATAGATCAACGCTAGAGATTGCGAACTTGTGCTTATGCGTGTGTCGCTCATGCTCATGATCGATGTCGATTTGCAACTTCGCAATCATGGTAATCCATCGTGGCCCAACATGGAGAGGGTCTTTTTAACTAATTTGATACCACTTTAAGAAATACTAAAAAGATAAGGAATCAGTCATTTTTAAAATCGTCTAAAAAAGTCTCACTCGATTCATGGCTACCCTTTTACTACATTCTGGCCAAGAAGTGCAGAAATCAATTAGAGCGAAACTTGAAATAATCCATAGAAAAATATTGCCATACTCAAGCATTCGTAAAAATGTGGCAGACAAAAATTTGCGCCCTCACTTTCTGTCAACTCTTTATAGTTTATGGCCAAGCTGTTTGTTCTCAGTGCCAATGTAAAGAAGACGGTTAAGAAAGACCAGTTCTTCAAACATGATCACTGATGATGATAAGTAACATAGTCCTAAGGGATCTATGTACTTCATAATCTTACATTTATATTCACGTGTCCTTGAGTAAATACTATACTAGGCGAGCGTAGTTCCTTTGCATATAAATTTTTCAGTCCAACGCCTCACAAAGCCTGCGTCATATATTCATGTACTTGGGGATTACGACTGGTACGGGCGGGGAAAACGAATGTTTAGCAACTTGATAGTTCTTAGTTTTTGACCGACTTCCAAAAAGGAGGAGGTAATATGTTCGGCTGTATGTATCTTTTTTTTTTTGTATGTTCAACGATTACTCAGCCGTTTGTGGTCCGATTTTCAAAATTATTTTTGTGTTGTATAGGGTTTAACTCGAATTTGGTACCATGTTCACAAAAGTGGTGATCTGATGATGGGATCCTTGAGGAATCGAGGGGACTCCTTGAAATTTGTATGGAAGCATATAGTGATTTTGATTTTTTCTGAAGCATTCAAGGTAAATGCTACCAAAAAGTGAGACTTTGCACCAGGTTATACCCTGGATCCGAAGGTATCGAACAGAACTTTTGAATGCTTATAGGTACAGGTTCGGGGATTTCGGCGTTGTTTAAACAACTGAAAGCACAAGCTAACACATCAATTTGATTGATCATCATCATCACAACCATAATTATACCATGGGTCATCAGACTATGACCCAATTATTGGTACTTTTCGTGATATTTTGCATCGAAGCAGTTGTTTTTGATGATGGCTTCGCTGTTTGTGGACCGATTTTCAAAATTCTCATGTTGTTGTATAGGATATAATCTTAATTTTGTATAACAATTACGAAAGTGGTGAGCTGATGATGGGATCTATGAGCAATCGAGGGAAATACTTGAAATTTATCAAAACACTCATAGTGGTTAAAATGTTGTTTCTAGTAAGTTAAACATATTATGTTACGAATAAGAGAAATTTCATACGAAGGTGTCTCCACTGAAGAGAACTCCTGAACATTTAAAGATAAAAGTTTGGAAATTGCAGCATCGCTTAGATAACTGCAAGCATTTACCACAATTTCGCTTACAGTAACATAATGTGAATAGTTAACATTCGTATTGGTTATTTACGCATAAAGCCTTATTTTGTAGATAACTTTAAAGAGTGAAATTATTATTTTTAACAAAAAATTAAAACCAACTTCCAAGGTAAAAACAATAGTAATATGAACTTAAAAGTATTAAATAACTCTTACTCTTTAATAGTGCCTTTTTCAGAATTCGTCTAAATCTCAACTATTTCTGTACATACTACAGTCTTCATTACTTTGAAGTCGGTACCAGTCCCAAAAGTTTCATATATTCTAAGTTGTGACATTACTGAACTCACCATTAAATTAGCTGGTACCGACTTCAAAATAATGAAGACTGTAGTATGTACAGAAATAATTGAGATTTAGACGAATTCTGAAAAAGGCACTATTAAAGAGTAAGAGTTATTTAATACTTTTTTGTTCATATTACTATTGTTTTTACCTTGGAAGTCGGTTTTAATTTTTTGTTAAAAATAATAATCGTAATAATGTTTGTTCTTTAATGTTGTCCTGACTTCTGATTCCTGATAAGTGGAAATGTCCGAAAATAGAGGGCTGTTATAACTTTTTCTGCCTGTTTGTGTCTGTCTGTCCGTGGCATCGTAGCATCCAAACAAAAAGACCAATTTTCTTGAAGTTTTTTGTTAGAAAGCTGATTAAAAGAAAAGTGCTCATGCATTAGAAATGCTAGTAATCTCTGCCAGCAAAATTAAATAATTAGAAGAAATTATTTTAAAATTTTTTTCCTCTTAGGGACAGTGTATAAAACCTTGAAACATTACAACAATCTAATTAAATTAAATAATAGCATCGATCCATGTATCTGTCGAAAAATGCAAAATGTAGGCGAGATAAGACTCTACAACTCTACAACAACTTATCAACTGCATCGCTATACACTTTTAAACTGATTTACAAAATACATTATACTTATCTCTTTCAAAATCCAGAAACTGTATGGTAAATAGTTATAAACCTATTCCCCCGACTGTACACACTTAATATTATATTGCCCCAACGTAATTCACTATTCTCTTACTCATATTGGGTTAGAGTCGGAGCGAGATTATTGTATTCATATCTCAAGATAACTAATTCGTCAGTTATTTGTATTTAAACTGTGTCCCACGGGAAGCTTACTTAAAAAATGTTTATTAGCTATGTCCACACTATGCGCTTTCGTCTTCAATTTTTATCATCTTCTTTCAACTTTGAATGCGTCAACGAACGCAATGCCAACATTGTCATTTTTGTTTTTTGATACAGTCAGAGGGCATGCGTCGCGGGCATGCCGCATGCTTCACGTTCGCTGTTGACTGCGCTATAACGCATGCCCTAGACGAACAGAAAAAGGCACAGTGTGGACTAAGCTATTAGAAATCAAGAAAAGTTCGATCATATTTTGCAACTCGAGTCTGCTACTGTTTGATAAGGCTTGTCTTCACTTTGACTAGTGACAAGTGCAGGTGATTAGTAAAATAATGATTAGTAAGCATGGACAGCGACTGATTATGGCTTATATTCACTTTGATTAGTGATAAGTGCAGGTGATTATTGCAGGTGATTCATTGTGTTAAGTGCAGGTGATTATTGCCGGGAGTCAGGAGAAAGTGTGGACAGCGACTGATTAGTGCAAGTCCTTTATTTTCTCCTTATCACTAATCACCTGCACTCGCACTAATCAAAGTGAATACAGGCCTAATAGGTATTAATTTGACTGAAACTGTATTGATATAGAATTTAAAAACAAACGGTCTTACCACAATAAACTAAACATCTGCAGTTGAACAGCTGTTGTTTTGAGACCATTTTGTACCGAATTTTTCTCTAATCAACAGTTCAACAGCTGTTTAATCTTTTAATCTAGGCTCTTGTCTTATACATATTGTTATTAGACAAATTGAAAGTAAGTTGCCATCCACTTACTGGCAACTAGCACGTATCCCACTTACACCAGTACTAGCAACTTACTAGTACGTAGGAGTACTACAAGCGTAATATTTACATAAGCGGCGGGTGTTACCGTTATCAGTTAACGCTTAACGCTCCGGTAGCGGCGATTAGCATAATCGTTGTGTAATTGATCATCGATCAACCGGGCCTTCCGAGTGTCATCACGCCATCCTTCACGTTACAGTGATTCATATTATGGTCAGTTGGTTACTAGTTACTACTTTTATTAGTTGAATGATTAATCTGTATTTAAATATTAAGTCATATTATACCTTCTTACTTATAAAAAAAATACGCAGCATTTACGCACGATATTCGTAACTCAAAAACTCTATCTCCTACTCATCCTACCTTTCTTCTGATTAATTGCGTTGCGGGTCCTGAGACAGATTTAGCTTGTCCCTCGGGCTCCCTGAGTTCATATCAAAGGGTTTTAGTGGTTGGATACCGCTGTTGATCCTGGCGACACAGGAGTCGCAGTGGTGGGAATGTGTGGTGGACCAATTGCCCGTGTAAAAAAAAAAAAAAATCTTTTGCACATATTAATCTGTGGTTGAATAGGGCAGTTATCAGGAAAGGTTGTTGCCATAATTTTTAAGATCTGATAAAGATTTTCGGAGATATCTTTCTTTTCGTCATATAATCTGCACTTATAAAATGATATGGGTACCTTAACAATAATGTTAAGATTTTGGAAGTGTAAGCTTAGGCGATGTAATTTAAAATATCCAACAACGTTTTGAATAAAACTACGAGTAGCTAAGTTTTGATTCCTATTTTCTGCCCAAATAGCTTGAATGATGAACAATGTTATTTCATTCATTGAACATGTTTACTGTTTAGTTCAGTCATTCACTGACCGACTACAGTGTCTGGCTCAGTTCTGTCATCACTCTATCAATAGACAAACATCCTGCTTTCACTCGTCCGTGGTTTATGGTAAAATTATCTAAATAGGTGAACCGTAATTTAGACGTTTGGTGGGACTTTTTCAACACTAAAGATTAGCGTGTAAAACTATGATTGCCAAGGTTGTAGACGCGTTTAAAATAATTTGAAAAGCAGCTTTAGACGGTGTCGAGAATAACCAAAAGATTAATATACATATAATATTATACAATCGACGTCAATGATCGGCTATTAATTATTATTACTAGCTATTTGACCGAGCTTCGCTTCATTCGATTATACATGAATAAAATGACATTTTCTAAAAATGGTTCCTAGCTAGATCGATTTATCGCCCCCGAAACCCCCTATATACTAAATTTCATGAAAATCGTAGGAGCCGATTCCGAGATTCCAATTATATACAAGAATTGCTCGTTTAAAAATATAAGATAGATGAATATTCCTTCTCTAGTGTCTACACATTTGTGATTGCCTGTGTTTGCCCATCATGGACAAACGTGGAAATAGGAGCTAATTAATGGCAACTAAACATTAAATAAAAAGAACTGTAAAATTAAATTAAATTTCATGTCATAATAATGTTATGTTTATTTCTAATTAACTCAAAACACGGTTTTTTGTGAGTTCACAAGTCAAAACAAAAATTAGCATTAATAGTAAGTACTTAATTTAATTATTTGCCAAGTCGTATGAAATAAATTATATATTTTTTTAATTTATAAATGTGCCATTAGAACGGTAAAAATAACTGTTTTATGTTATCTACCCAATTTACTAAAATTAAAAGGGGCTCCCGAAATATGCATAATATTTGGTCACCGTATTTTCTATCCCTTTCTGTTGTACTTGAAAGTAAGAGAGGGAAAGCTGCCCTTCAAATCTAAAATTAGTTTAGGAGTCAATGTCGATTTTAGTGTGCTTTTAGTACACCATGAGTTCCATATCTCTTCCCTTCGTTCTGTCACTCTTATGCAAACCACATAAGGTTTACTTTCTTGCAATGTAAGGTAAGATAATTTTAAACGTTATATAGTAGGGGATCCTATCTAATCTTGTATATTTATGTTCGCTTAAGAGCCATGAATGACTTTTAAATGTTAACTCGCTACAGTAGTGAGGCATTAACTAATTTATCTTGCGAGGAATCTGAAATTTTCAAAGGAATTCACCGACTCCACATAAAAATGTCTGCCGACATTAGTGAATGCTTGCATGTGAAATAAGTGCGATTAGAATTTCTTAAATTGTATAAAAATTCTTCAGAATATAGAATATGAATTAAATAGGCTCTTTAGACTTTAATAATTTAACACCATAATAGCGCTGTAGTTGTCAATTTCTGGCAAACCTGTTGAGACTTGAGAGTTATGGAATACCTACTCAAAATAGTCACTACAAGTACCTTAAAATATAAGTTATAAGGCTAACAAGCACTCATCAAGAGACATCTACTCCCGAGTCCCGGTTAATAATAAACAGACGAACATAATATAACCTCCTCCTATTTGAAGTGGGTTAAAAATCTCGTGTGATTACGTATTAGAGAGGCAAGCGACGTTATGTGGATGGCCTCAAATATTGCCATTGGCACTCTAGACTCTACTTCTACGATTTCTTCGATATTGTGTTGTTAAACTTATGGCATTTTTTCACTGGTCGGTAGGGCCCGCATGCGGGGTGCGGGAGATTTCTGAAACGCATGCCACGACCAATAACAATGCGCCATTAGTTGTCAATTTACAATTAGTTGTCATAGACTCCCCGCAATCTGTATACCGTACGAGTTAACGACTAATGAAAATGCGCCCTAATATGTATTCTGTGATTGTGACAATAACGCCATTGACACTCTAGAGTCTAGAGCCGTGGTCCCCAACCTTTTTTTCATGCGGGCCACAAACATGTTTTGGTCTTGGTGTCGCGGGCCGCAACAAAAATTTTTTAGGGTTAAAAAATAGCATTCTTCAAAATTAACGATTTAAAAGTGGGAAATATTGAACGACTATCACGTAGACTTTACGTTATTTTGCCGGTGGGCGCGAATTTCAAAATTTCTTAACATCACGCGGGCCACAGATAAAGTCCCGGCGGGCCGCATGCGGCCCGCGGGCCGCGGGTTGGGGATAGCGGGTCTAGAGTCTAGACTCTAGTTCTACGATTTCTACGATATTCTGACATTAACGCCCTTGGCATTCTAAACTCTACTTCTCCGATTTCTACGATATTCTGACATTAACGCCATTGGCACTCTAGACTCTACTTCTACGATTTCTACGATATTGTGACAATAACGCCATTGGCATTCTAAGCTCTACTTCTACGATTTCTACAATATTGTGACAATAACGACATTAACATTCTAAGCTCTACTTCTACGATTTCTACAATATTGTGACAATAACGACATTAACATTCTAAGCTCTACTTCTACGATTTCTACAATATTGTGACAATAACGACATTAACATTCTAAGCTCTACTTCTACGATTTCTACAATATTGTGACAATAACGACATTAACATTCTAAGCTCTACTTCTACGATTTCTACAATATTGTGACAATAACGACATTAACATTCTAAGCTCTACTTCTACGATTTCTACAATATTGTGACAATAACGACATTAACATTCTAAGCTCTACTTCTACGATTTCTACAATATTGTGACAATAACGACATTAACATTCTAAGCTCTACTTCTACGATTTCTACAATATTGTGACAATAACGACATTAACATTCTAAGCTCTACTTCTACGATTTCTACAATATTGTGACAATAACGACATTAACATTCTAAGCTCTACTTCTACGATTTCTACAATATTGTGACAATAACGACATTAACATTCTAAGCTCTACTTCTACGATTTCTACGATATTCTGAGTTCTGACATTAACGCCATTGGCACTCTAGACTCTACTTCTACGATTTCTACGATATTGTGACAATAACGCCATTGGCATTCTAAGCTCTACTTCTACGATTTCTACGATATTGTTACAATAACGCCTTTCACATTCTAAACTGCAGTAAAATCTCCTGTCGTCCCAAAGCAAGAGACACATAAGTCACGAACCGCCGAATCTTATCAATCAATTACCAGTCGTGTGGGAAGCAGGACCGGTCCCGGAATGCCGCTCCGACCTGTTCCCGACTGTTGGCTCTTAGACTATACAGCACCGTTATGTCAATGACATAAGGCTCATAATATGTGAGGTTAATTCTAAACGTACAATATAAGTAGACCATATTTTTATTACACCGTGCACCGCCGAAATAACGCACGCACACAGTAGCAATGCGTATTGCATTGCTTCAAAGTTGCACGTGCGTCAAACTTGACTTTTTTATTGTTTTAACAGGGGAATATGTTACTTGACCGCTCGATGATCGATCTCTTATCGAATCAGGGCGGTCAAGTAGTCACAGTGTCTTCTTATCAGATAACTTGGGTCAATTCAGACCGCAACGCGCCGCGTACATGCATTACGAAATTTGTATGGATTTGACAGAGTTCAATTGCGTGAGACGCCTTGCAAATCTGTCAAATCCAAAAATGTATATGCGCGTCGCGTTGCGGTCTGAATTGACCCTAAGTAGCAAATGTAGTATCTATTGTAGTATCTAATGCAGTATAATGCCACGTGAAAAACTTTTCAGTTGTCAAGCAAGTTTGACTTCAAGGACACATCTGTTACTCTACTGAATATTCATACCGTACAAACTAAAAAATTTTAAGCGTCCAGTAGGTATTTAGCGAGATACTTATATTATAGTAATTAGGTACAGGTTATTTTGGCACAAAAAATTTAACGGTAAATCTTGGCATGTTGAGCATTACAGAGACAGGACATCCTGATAGCCTCTGTCTGAATGTGTGTTGTGTTTCTAGACACTAGTGACTAAAGTCTTGGTTACCTAGGACTCTAGTTTTATAAATAGCGCAGTTAAAATAAGGTTTACGGTGTAAATACTGTTGTTAATTTTCTGAAGCAGATAAGTTTAAAATTGGCAATAGCCTTTTGAAAATCATCACCCAAAACCCAATTTATTACACAAGACTTTCTTATGAAAATATAACTTTAAAAACTTTTGAATTTGTAGTTATTATCAGAAACATAGCCCCAAGTTTAATTTTTTTTCCAATTCGAACCGATTGCGGTTCCTATTAGGCATTGATGAATTGTTTCATCAAAACCAACAAAAAACATCGAAAATTGATTATGAATCATTCTTTCACGCTGAGCTCACTAAAATGATTAAAAAACTTGCCGTCTCACGCTTTATTCTTACTATAAAAACGGTTTACCTGCAACTAATGTCCGGTTTCTAAAGTACCCCGCAAACGATCAAATTGTTTGTCATATTTTACGTGTTTGTCAAAAAGTTTGATAGTGTACCTACAGCTTTGTTTGAAGCGTTTGTCAAACAAACTACGTGTTTGACCTGTTTGAAGAGAATTTTCATTGGCGTAGCGTTTGACAAACGTGTTTGAACTTTGTGCGTGTTCCGCTGTATTTGTCAAACAAGATGTCATGATCTCAAACCGATTCTAGCTAATTGTTTGACAAACTTTTTTGATGCACGTTTGTTTGTAAATTATGTCAAACATGCTTGTCAAACAAATTTGATCGTTTGCGGGGTACTTAAGGGTTTTTTCTTTTTTGACAGAAGTTTATGTCTAAGCTAGCGCTTTTGTTTGGCTAACCTCAAAACATTGGCCAATCAAGAACTCTGTTGAATGGATAAACCTGTATAAAACTCACAAGCCGGACCGCTGCTATTGGCTAACACCAAGACCTTAGCCAATAAGCAAAGCTCTTGAAAAGATAAACTCCTGATAAAAAATCTCAACAAAGAGGCATTAGGAATTTCCGAAAGTAAAAGACAAAAAATTATCAATTAACAGTAATAATTTGTAAAGCCTTAGCATATTTTAGTAGTCATAGTCATCAAATAAGGTAGGTTAGTAGTAGTTGCGAAGGCTAGTACAACATT
This sequence comes from Polyommatus iphigenia, assembly GCA_963422495.1. NCBI lineage: Eukaryota > Metazoa > Arthropoda > Insecta > Lepidoptera > Lycaenidae > Polyommatus > Polyommatus iphigenia. Next base: position 11,107,665 of record OY730189.1, read on the forward strand.
AGAGGGAAGCTCTAGCCTTAGGGAGAGCTGGGTCTAGATAGAGACGTGACTTTTTAATAAGGGTCAAGAAATATTTTGGATTGCTTTGGTCTCGACAGAATGTTGCTGACTTCAACTGGTTTGTAATAAGTTTACAAACATCCACCAAGGGATCGCCTAAAAGTGGAAACTAAGTCGGCACCTAATATAAAACGCATTACACAACATAAACCTTTTATCCCTTCAGGAAATTCTGTTTCGACGAAGGTTATTCAAATGAGGCCCTTAAAGGTCCAGCGATAATGATTGTTTATCCTTTGATTGACACTTTGGGGCCCAAATTCGACCCACGCACAAGGGCATTAGACTTTGATGAGAAAAATCTATTCCGGGGCCGATCTCAGAGAATTTCGGTTGGATGCTCACAGTGAGTATTGCTTAGGTCTAAGACAGAGGTTCCCAAACTTATTTTGTCTACTACCCACTTTGAGAACAAATTATGTTTTAGCGCCCCCATTGTTTAAATTCAAAATGCATTTAGATGAAATAAATCACCCCCAGAGCCTTGACATTTTTCTCTGGGTCTGGGTTCCGGGTCCCACACCGCCTCCCTTCAGACCTTCAGCGCCCACAAGGGGGCGTTATCGCCCACTTTGGGAAAGGCTGGTCTAAGTTGTTTATTGGACTTAATTCTTACTTTAAACCTTATTTGGACTTCCACGTATATTTTAAGACTAAAATTAGCCAATACGGTTAACCGTTCTGGAGTTTAAACGAGACTAACAAAATTGAAAATTCATTTGAAGTATTTTCATATTATGTACCTAATACAGCTTCCTCCTTTCTTCGATCCAGACGTCTTCTTATCAATCTACAAATTAATGGTATTCTCATTAAACGTCAACGCAACGCATTTAACGTAAAAATAGTAGAGTTAGGGCCAGTTTCACCACTTCCTGATAAGTGCCGGATGCCGGACAACCTATCTGACAAATTCTCCATACTCTATCTGTCAATTTAAGTTGTGGATAGCTTATATCCGACACTTATCAGGAAGTGGTGAAACGACACCTTAACGTAATACAATTTTAATAAGAGAGGAATGAGGTGACAATTATTAAAATAACATTTTTAACTATTGTTATGTTGAACTTCCAAAGGAGGAGATTCTACGTATGGCCACAGCTATTTAGTAATCTGTGGTTCAGCTGTTTTTTTAGCTGTAAAAAAGCACAGCTAGGATATAATATCATATACGTGAAATGTGAATACAACTACACTAAAAGGTCCACAGCACCTCTCAAAGGGACGCGACGTAAAAAAATGAAAAAGATCCTTTGTCGTCATTTTCCAGTCACAGGACTTGCAGGCGACAGCTAGGAACATTTCAGAAATTAAACTACATACTAGAACGTATCATCTAAAATGAAATTACTGATGCTGTGACAAGAAAGAAGGTATGAATGAGAAAGGCGCTTGAAGATGTTTTGATGGTTGATGGTTTGTTCCACTTCCTCCCCCTGGAGGAAATGGAACCTAACCTAACCTCCTTAGTTATCCCTTATAGTTTATACATATAATTGAAAATGACCTTTAAATTAGAGTTCATCCAAGGTAGATACCATTTTCATCAGGTATACGATCTATCATCTTCGATATTATTTGTTTTAGGTTATTACCGTGAGGTGCCTTTTATACTTTGCTACACTATTTTTCACTGAGAATTGGAAACCTATAATTTGTTCAAGTCGGTTGTAAAAGTCTATACTATATTGAATGGGCATTGTCCAAAAAAAATCACATGTACTTTTTATATTTTTTTTCGTTAAAATAGGGCATTTTAAGAATATAAATTAAATAATTTTGAAATTCATTGGCTAGTTTTTTTTCAATAATTTTTTAAAGTTTCGCTCTGACGTCATCATCGGCGGCCAATTGACCTCTGTAGTATGTTTTTTTCCTTTCAATCTTATTTATAATGGCTGGTTTGTCAAATGTAAGTTATCATTATGTGAAAGCTGATACGAGAAGCTTACCAAAAGTTCGAAACGTAATGTTGGTCGAATTTATTGCTAATTTAACGCCATTGAAGGTCAAACTAAGGTTAAACATATTTGTTCAAAAATATAAGTAACTAATGGGTATTTTTTTCGTTGATATACAGAAAAACGATCACTGACCTTATTCCTCGAAATGTTTTTGTAATGAGCAAAATTTAAAAAAAATGGACAATCCCCATTAATAGATTGTTGCAATGCCATTGAACTTAAGGACGTGGAATTTGGCGATTTTCTCCGCTCATGAATTTATGTTCGAGAAAGCTATGGAATTTGGGTTACCTCAGGACAGGTCCTGAACATGTAGTTTGTGCGAGAAATAACTGAGGTATAATCAGAATAATGAGACACGGAATTTCATACTTTAATGTAGGGTGCTTCGATTTGCTGTTTGGACTTTAAGGTGACGCCGAGTTAAAGTAAAAAACCATGTTGGATATGTTTTAGCTTGCTTGTTTCCTATGAGAGGCCGGCCCGGCCTCTCATAGAAAACAAGAAATGGAAAGGGCGTAAGCGACAAAATGGTTTTTGTCGCGTAATTTAAAAACCATAAATAAATTTCATACAAGCTATGGGCAAATTAAAGTGTATGCTTGAACCAATCTATGTACAAATTTTGGAAGTTTAAATCACTCTCGTCTGTTGGCAAAATTAGAATCCCTTTTTTACAGAGGTCTTTTTGATTGATTATTTTGTGTTATGACTTATATAAAAGTTGACCAATCGTGTTATGCTATGGGTAAGTAATTCAAAGACAAAAACATGATGAATACTGACAATGAACTTTAGTTTCTTAGCTTTAGTCATTGCTGAGAAAAATCGATATCGCTACAGACAATTTATCAAGCCGTCGCCTTAATTGGAGTGTATTATTTCTTTTTTTAGCTTAGAGATATAGCCGTGACGTTATTTTGCGTACAGACGAGTAGACTAGTCCCTGTTTTCCTATGCAGACGGTTAATTGACGTGGTTTGCTCTAGCATTTAGTATCTTTTAAAAGGCTGGTCCGATTTTGATTGATTTGATCAAATAAGTTGGTGGATAGTGTGGGTTTGGCGTTAGTCGCAACGATAGACGTGTACCTACATGTTTGTCTTTGCAGACGGTTTGACGTAGTTGATCTAGCATTTAGTATCTATCTTTTAAAAGGCTGGTCTGATTTTGATTGATTTGATTAAATAAATTGGTGAATAGTGAGTGCTTTTGGCGCTAAAAGTAATCTGCTAACTAAGCATTTACGTGTAAATTACAATGTAAACAAGTGAAGTTCTGTAAACGGTGTGATAAAAACTTTACACAAATTCATGCAGATAACTTTAAGAGGTGCGCTTAGCCTGTAAGTTTAAAAATTGCATGTTTTCAATATAATTGTGCCAATCCAATTGAATGTGTACTTATTATTATGATTAAAAAGGAATTTTGAAAAATAAAAAAACAAATTGAAGAGTGTGGCTCGTAACCTAAGTTCAATGCTTGTTGGATTGAGTGGCCTAAAATTAATCTAAGACCTTATTTTACTTGTTCTGTTATTAATCAGTCTTGAAGAGCTCCTGACCCTGCCCAACAAAATTATCCGTCCGTTGACACTGCAGTCTCTGACGCATCATCTAAAATTAACTACTGTGCCTCTTTGTTTCAATCAAAACAGAGATTTGCGAGCTAACATACACACATTAAAGGGTTAAAGGAGTGTATCAAAATGTTTACAGCTATTAATAAAGATTAGGAAGATGATTAAGGCTTTAATAAAATAACAGAAAACGCTCTAAAGAAAATCAAGCTTAATTTTGTCCGTTTTTTACTGATTAGACAAATCAGTAAGTTTTCTCCACACCCATAAATAATAACCATGGTTGCGAAGCTGTCTAGCATCAACAGTTAACGACGAACATGAGCAATCATGCTTTGAAAACGCTCAAACATGTAGAGACATGTTTGTATCAAGGACATTGGTCCATCAGTCATCATTGCCCAAAGTAGAAAAGCCGCATTACGAGTCAGCCTGTCAGTCATAACCCCAAAAAACAAACAATATTCTAGAACCTTCAACGAATTGCATCATGTCGATGAAGCAAATTAGGAATTAATATGCGACAAAGTTAAAAGAAAGCCGCAATAAATCTCAATACCTAATGACTCATATCCTTCCGTACTCCGTAGCATTGTTTCAACTACTGGAAACAACATAAAGTACGTTAAGGTGCGTTCAGATTTATTCTACCTCTGCCTAGACCATAATACTAACTACATAAGGATAATTTTCATAGAAACACTAACCGAACTCTACTACGTAGACTGTAGAGTCTACGTGACTCATATTTCCGATCGATCTAACTCATTATGCTTACATTATAATATTTTAGTTGTCGTTAGGGATATTACATTTTATGTGGGAGTACCATGCTACAGCACTAATGGGCCGACCTAAGATACCGTGGCCTCACAGCAGTGCTGAAATCTTTTTATATCTGGATTCTGGAGCACTAAACTTATCGCATGTAATTCGATTTAAAAGATTCGTTTGAGACGATTTAAAATTGTTACACTCCATAGTCCAATCTTAACGCGTTTGACGTCTTCAATCGCGTTTGATTGATCCACACCTCAATACAAACTAAAGACAATAATTGAAGTTATACTTCTTTAGGCGCGTTATGAAAAAATGATGAGAGTGAAATTTTAAGATGCGCGCGCACCTGTGACACAAAATTAACAGTATGAAGCCGTCTGCTTAACCGCTCATTAAGTCTCGAAAAAAAAGCTACCAACAAAATAGGAATTGAACCTCGATATTAGTCGCGCATGTTGGTACGCTCGTCACCTCTGATCACTGTTTTCATATTTATAATATTTATCAACATGTCTCTAGTTTATACCTACATTCACAACACGTGTTTGAGTTTCATACAAGTGCGAATTATATATGTGCTAATAAATTATATTCAGTAGTGATTTAAATTGAATATTTTGATTGATATTACTTACTATTTGTGAATATTAGTGAAAAAAATTGTGCTTATATACTTTTTCAAGTGCTCCAATATAATTGAGGTTAACTATCCGTATGTATTATTTATTGATATAAATTAAAATACTTTTATTTAATATAATTAACACTAAATATTATTAAATTATTAATGTTAAATATTTATTATTGGTTATTTAATATTCACAAAATAAAGAAATAAATTTAATAAAACATTTAATAAAAAGTTTGTGATAAAAATTAAAATTGAACATCAAATTATAATATTAATTTTTAATATTTGCTATTTAATGATGCCAAAGAAGTATAACTTCTCACGCGCGTACATAAGTACACGCACCCATTTTTTATTTTTTATTTCAGATCACTCCTTAAACACTCTAACACCTAGTTAAAGATAGGAGACAGGAAGATATCCCACAGATATCCTACAGATAGAAAGCATATTGACACATCAGGAACCCCTTATCCCTGGGGCCCACAATCGGAGGATGTGGCGCGAGTTATTACGCCTCTGATTTAAATGTATAATGATTTTGTAGGCGGGGCTAGGGATGTGCTACTGGGGACAAATAGACGATATTTTATCGATATAGTCGATGATAATATCTAAAAAAATTTAGGTACCTATTCTAAGATGAGGTTTAAAAGGTTGACTTAAACGACGATTATAAAAATTAAAGATCATAAGAACAAACTGTGACACTGCACTGTACAAATTCAAGTTTTAAGAAACACAATGTTAAGAACGCAAATGTAATAACGATATTTTATACAGTAAAGTAAAGTAAAGATAATTTAATAACTAATTATTATCAAAATGTGAATCGTTAGTAATAAATTATTGTTTACGTATCAATATAGTACCTATAACAAATTAAAAACAAACTATGATAATTCTTTTAACTTCAAAACCGAAGCGTTACATATCATAAATACAGCTCCACATAAAGCCTTAATTCCTTATTTTATTGTGGCGCATATTTTTAAATTACAATAGGAGCACGCTAAAGGTCCTATAAAATTTAACGAAGCATTAATTTTTATATCGGTCGATTATATCTGCTCCATTAACAGTTAATTATGTCATCGCCATTCTCACGTCAGCTTTGTTCGTGAAAAAAATATATTTTTATTAAAATGTTTTCTGGTAATCTATACTAAACTTTGATTAATGGGCTCGCAATCTAAGCCTTAATCAATCATAAAGGTTACAATCTTAATCCTACATTATAAATTAGGTTAGGCAAATAAAAGCCAATATAAAACTTTCAAGATTATGGCAAGTTGAGGAAAAAAGTTTCACCACAAAATGATAATTCTTTTTAATACGCTTTTATTTTTTATTATTTGTATTTTTTATATATCCTGGATTGTTTTTTAGCTATCAAACTACTGTTTTCGTTGTAGTCGCTAGATGGCAAAATCGTTTTAAATTTTGTTATGTTAAATTAAATTTTATCGACATCTTTTCGACATCCCTAGACTGACACCACTGGAATACAATTTATTTCGTAGTACTTACACAGCGTACATTTTAACTCCACTGCTTTATGAAATACTAGCTGTGTCCCGCTGTGATGTCCTTTTATGATTTTAAATAAAACTATATTTACTATCCATACTAATATTATATGTTGTATAATATGTGAAAGTGTGTCTGTCTATCACACTCAAAACGCTGAACCGATTTTGCTGAAAATTGGTATGGAGATACTTTGAGTCCCGGGAAAGGACATAGGATACTTTTTATCCCGGAAAAATATACGGTTCTCGCGCAATGAGTAGTAAGGGGGGCAAAATTTAAGTGGCCTATATACTCAAAAGCTATAAATACGGCCCTGTTACTATGAATTTAAGCTGAAGGCTATAACGACAGTTTTTTTACATAATTTTTAAGTTTCCTACTGCCCATCTATTGTTATGAATTTCGCACACTTGAAGTAGCTTCCGTCGGAAATAAAATTATAATTTACGTACATAATGGGAATATCTATGTATATACTAATTACCACCACAAGCATAGTAAAAGGAGGGGAAGTAGGTTAACTCCGGCCCAATCCGCGATTTAATTACCTACTGTCTTAGGGTTGTCAATTTAAGGCGGCGGCCGCGGCGGCGGGCGTTGTGATGTGGGAGCGGCAAGCGGCTGTCCGCGCTTCGTTCGCAACCGCATGAACAGCGGCAACGTCGCGGTCTTCCGACTTTTAATAATAATAAGTGACTCTTGATTGTCCATATTTCCGCCAATTTTCGTGCATATTTGCATGCGTATTTCGGCACTAAGATCGTGCATATAATAAAATTATGTATAAATATACCCTTTAAAACAACATTAAAAACTAACGCCTGTCTCTTATAGGTACCTACTATAAACAAATCTGTTGTTATGATTCGAACTTTGCTTTATGTGTATAATTAATATCTGATTTACAATTAGTCAATTACTTATTTTTAATTACGATTTAAAATAAGTAATTGAATGTAAGTAGTTAGTTAATATACCTACAATACAGAGAAATCGGCATTACTAAACGTAAACAAAGCAATAGCGGCAAATTAGTTGACTGATCAAAAGTACTTACCTAAAACATTCTCTTACTCGTATATTTTATACTATGTCCTAGTGGGAAAGTTTGTGTGATAGAAAACTAATACAATAAAAACAGAAGCAAGTAGGTATCTGATCATCAAGTAAAAATTATATTATGCTAGAATAAGTGAGTAGTATTTACCTTTCCTGTTCAACTGGTAATTTAAACAAAGACAATTCTGGTATTGTTGCATTACTATTAAAACACCCAAACACACAGCAATATTTATTACTCCTGCGATTATGATCGGACATTTTTGATTCGTTTGGCGCGGCGTGGCGGGACGCGGGCGTGCAGCGTAAAGTGTTAGCCCCGACTGGTATGGTCCGAAAACGGTCCGAGATTTTAATAAGTGTGCGTGCGGCGACGCATTGATACTATGGCGCACCATACAAGCCGCGCGCTGTGCCTTTGTATGAAGATAACTTACTTCCCCTCCTTATACTATGCCGCAAGTCTAATCACGAAATTTCGTACACGATTTAATTTTTAATAGTTTTACTTACTATACTAGAGTTTCTGACTTATCTGTTAGCTCTGGTGCTCAATTCTCAAAACTCGAATATGGCTTCGATCCTGAGATCATTTTCCGGAGACAGAATATGTACGTGCAAGTGAGACAGCCTGTGTCAACCATTATTTATCACATCTTTAATTATATCAACATTCAAACTGCACTAGAAACCGGTTTCCACTTTTGATCCCTATTACCATATAATAAGGTACAAATTGTAACACCAGGTGTACACACATAACAGGACTTAAACTTAATTATAGAGAGCCAATGCCGTACAAAAAGTGGTTTGACAAGTTGTAAAAATGGCGCCCGCGCTGTGAACTAGAACGAGGGGGCTTTCACCGCTGGTAAAGATCAGAGAGCGTTTAGGAGATGATCAGCAGACTATCGTGGTAGACATACAATAAAGGAAGATGCAAAGATAGAGACTGACCGAAAAGCCCGGAAGTTTTAAGAGCAACAGGAGAAAAATCAAACCTCTAAAGATAACTACAGACTTTATAATTCCATGGCAGATGTTATAAAACGTGAGTAAAGACGATAAGATTGTGAGTCGCAGAATTTCTGCCGCGTAAATATCTTTTCATACAAATCATGGCTCAAAAAATTACGCTCGTGTGAATCAAACAGGAATTTTGTATGAAACTGATTGCAGCAGAATTATGCCGAACCGAAATTCTGCGGCTCACAACTCACAAATTACGCTCGTTTGGCTTCACCCTAAATCGCGAAATTATGTTTGACCTACCGCGTATAGATCATCGATAACAAAACATATTAGGTAAACACTTAATATAAATAAGGCTACCTAGGTATATTATTTAGAACCCGCAGAGTACTTCAAAAGCAATGCAACAGGCGAAAATTGTACAACGGTACTGTATACATAATTAGCCTTATTATTTGTGTTTAACAGCAGATATTGTATAAAAATTGCCAGTAATAATTGTATTGCTGTCACAAGACCCAAATTACGATGAGCCAGTCAGTCAAAGTATCTACTTATAGGCTTAATCCCTCCAGCTCCACTCTATCGCTCTAGAGCAGCGGTCGGCTACACGCGGCCCGCGAACGTCTTACTTGCGGCCCGTGAATGTTTTGTGTATAAGTTATGTGTATCAAAAACAATGTTTTCTAAAGCCTCGTATTCATGGTAAACAAAAGTTTAGCAACAGTTGATCAACATGGTTGATGATGTTGCTGGAAACATTGTTTAAAACAACATTGGCTGTACACACGAGAGTCTGCGTTAAAATGTTGCCCGAGGAAGTAGTGTTGTTGTGTTCTTTGTATCTCATGTATAGGATTTCTTATAAAAAAAGAGAAAAAGGTGGTGGATTGGTGGGATGGAAACTAACTTCTGCAAAGAGAAAATTTGATGAGTGATTAGAAAATAGGGCTTGAAATTTCTTCCAATGCATCGTTCTTTTTGTTTTTATCTTTGTATTCTTTTTAAAGAAAAATCCTATAGTAATGATTTTGATTGAAATAACTCTATTAATTGCATTATTTTATCATTGCTCCACACTACTGTAATGTTTATAAACTGTTGCAAACACGTCCACACACATCAACATTTGATGCCAAACTGATGTTTACGCTCATCGAGCGAAAACTTGTCAACATGCTGTTATCAGCTCTGCAACACACAGTGTTGCCCGCAACATGTTGACAGCAACTTCGCAACACGTTGATTCAACTTTGTTGCTAAACAAATGTTTACCATGAATACGGGGCTTTATACTGCCAGTAGTTATCGCCACTTAATGTGTGTAGGTTTAATACGAGTTACATGAGGTCTGCGGAACGCTTTTAATTTGTTTTGCCACCTTGTGGCCCTTGCCTGCCAAAAGGTTGCCGACCGCTGCTCTAGAGTCTATAGAGTCTAGACTCTACAGCTGACGGAAAACTTACACTGCGGCAAGGGGTGGTCACTCATTTAAATCGTTTTGAATCATCGCAAATAGGATGGACTGTTTTTTGTTTCAAACGTTGTATCTTTAATCACAGATAATAATTTGAAGAATCAAAACGATTCTAATATTATTATGGATTAATCCCAGCTGTTTAATGTTTAACATACGGTAAAGTGTAAACAATAGTCTGGCCAATAACCTTATTTGCATAAAAACTGGAGCGTCTGCTATTTTTTTTATTTACGTTCTTGAGGTTACGACACGGTCACGGTACGGTCAGAGACCTAAATATAAACAGTATGTTAGGTATTAAGTAGATTAGGGCAAAAACCTCAATTAATCAAGAACTTTATAAACGGATAAATATTTATAAGTTTGACACTTAAAAATTATCATGCAGTCATGCTTCAAAAACTTCTTAAAAGGACTGCAATAATTCCACAAAGTACAAAGCCTGGAAACGCAATAAATATGCACCACATATGAGATAGACCTTGGTCCAAGAGGGGCTATTACCTATGAGCTTTGTCCACACTGTGCCTTTTTCTGTTCATCAAGGGCATGCGTTATAGCGCAGTCAATAGCGAACGTGAGGCATGCCTGCGACGCATGCCCTCTGACCGTATCCGAAACTTCAAAAATGACAATGTTGGCGTTGCGTTCGTTGACGCATTCAAGTTGAATGAAAGAAAATGACGAAAATTGAAGACGAAAGCGCGTAATGTGGACATAGCTATAGGCAAACCTGTAGAGTGTATTCGCATGTAATTGCCCCAAGAAAACCGCCAGTAATTATGCATACTATAGTCTACAGTTATTTTGACGATCTATCTTGGCCCAACGTGAAGAAGATATATTTGAAACTATTGCGAGAAAAAATTACCTCTTTTAAGTTTTTTTATTGTTGGATCAAAACAATGAAAGTACCCATTACATAAGTTTACATGACAGTTGACAGCTCAGACATAATGTTTCCCTTGCGGAATTATAGCTTTCTAATACTGACAGACAGGCAGACAGTACTGTCTCTAAGCTGTAGACAGCAGCTGTGGACAGCTGACAGACAGACGGACGTACAATCAGACGATAAGTCAATCTAGGACAATACGGGCTGTATATCTGAGGTCTATTACCTCCTGAATTTGAGAGAAATAGGGCCTATATCGTTTGCTACTAGGAAGCTAGGCACTATAAAGTCTCCATAGACTTTATAGAGCTTAGCTTCCTATTCCATAATAGGGCCTAGGAACGTTAGGAATTAGGATAAAATGTAGCTGATTTTGATAAAATATAGTAAGTATGGCGATACTTTGGATTCCCGAGAAATAAAAATAATGTTTTTATCCCGAAAATGAGCGCTGTTTTTGCGCGATTAACGAGTTTCGTCGCCACCACTCACTTCTCAGAGCAAAGGATAAATAAAAGTTTAAATCACTGTGACAATTGACAAAAACTTATACTAAGGGTGGGTTGCACCAGAGGCGTGGTTAAAGTTAAAGTTATGGTCAAAATTATGGTTATAGTTAAGGCTAAATTTACTTTAATCATAACTTTGACCACGGAATTTGACAGATGTCTGTTGAGTTTATTTTTTTGTTAAAGCTACAGTTACAACTTACAGTATAAAATATGAATTATCCGTAAAAATCGACAGGAAAAATATTTTTCTCACCTCCGGGCGGAAAACGTCAACTTTCTTCCCGCTGCGCTTACCGATGTTGCCGTTTTCTTACTTCTTACTAGATTATTATTTTTAACAAAAAATTAAAACCGACTTCCAAGGTAAAAACAATAAGTAATAATATGAACTAAAAAGTATTAAATAATTCTTACTCTTTAATAGTGCCTCTTTCAGAATTCGTCTAATTATTTCTGTACATACTATAGTCTTCATTATTTTGAAGTCGGTACCAGCTAATTTAATCGTGAGTTAATCAGTCAATGTCAGAATATAAGTATGAAACTTTTGGGACTGGTAACATTGTACCAAATTGGAGTTGAACCCTATACAACAAAAGAAAAATTTTGAAAATCGGTTCACAAACGGCGGAGTAATCGTTGAACATACACAAATAAAATTAAAAAATATCCACAGCCGAACATATTATAACCTCCTCCTTTTTGGAAGTCGGTTAAAAAATAGTATACGCACCATGAGCAGTAAATAAGAAAGCCTCAGATCACAATATGTTTGTTGGCCGAGGCGTTGCCGAACCAAAGATTTGACATTTCGCACTTTAGTAATTATAGTTAAAGTTACAGTTATAGTTATAGATAGTAAGTTGGTGCAACTCACACTAATTAGTCATATTCTGTTGTAAATAAGTAAGATTAGAGAAACATAGGTAGGTCGTAAGATGTCCATGTGACGTTAATAAACTCTAATTACAGGTTAAGTTTAATTGCGCCTTAACAGCTCAACATGTGCTGACGTCGGCATGATTCACCAGAGCCATTGAGAGATGTGTGTCGAAACTCCATGAGTCATGTGCCGAGTTTGGATGCGCAGTGCACCCTCGCCCACTTCGTTCATTCAGAACTGACGAAATGATCATTTACCAAGTGCCAACTGGGGCACTATAATACCTATTAATAATTAAATTATTATTATCAAAGAAATTGCAGGCCTATGGTATTTGGTTTTGGTAAGATTATGTCAATAACTCTGGAACGAACTGTCACCAGCAGTATTTCCGGACCTATACGACCTGCAAACCTTCAAGAAAAAAGCGTATTCCCTCTTAAAAGGCCGGCAACGCACCTGCAGCTCTTCTGATGTTGCGAGTGTCCATGGGCGACGTTAGTTGCTTACCATCAGGTGACCCGTTTGCTCGTTTTCCCCCTTATTTAATAAAAAAAAAAACAATGTTAGTGGTGTTGACTGGGCTTAAATAAGGTGGACGTTATGTCAAGCCCTTTGCGTAGATCCACCATCTGCCTATTTATTTTATAGACTCACCAACAGAACATCATGAAGTACAGCGTGCGTATGCAATAAAAATTTGAGATGATATGTAACGAAAGTGGTGATGATGGTAATATGTTAAAAGTATGTAACAAAAAAATAACAATTGTTTTCTTTTTTACAAAATACAACAAAACTATGAATCAACTTATCTATTAGTTCACAAACTTCTGTCCTAAGCCCCGATTCTGATTCTTTAATCAAATAATAACACAGTTTAAATGTAGTTCATAATCAAAAACAAAACAACTATAAATTCATTAAAGTATGAATGTAAGTTGCCGCGTTGGTTTTAGACTTTCTTTTAAACCTTCGATCGCAGATTTTTGGAAATCTATTGTAATTCTATTGTTGTCGCGGTCACCGGTGCAGTGTCCTTATGAGGGTTGAGGGATTAATACCATTTCGGGAAACAGGCTGGATTGACCTGCGACCAAGATATATCTAACGATACCTATTTACAGAATAAACTTCCAGGTTTAGGCTATTTATCCCTAGTGTATTTCTAAACTCTTAACCCTAAAGTGCGAAACGAATACTGTAACGAAACCTTAACGTTGTCAAGCGGACATCGCGACCCAACGTTTTAAAACCATTAGACTATTTAAGGTCATTTAAGCCCACTACAAAGTCGTCTTCGACCTCTAAACTAAACAATGTTTTATTAAGTAGGTTGCTTGACTCTAATAGGTTTTACTTCCTCGTTTAGTGTGATGATGAAATAAAAACCGGTTGGTATTTTATTCAAAACACAGTATTTAAGCTCGTGTAGATAAACAGTATGTAACATACTATTATGTATGGACCTATCGGCTATCCAAAAATGAAGATTTCCTTAGGTTTCTGTAAGGTTTGAGTCAAATAGGACTTTACTAATGATTCGAGCTCCTTACGTTTTAGGCTAGCCCTGACTTCTGAGAAGGTTATCATATGACTTGAGCAACTCTTAGAACTTAAGTTCGAGAGCCTAACATTCTTTGAACAGCCGTTAAAACTTAAATATTCTAAAAAAACTTAATTCCAGCTTGAACATCTGAACTAATAGACATCTTATAACATTTCTTTGCTCCAACAAAGCACAAAGCAGATGTTTTAGTCGCATTCCTAGATGATATCTCCGCACGTTTAGCCGAATCTGCGACCAGGCTAGCCTGACCCGCGGTGCGCTGGTGGGGCGATGCCGGTGGGGGCCTGGCGCTGGCGGGTTATCGACCGTCCTCAGAGCATTCGCATGAGGTCAGGCTGGACCGGTTGCGAAATGACAGCGAACGAAATCGTGACCGTTGCGGTGAAATGGATACGCGGCGTTTTCGAAGTTGCCATGTCTTTTGCAGCGACAGCAAAAGGAGTTTTTGGTGAAAATGTTGCCATGGAAATATTTTACTAGACTGCAACAGGAGTTATTCGACAAAATGTTGCCATGGAAATCTTTTACTAGACTGCAACAGGAGTTATTCGACAAAATGTTGCAATGTCTTTTGCGGCAGCAACAGGAGTTTTTCGGGAAATTTTGTCATGGAAATCTTTTACTAGACTGCAACAGGGGTTATTCGAGAAAATGTTGCTATATCTTTTGCAGCAGCAACAGGAGTTTTTCGACAAAATGTTGCCATGTCTTTAGCAGCGACAGCAACAGGAGTTTTTCGACAAAATGTTGCCATGTCTTTTGCAGCGACAGAAACAGGAGTTTTTCGACAAAATGTTGCCATGTCTTTTGCAGCGGCAGCAACATGAGTTTTTCGAGAAAATGTTGCCATGTTTTTGCAGCGACAGCAACTGCAGTGACACTCGGTCCTTCGGAAAAAGATTTTCTAACAAAAATCAAAGGGACTTACAAGTTACCTAGACAGAGTAGACGTAATTAACTATTGAATAATTTGTGCTACAAGACCAAGTTCCTTTTTAAAGCTAGTCGAGTTACCGAAAAAGTACCTAGTAAGTAGTAGTAAGAAGTAGTAGAAGTACTGGGGTAAGTACAAATAGAAAAAATCTTCTACGCAAACCGTTTCGCTTGGTTACTTCTACTGGTGGGTGTGTGTGTTATAAATGGACTACGCTTCTAGCACACACACACAGCCACATACCGGTGTTACTTGTTCGCGGTTAGCTGATTAGGATCTGGTTTTGGCTTTGTAACAATGTGGCCTGGGGTTATCTAATACTATTCTAATACACAATAGAGCACATGGGCTTTCACCAAAGAGTCCTAAAAGTAAAGTCGGAAAAACAAGTAACTTGATGCCCAAAATTCCGTTGCGCCAAACTATCGCGCGGGAACCGTGCATTTTTCCGGGGTAAAAAGTGTCCCATGTAATTTCCTGGGATTCAAAGTATCTCTTTACCTTTCAGCACGATCGGTTCAGCGGTTTGGGCGTGAAGAGGTAACAGACAGACACACTTTCGCATTTATAATATTAGTATGGATCTGTTTGTTACACAAGAACTTACAGTTTAAACAATGTTTACAACAGTTAACTGTAGAAAAAGGTTCTAATTGATTGCCCTTCATGAAGAAATCATCCTCATTGAAGCAACAGTGTTTGCAGCAACATTGTGGAGCAATGTCTCTGCAATTGATGCAAATGTTTCATTTCTTACCGACATTCCCAAGGTTTCTTATTCTACAACTATTCTTCCCTAATTTTGCACCTAGTTTTTTACCTATTTTGTAACACTCATTCAGAACTGTCGTAAGACACAATAGATTGATCATTTACCAGATTTTTTTTAAATTTTATCGGTAGTTTTGCAACAACCAATGCAGGAAACGTGTGGTGTAAATGTAAGTTGCTCCTTTAAGCTGTTTTCAAGACGGTAGCAATTAAGACCCGGTCAATACAATGATATAATTACCTTACATAATTAGAAAAGCAAAAGTACTATTGAAAGCAAACGTGAGAGCCCACACGGTGGAAACAATCGATCGTTAGCGAGGTTCCTACTTTTGCATGATGTAAAGGTTCCACCTATGGAAAGGTTAAGAAAGGTCGCCAACGTGTTTCGAAATCGGTTAACTTAACTAGGCCAATTATACTGAAGAATTAGACACGTTCATTTTGTACCTGTGATGTACACAATATTGACAAATAAGCGAAAAAACAAACAATTAACATCCATACTAATATTATAAATGCAAAAGTGTTTATGTCTGTCTAATATCTCTACAGTCTACGGTCCGATTTTGCTGAAATTTAGTAGGTATGTAGATACTTTGACTTCCGGTAAAGGACGAAGGATACTTTTTATCCAGAAAAAATGTACGGTTCCCTTATGGTCGTGATGTTTTTACTAGAATTTGTCTGTCCAGCAGCCTTTTTGGTTAATTTAACATTAGCCAATCAAATAGATAAACTTGTGATAAATAAAATTAAATTAAGAAATTAAAAAAACCCCCGCCAAAAAACTTTAAAAAGTTAAAGATCCCCCATCTGCCTAGGAATTAACTTCTCTGATAGTACATTAGCGGTCCCCCGACACACCTTGACAACAATTATGGACTAAAATATCACTTTACACTTAGGAATAATTGTTTAAAAAAACTTTAAGTCAGTAAATATTATTTCTTTACTTTTTAAAGTTTTTTGCGGGGGTTTTCCCTAATTTTTTAATTTAATTTGATTTCATGCTTTTTAAACTTTTGTTGGTTATAGTGCAGAATACTGAATAATATGCAAAGAATATGAATGTCCTCTTGGATGAGCCCGTCAATATGAGCCCAAACACGAAACCTCCAATTTGGGTTCATACGGAGCTCGGCTCCTATAGAATCCAGGTGATGCTGTAGCAGCAGCATGCAAATATTTACTGTTTATCTACGTCTTACTGTTTGTCGCAATCATAATGAGCCCAAACACGAAACCTCTGTACTAAGTTGGTGAGGAGTTGGGTATCCTATTGATTACCAGGTGATTCTGCAGCACCAAGTCAACTTTCCATTAATGTGTATGTTATTCATAAATGGGAACTAATTTTTTGAGCAGTTATTTAAATATTTGAGATGTTATTATGATCAGTTGAAAAAAATATTGAGCAGTTATTTAATTTTATGGCGGTTGATTAATTATTGCGACAGTAAAACATGGACAGTAATAAAAAATAATTGAGCAGCCCAATATTACTGAATGAGCGGTAAAAATGATGGAATGAGCGGTTAGATATAAATAGTTCGGCAGATGCACGGCAGTCGGCAGATCATAGCGAGCGGTGGAAGGGAGAGTTTTTTTTAAAAAGTAGAATTGTTTAATTATTAAGTGTTAATAAATATTTCGATGTACATTTCATTTTTATATCATTTCATTATTAATGAAAAGACTTAGCAGAAGGCCTACTTAACCACGGATACCGAAGCGGGGGGACGGAGGGCGCAGCCCCCCTCGCCAAAACAAAAACAAACACAATCCAGAAAGTCCAAAAGTGGGTTAGGTTAGGTTATAACTTAGACCACAACACAGAGGGAGCCGAGCGAGCGCAGCGATCGTGCTGTGGCAGCAGCCGGCGACCGTCATACTTTCGCTTTATAACGGTACGGGGTTCCATGGGCGAGTTCGACTCGCACTTGACCGATTTTATTTTATTTTACTACCTCATTGTTTAAAGAACTGCTTAGAATGAGATATCTTACTGACAAATTCCGATTTGTTACTGCCCACACGTAACCGCTCATTCATTAATTTTTACCGCTCATTTAATTATTTTACTGTTCAATGTTTTCAATGATCCATTTCATTATTTTTTACTACTCATTTTTGTTTACTTTACTGCTTAGTTTTAACTGCTAAACTAGTTATTAAACGTGCCATTTATTATTTTGAACTTACTAAAACTGCTATTTACAACTGCCCCTTTAAATCAGTGCCTTCATAAATATCACGAACCAGAATGCAAAATATAAAACTCATCAAACAACTGCAAGTTGCTAACTGCCATTCACGAACCAAAAAACTGCGTTTTTCCAGCACTGAGCAAGCTGATGATGATGAACTATAGCTAAAAACACTCGACCATGTCAGCTTTCCAACAAAAAAAACTAGATCAAAATCGGTCCACCCGTTTGAATGCTACGGTGCCACGGACAGATACACGCACAGACACACAGACAGACAGACACGTCAAACTTATAACACCCCTCTTAGAGAGGTTAGGTAAAAAGATCTCAGAAAATGGACATTAATGGCCTTGAATTTATAATGATTAACATTTCAAAGCAGCGTCTATGTGATTTTTAACTGTTCATTTTATCACCAAATGAAGTCATGGTCTAATTGCTAATTAGTTTATTATTTGCTATTCTTCAAATAATAATTAAAATCGTTTTAATACCTCAGATTACATCATTATTGCAATACCACATTTTGAATTCTTTATGCATGTAACGAATGACCTCTACAAAATATTGTTTGGTGATGTCACTAGGCCGATTGCAATATTTACAACGGATTATTTTAAACAACACAATTACTACACAAAATAATATTTAAATTACGTTACAAGAGCTGCTAGACTTTGAATATTATATAATATATACTATACTAATATTATTATAAACGTGAAAGTGTATGTTCACGTTTATAATAATATTTAAACGTGAACATACACTGTTTGTTACCTCCTCACGCCCAAACCACTAAACAGATTTTGCTGAAATGTGGTATGGATATACTTTGAATCCCGGGAAAGGACATAGGATACTTTTTATCCCGGAAAAATGTACAGATCCCCCCTCCCGCGCTATATAATACGAATTTTGCCGCGAGCGGAGGAACTGTAAGTTCGCGCATTTTTGGGAATAAAATACTTTTTATCCCGAAAAAGGAAAGGACATAGGATACTTCCTATGTCCTCTTCCGGGATGCGACCTATCTCCATACAAAATTTCAGCCAAATCGGTTCAGCGGTTTAAAGCGAGAAGAGTTAACACACTTACACATTTATAAAATATTTTAGTATGGATGACATATTATTTTGAGCAGATAATATCAGAAGTACAAACATAATACAGATTTGGAGCATGACCCCAGCAATCGTTTATCTGCATGTCCCAGAACATTCGGCACCGCCACGTCACCCAGTCACTTCTCAGTAGGTACGATGATAAACACTCAACAAATATTTAACCTCACATATTTGATATTTACAATCCTTATCAGTTATCACAAACTTTAGAATTTTAACTGTGGTCTGTGTAAAACCATATTCTTATTCAGAATATTCAAATTATAAGGCAATGGACTTTAGAATAATGTATAAATGTAAATAAAATTTTAATGTTTAATACATTAACACTTATATAGAAGTTAATGAACTAAAGGACAGAAATACATAATGTAGTTTTAAATTCAAGGGTAAATAATAATAGAAGTATTACTTACACTACTTACCGCATTTCCAAGTAGTCAGGAACTCTTCAGTTTGGTTACTACTACTTAATATTAGACACTCTTAAGTGGACGCTGTTAAGCATTCGTGTACTAACCCACAAGAAAATATTAAATAACGTATTGAGTTATGAATGCAATTATGTTATTTAGATGATTCACTTTTTTACAACAAAAAAGTGGCTGTGACATACGGACGGACAGACAGACATGGCGAATCTATAAGGGTTCCGTTTTTAGCCATTTGGCTACGGAACCCTAAAAATTGTGGGTTAGGAGGTAGGACTTAGGAGTTAGGACACTATTAATGCTTAACAGCGACGTATAATATTTGCCAGTATCTAATTTAACAGTGTTTGCATTTGATGTCTCATATAAAACCTACGTCATCTCTAAAATATGCGTGTTTTTCCTTGAATGCAGTTGTAGTCATAAATCTGATATCCACGCTATTTATAAATAATAAAAGAAGCGATAACTAGTGACTATTTTAATGAAAATATACTTCAATTTTAACGTATTATTCTTAAGGCCTGTTTCACCACTTCCTCATAAGTGCAGGATAGGCTATCCATAACTTGTCTGACAAAGTTTGCAGTATCTGTCAGATAAGTTATGGATAGCCTATCCGGCACTTATCAGGAAACTAGTGAAACAGCCCCTGTTTTATTATACATATTTTACTGTTTAAAGATACATTTTACTGTTTGTAGAGTAACAAGGTTGCCTAAAATTTTAAATCTAGATTCTAGGATGACCTTGAAAATTTCTAAAACTTATAGCTGCTGATGGATCTCTATATTCAACTCTGACACATTGACGTCACAATGGTAAAAGTTGGCTACCTGCTCATTCGCTTTGAACGGGATGCGATGCGATAATCGCACACTTCCGCGCCAGACCAAAGGGAAATGAAAAGGCGTTATGTGCACTAAACTCGTTCAGGAAAGAGATTTCAGTGTGCAAATGGTTGCAGATGCAGGTCACAGTTGGCTGAAAGATGTTATCGTAAACAAATACACGTTTGCAGAGAATACAAATCAAATAAAAAAAAGCCTCAACATCATACTTTGGCCTGGCCTGGAGGGTACTTAAGGATTATATTGAGTGACTGTAATAGATTCTGAAGTACTCACTCTCATATCCCGCCGTCCACGACCACAGCGACACCATCGCCAGCAGCCAATGATACATAAGCCCTTCGATCTTCCAATAGAGTGGTGCGTACAAGGGTCTCGTTACACGTAGCGCCATCATCCACACCACGTAAGCGGGGATGCTGTATACGTTGTTGAGGACCGCGAATGCCGTGCGCGCCGCGATTCGCACGTAAGGGCTGAAACAGCAGGGCCCGGTCATTGTGCCGTCTCGCCTAGCGCGGAAGGGACGGAGAGGGACAGAGGAGTGAGTCGGACAGAGAGGACACAGGCGAGACGACACCGCACCGCGAGCTCCCTGCGGACAGCTGCCGAGGCGTGGGCTTTCGTCGACGTGGACGATGGCGCTGCGCGAGAATCAAACGACTGGGTACATTCGACGATATTTATTAATGGAATCGTTCACCGGTTCACTGTCGGTTATTTCGTTAAGTAGATTGCGAGTACAAATTTAAAAGTCCGCCCGTCGGCGAGCGAGCCGTCGCTCGCCGGCGCGCTCACATGCGATTTCATTTGCGACACACATTTTACACCGATCGACGTAACATTAACTCGTACGACGCGAGCACACATAGACATACATACACAATTTTTTAGTTTACGATGCACACTGTGGCACGACCGCGGCCGGCCGGGTTCGTCGTGTAAAATCAATACAAAGTTCATTATATAAAATTAAAAAACGACATCGGACCGCTGAAATTATACAAAAATTACAATATTAAAGACTGTACACTATCTAATATATACAATAGTTTCCAGCGTAGATATGTGCGGGGGCAGTATATACAGGGCGGTGGGCGGTGGGGCGGGACGGCCTCGCGCTACACTCTACACGTTATAGTCGTGCGCCATGAGGCCGTGCACCTGCTCGAGGCGGAAGGCCAGGCGCTGCTTCTGCGAGAACTCGTCCTCCTCGAGCGTCACCATGAGCTGCTCGTTGTACTTGACCGCGTACGCGTACAGCTCGTTGAGCGCGCAGTTCGTGTTGAACTCCTTCGTGTGGAGGCGCGACTCCTCCGCGAGCATCGCATTCATATCCTGGTCGGATATGGCGGGCATCAGCTTGATGTCCGCGTAGTAGCGCTCCACCCACTCCTTGTACACCGGTATATCTTTAGCGTATAGGAGCTTCGACGAGGGCGAATCTTTGCCCAGAATGTGGTCGGAAGTGGAGCACGAGTCCATGAAAGTTTGCGCGATCACCGACAGGCACGAGTCGACGGTGTTAGATTTGTGAACGTCGAAAACGAAGTTGGGATTTTTAATTAGATTGACCCAGAAGCGCAAGGGTAACGAATTGCTCTTCCACGTGTGCACTACCTCGGGGTCGGAAATCGCGTGCTGCAATGCCTGATCGTCAAGGAAATCGAACATATATTTTATGGCGAGGGGAAGCGCGGAGCCCCGGTGCGCGGTGCTGAAAATAGTCTCGAATAAGTCATCGACGAACTTTTGCAACGTTCCTTTGGTGGCTAGCAGGCGCGTTAAATATATTTCGGACACCATCTTGTTTCCTCGCTCCCCCTCTTTGTGCGCATCCCCGTCGTGATGCCTAACCAGATGCCAATATTTGAAGCCGTGCTCGTATTTGAGCGGACTAGCCGGGGGACTGGCGGAGCCGTATTTGCCTCTATTGAGCGTTTCGTAAGTGTGCGACTTGTCGTTTTTCTCCATATTCGAGAGATTATAAACCGAGCTCTGTTTAGCGACTAGACTCAAGCATGCGCCGTCCGGGACGCGATAATGATTGAGGGTGTTAAGTTTGCGCCACTCGCCCTCGCATTTAGTGGTCGTGTCTTCGTCGTACAAAATTAATCGACCGCAGGCGCCCGTGCGCCATTCCAAATCTAATTCGTCCCGACTCGGTCGCTGAGAGTACGGCGTAGCGCGATAGATTGCGTCCAAACATTTTTCTTTAACTTGACTTATCGTATCGCAGTCGAGAACTTTAACGTGAACGTTCTCCGTCGTGGCGTCTAAGCCGCTAACGAAGATCGTCTGCTGCGATATCGACACGCTTACGGTCATCGGTTTGAAATCGATCGACTGCCTAATGAGTTTTTCTTCGCTCAAAGAGTACCGCGCCTCGGAGGTGATAACGTCCACCGGCCCTTTGTCTACCTGACCTTTCATCGACCTAAACAAAAGATAGAGCGGTTCGCCGGCGCACTCTCTAAGAAATTTATATAATAGGAAAGTAAACCACGCGCTCAACATTTTCTCTGCGACACTCTCGGTGCGCCTGAGCAGTAATTTGGGATGACTTTTACTTTCCATGCATT
The DNA here is from genome assembly GCA_963422495.1 of Polyommatus iphigenia. Lineage (NCBI taxonomy): Eukaryota > Metazoa > Arthropoda > Insecta > Lepidoptera > Lycaenidae > Polyommatus > Polyommatus iphigenia. The sequence goes on from OY730189.1 coordinate 11,130,495, forward strand.
TTTCGATCAGTTCCGCTAGGAGAGTCTTTAAAACGTCAGTGCAATACTCCATTTTGCTCTGGAGCGTGACCATTATTAGGGAAGCTACGTTAACGCGATCTCTCATCGAAAAATATCTATTACTTTCTAAAGTACGAATAAATAATAAAAGGAATGTTTTATTCATAATTAACTGTCCGAACATTCTGAGACCTTTCTCTTTTCTCATAAGCTCGGGCCTCTCCCACTGGAGTACGGCGTGATCGTCTATATTAGGAAACAATATTTTCATAGCGTACGTACGATAATCGAGGAACGGTATACCGCCTGTGACGTCACCCGTCAGATCTGTCATCTCAGTCTGTAACTCCGCGAAGGCCTCCTTACATTCCGCGGCCACTCTTAACTCTAAAATATCCATCTGCTCCTGCATATTTTTTAAAACCCTAATATTCTCCGTCGACTTTCTCCTATACATAACTAAAAATATGACAAATACTAATATGAGTATTACGATACTAGCTACGACACCGAATAATACTGGCTTTCCTATAGCCGCCTGCAAGCCGGTCTGCGATGAATACGATAATTTACCTATTTTATAAGTCAGAGCACGGCCGACTTTGACGACGACCTCCGGCGTGTCGACTCCGTCGGGCAGCTCGTCGCGAGACGGAGGCCTACATGTCAACTGATGCCTGGCGATAGACGTAATGTTACACAGACTTTCACCGACGCGCACCTCTACGTCAACGTCCGTGCTCGCTCTATCCAAATTTTGACCGTTTATAGTTAAATATTCAGACTTATAATACTTTACATCCTCGTCGAACTTCTCGTAAATAGGATCCGGATAAAGCAGAAAAGCGTCGCCAGTCTTACTAGTAAGATTTTGCACGCTCTGGACGTCGTCCATATTGAATCCGTACTCTAATTCTAACGGTTTATCCGGGTCTATGTTTAGGCCGGCGCTCTCTATCCCCGGAGACTCGCATATAAGCTGAGTCTCAAAGTCTACCCTGTGGCAGGGCGCTATGTACGGTCTGTTGTCGTGGTAGACATAAATCTGTGGGAATTGAATCGAATGGAAATTTCGCCCCATCACTCTAATACTTATGCCGCCGGACGGAATGCCCTTCGGCTGCTTCGACGCGAGCGGCGGACCAGACTCGACGGATACCACGACCGGATCCTCGATATACTCGAATTTTTCCCGCTCCAAAGTTCGCATACCGTTATCAAAACGCATTCGTAATGTGCCCATTTTCAATTGATACGAGTGACTGGTCCTACATATGGCTTCCTCGTGCGATACCGATAAAATTGCGCACGGCAAATCATCTATGAAAGCTTGAATATTACTTCCCGCGTCTAAATACTCGCCCGTGATGCGCAATTTAGTGCCGCCCGACTGGGGTCCGTACTTCGGTTGAATAGAATTTATTTTCGGATTGACGAACGCGTAGTGATGCTTAGATTCCCCGCGGTAGTCGGCCACGCGGACCACGACGGGGCCGTCCCGGGGCACCTCCTCCCCGGGGCCGTCCACCGTACAGACTATGCGTCTCGTTTTCACGTACAGCTCGATTATGGGCTGACATTTTATACCGGCTATGGTGACCCCGTTGTAAATATCAGATATATTTCGACCCAAATTGATACCCTCGATAGTAATATTCGTTCCGCCGTCCCACGGGCCTAGCTGAGGTCTAAACGTGTGGATTTCGGGATTGGGACACGTCTGCGTGCGGTTGAGCCAGACGCTCGGAGCCCCGCACTGCTCCTGGACTTCGCACCGATCCGATCCCTGACACCACCCGCAACCGAACTTCTCGGGAAGAGCTAGACACATTCCGCAGTTGTCGGCCATGTCGTTACATCTATAAATGAGTATATGAGTATTATCGGGATTATCTAGCGGCTTCGACCCTCCCCAGATTACGGCGAACGACGCGGTTATATTAGGAGCGCGGGAGGTGTAAGTGAATTCGACGTGTTCGCAATAAATAGTGTCGGCGAGAAGTTGAGCATTGACATGGGTGACCCGACCCTCTATATTAAACTGACATACGAATCTAGTCTGTACAATGAATTGACCGATTATGTGGACCTTAACTTTTATTGCTTTCTTTACACCGGAAGGAACTAATATTTCGTTGGTACCGTCTGACGTCGAGTTTATTGTCGGACAGAAACTCGGGCCGGAGCGGTAGCTGGGACCTATTCTACTGACCCCCGTGACGAGTATATCGTTCCTACAATTTTCGGCCGTATCGTGAGTGCATCTGTGCCCATCTACGCACCAGTCGCACGGAAAAGAGGAGCTGACGCATTGGGTACACGAGCCGTACGTATTGCAATCGAAAAACGTAAAATTAGTAGCGACGAAATCGGGACCTTGGGTAGTGCGCACCGAGAGTTTAGCTGTAAAATGGTGCTGGCCGGCAGGAATGGGTGGTAGTGTATCGGTACGCGGTGTAGTACAATTAACACCATACGGTTTTCTGGTCGCATTACTGACGAGAGTACGATCTAACGCTGTAAACGCACACATAAACTGAGCATTAAGAGTCGGTAAATTTTCTATAACTAGATCTAACGTTCTTGCTGTTGTTCGTTGTAATTGATTTGGTGTTACTTGTGTGATTGTGGTGCATCGACCGCTGCGATACGATATCCAATATAGCGGGTCCTGCGCCGCCTCCTGGCAGTCGGATCGGAGGCTGCATTTATTTTCTAGGGAACACCAGCCGCAGTACGGATCTTTCACGCCCAAGCAAGTCAGGCACGATTTGTATACGCTACATTCTTGAACCTTCACTTTCGAAACGTTTCTTTCGGTCATCACATATAAATGCATCAATTGAGTATCAAAGAATAAGTCTTTATTGACAGGAGATCCGTCGTCGACGACGATGTCTCCGTACTCGAAGGCGGACGTGGCGCTCTCAACGACGATCTTCTTGAGATGACCGTCGGCCGTCCCCGCGAACACGACGGTGTAGTCGCCAGTCGCGGTGGCCGCCACGGCGGTCAGCCTCTTCGGGAAGGTAGCCACGGGTACCGCTTCCACTGGTTGCTCGCCTCCTAGCGGAGTGTTCACATCTAGTCCGCAAAAATCTTCGCTTATAGTTTGCAACTTCGTTCCGATACAAGCGTGCGACGGCGAGATGAAATCTAGGCCACGCGAGCCGTTTCCGCTGAAGCAGGTCTTAATATTTTGCATGAACTTACGACGTATCGCTTTGAGGGAATAGACGCAAATGGCCGAATGATTAGATGGAATGTTGGTGTTGATGGCTTTACTCTGACTGAAAGCTGCGAAGAGTACATCGTGTTGGGCGGTTATTCCCAGTTCGCCGGCGAGCACTGATCCGGCCTTCCCGACGAATGCGGCCTGCACTAGATTGTAGCCGTAATTTCCTCCACCCTCGCCCACGCACGACATGGGTATCTCGGTGTACGAGTAGTAGTTCTCATCGTCGTGACACACACGAACCAGCTTGCTGTAATATGTGTCGGAGCCGACGCCGCGCAGTTGAGTCGTTAGAAAATAGCTAAATCCATCGGAGCTGAAACCGTACACGTAATCTATAGGATAACGTTCTCGCGACAGCGAATTGACGAACATTCGAGTCCCGGTGGTCACCGCCGTTCGAGCTATCACGAAGAGCCTGTCGTCCTCCAAGGATCTGCTGCTGACGGTCGGCACTTCGGAACGATACGGGGAATTCCCAGTAAAAGTCACTCCTACGTACATGACTTGCGTCATCGGCGGGTTCGGCGGTCCCGGCGCTATGAAGGCGACCGTGGACGCGCTGGCGTTGTTGGCCACGACCGGTTCGCGCACTTCCCGGACATCGTGGGATATATTGTTCAGGTTCCGCACGGAGCACAGTCCTTGCAGCACCGAGCCGCATGTTATGAGGCGGCTGGTCGCGTAGTCGATGACCAGCGCCTTGTTCACGTTGTCCGTCGGCTTCTTGACGAAACTAGGCGGACAGTCGAAGGTGCACTGGGCGGAGTCGTTGACCGGGCCGGTGACGATCTGCTGGGCCACCTCGAGGTCGGGCGACAGCTGGTAGATCCTGTTGACGGCGCCGACGTACACGCGACCCGTGTTGCGGTCCACCACCAGGTGATTGAAGAGAGAGGACGGCGCTTTGACCGGGTCGGAGAAGATGCGCACCACGTCCTGCGAGGCGCGCGCGGCGACGCACGCGGCCCCGAGGGTCAGCAGCACGCGCCACATGGCGCGGACGCATGTGGCCTACCGCCGTCGTCCGCGGAGGCACCCACCCGCCCATCTGGAACGCGATACACCCGCTCAGCCACTGCCCGACGCCGCCGCTCCGTTCCTATCGCACCGCACCGCTCCTGCGACCCTACGGAGTACGAGCGCGACGCCGACCTAACGTCTATCGACCTTCGAGGACGCACGCGAAGGTTAGGAGAGGTCCAGTGCGATTGGAGCGAGTCCGCGACGCGAGCGGGACGGCCGGGTGCCCGGCCCCGTCGAGCAGTACCAACCTATTTTAGGTCACACGTAGACCGCACGATCCGAACGATAAAAGCAGCGTCTGCCGGCAGAACGATGTGATGTACTGTGCAGGTAGTGAGTGTTGAATATGAATGTAAACCTGCTCACCGCATGTTTTTTCTATCGCCGCGCACAAAAATAGGTTAGTACTAGGAACGAGCGGCCCCCGACGGCCCCGACGCGGTCAGTGCACTGATAGTCACACGCCGACGAAAGCCTCATCATAAAAGGGAGTAACAAAAAATTTACTTGGCATGCTGTACGAACGAGGGAGCTAACGTGGTAGCGCAGGGGATCAAATAATCATAAAAACTTAAAACATCGACGACAACGAATATACTTACAGAACAGCCATGGCGAAATTAGTTAGGACGGGCTTCGAAATTTCTACTCGTGTTTGTTTATATTACGCATGTATGGAATCGCACTTTCATTATGCGGAAACCTTGCAGTCCGTTCTAGCGGTCACCTGTAACAACAAACATCACTGTTTAAAGCCCACCAGGGCTCTCGGATACTTGGCTTCGCCTGCTAATGATTTTATTGGGTGCAGGCGAGTCCGTTTTTGTCAGTTGTAGATTATGATCTACGTGATAACAGCACAAACTAAACTGTGTAGTGTGTTCTATCTAAACTACGAATTTAAAGATATCGATCGCTAGCCGGAAAGATAAGTAGGCCGTTTTAATATATCAGTTATGAATTGATAAAACGAGCTGTATTCGAGGCACCGAGGCAGTAGGCACGCCGTAAAATGTATTGCAAGAGCGTACGGCAGCGGCGGTCGATTGCATTCCATGAACGCCGCCGCCCACTCGCAGAACCACCTACGTTATAGTATGTCGAAAAAATCCATCTTTACTCGTATCGCAGCAATCTAATTCATTTACTTCTCCCCTTATCTTTCGCTTTACACTGGCGAGAACGAAAATAATGTCGGCCATTACCGCGCACGTCAGTCGATACATGGAAGCCATTCTATTAAACGCCACGCACTTTCGACGCCGTTAATATATTTAAAACATAAACGTTGACTCACCGTGATTTAAAATGCAATTATGTTGTGGACACTCCTTTGAAATCCAGGGTAAAATGGTTTTTTGAACTTTTTGTAACACTGTTGCAACTTGCACCACTTCACAATATAACTTGGTAGCACTGTTATTTCATAGTACACTTATCACCACTTTATTTCGATCACTTAATCCTAAAAGGTCTTTTCGTATAACAATATCCGGTTAAATTAGCAACATAGCCCGTTTGCACAAGGAGTTCACGACAAGAGCATCAGTCTTCGTACTTCGCCATGGAATGAATTCGGTTTCGCTTTTCGAACGAGTCTAGGCGTGACTGCTCCGAGATTAGCCGAGACCTGCCGATTTGAGCTTAGTTCCGTATTCCGCCACCAACAGCAGCACTGTAGCTTTCGTTCAGAAATAATACAGACCATAGACAAAAGCATTTTTTTTTAAGATTACCATATAGAAAACAAAATCGCGACGTACGGTACCTCGCGATTTTGTTTTCTATATGGTACGTCACGTACCATATAGAAAACAAAAAAGGCGACGGGTCATTTGTGAACCAGGCCCGACAGAAACGAGACATATACCATTTTTTTCGTTGTATTATGGGTATCCAAGATATGTAATTTTTATATTCAAAATCAATGGCTAACATTTTATTTCATTGCTTTCTTTTTTTCTTCAGGCGCAGTGTGAAAAGTGCTAAAACGAGAAATAAGAATCGTTATTTGCATGTAATTATATTCAATATCAGTGGAACACTTAGAAATATATTATATAAAAACACAAAACCATAATAAAATATATTATTTTGTTTACCTAGGTAGGTACAATTTAAAAATATATTTTTTCACTACCTTTTCTAGCATGTTTCAAACATGTTATATTTTATCACGCGTGATAATAATTATAACACTGAGGGCGAGATAAATCTATATGGATACCTACATATGTTTTTCTTTAGGTAATGAACATGAAAACGAGATTTCTAGCCCATCCTAGGCTATAATAATAGCAGTTATCACGTGTGCATAACTTCCTAATGTTCGCTTTCCATGATAACATGTCAGTAATATTCATTAATAAAAAATCTTCCATAAATGGTGGGATTGTACTATCAGAGAAGTTGATTCCTAGGCAGATGAGGGTCCTACGTAGTTTGGTCGCGTTGCGTCAAACCGAGCCGACAGATCACAGCTAACATTGAATTGACATAAGCCGACCAAATGACGTTGATCCGACAACTGCCTAGGACTCAATTTCCTCGATGGTACATTACTATGTTTTATATTTATATATTATACGATTTTGAAGAAACATATTGTCGTGATTGTATTTTACATCTAATAAGTGCATTTACATGTTAGCCAATGATCTATACATATCGATGGCCCCAACGAATAAACGTGCAAGAGCTCTTACCCAAAAAAAATTTTTTTTTTTCGTTTGCATGGCCTATGATACATCTATGTAATTTTTTTTGAATTTTTTTGACTTAAAATAACGATTTTATAGCAATGTAGACCTTTATTGTACGGAAAAAATAATAACATATATCACATTAATAATAAAACATGCGCTTATTGCAGATCATTTGATTATTTGAGTTCACCAGAATAAACGTGTTAAAACAATCTGGCGCACGTGTCTATCCTTTCCTTTGGGTTATAACTCTTGCACGATTATTCGTGTAAAAATGCAAGCGACTTCCATGAGTAATGCCTCATTGCAGATGGCGAAATTTTGAATATAATATAAAAATAAACAGGTATTCTATTATCTTTTACTAATTTCTCTTGTATTTTCTGTTTTCTTAAAGGTTATTCGAATAGCTATTGGAAAGTTTATCAGAAGAGCTGCTGGTGAGTTGCCGGTCTTTTTAAGAGGGAATACGTTCTCTTCTTGAAGGTTTGCAGGTCGTATAGGTCCGGAAATACTGCTGGTGACAGTTCATTCCAAATTTAGCAGTGCGCGGCAGAAATTTACGTGAAAAAAGCACGGTGGAAGACTGCCACTCATCAAGGTTATGAGGATGGTATATTTTTCAGGTGGAACGATGGCGAAAAGTTGCAGTAGGTATGATTCCGAACAATTCCTCAGAGTAATCCCCGTGATACAACCCATTGAGAGTGAAGCTATTTACATCTCGGCGTAATTCCAAGGGGTTCAGCCTGTTTGAACTTTATAGCAGTTAACAATTCGAGCGGCCCTTCGTTGGTATTTTGGGGTCCCTGCCCAGAGATGAGAACAGTATTCCAAATGAGGCCGAACCTGCATCTTGTAGAGTTGCTAGTTATTGGTCATTGGTTTCAGTCTGGCATTGGTCCAGACTGAAATACTCTCTCGTCCTGTTAAGAACACCAAGTTTTGCGAGGCTAACTTGGCATCACCCTCTAGATGACATCGGAACTCGACTTCGCTCGATATGGTTACGCCAAGTATTTCAATGCTGAGAGGGGATTGTTAAAGAGGTGCTCTGAAAACGAGGATATACGACCATTGGTGACTTTTTAGTTGTGAACGCACAGACTTGGTGGGGTTGAATTAGACTAAGTATCGTCTACCCCATTCAGAGACTTTCTCCTGTGAATTCTCTATTTAAAACATAAGTTCGTTTCGACTGTCAATGACATTTAGCCGAGAAATATAGTGGAAGCTGGTAGATAAGGCATCACCTGTACTATCATCCGTATAACAATAAATGCCGTTGATCTATAACATGTCATTGATCTGCCAAAAAACTTGTGACCTATTTGCATACATTCTCGGGAAGCTCGTATTATCATGATGGAAGCTTTGATAGCAGCGCTTTGATCCAAACCCGATCAAAGGCCTTCGCAATGTCCAAACCAACAGCCAATGCCTCTCCTCTCCACACAATCACCTAAGCTTAACGATGAGTTTGGTACGCCAAGAGATAACCAGCCAAGCGACCCTTTTGGAACCCGTACTATTTGTCGTGTCTGTCGTTTAGTAAATGTCTGGCCGCCCAAGTATCGAAAGAGCTGATAATGGATTCCATTATCTTCGAGAAGACGGAGGTTTTAGCAATTGATCTGTAGTTGGAAGGATTTAAGCGGTCACCTTTTTTGGGGATCGGGTACAATAAGGCTGTCTTCTAAGAAGCCGGGACAATGCCAGAAGAGTAGGAGAACCGAAAACGACGCGTTAAGACTGGAGCCAACTCTAAAGCACACTTTTTCAACACAATAGGAGGGATTCCGTCAGGCCCACTTTTGACTTTTGGATATCAAGGTCACGCAGGGCTATTCACACTGAGCGCTGATGTAACCTCATATCCAACATTGTGCCCCTGAATCGTGGTATGGTCGGTGGTTTTTTATCACAAGGTTACCAAGGATTGACGCAAATAGCTTACCCAGAAGATCGTCTTTGTATTTTGCGTCGTGAGCCAACGATCCAATTCCTACTTGTAGGGATGGTAGGATGGCTTTCAGAAATATTCTTCAATAGCTTAGGCCAGAGACCAGAATTCACGGGTTCCCAAAGGAAGGCACTCGAGTCTCTCACCAATACTATTGACGAGCTGTTTCTTTGCCTGATTCATCTCTCTCTTGAAGTATCTATAGGCAAGGTTGTACTCCATTTTATATGTATGTGTCCACGCATAGACACGAAGGAGGTCAATATTTATCGACAACAACAATAGGTCAACAATATTTTTTTACTGAACCGTCAACAATAAAATATTAGCTAGCTAGACGTTCCACGCGGCCTCGCCCGCATAAATGAGAAATTTTACGGAAACCGTACATTTTCTCTCAAAAAATAGCCTATGTTCTTTCACGTCATGGTTTACACTACATCTATGCCAAATAAATTAAAAATTCATCCAGTAGTTCGCGAGATAAACACCTTCAAATAATTTTCCCAGTTTTTTCTACATATTCCTATGTTTCTTCACTTCTATTCGTCTTAGAGTAATAATTTATAGTATATAGACTTCCTCGATAAATGAGCCATCTAACAACGAAAAAATTTTTCAAATCGGACCAGTAGTTCCTGAGATTGGCGCGTTCAAACAAACAAACTCTTCTACTTTATAATATTAGTATAGATTTACATTCTATGCCATGCACTAATAAGGTCGTATTACATAAATAATGAATCAACTTCTTTACATTAATATACGGGCTTTTATCTTTACAAACACGAAAAAGCAACAAAATATACACGAATAAGCGTGTAAATGACCAAAGCATGGCTCAGGGGGAAAAAATATACGTGGAATAACCATGCAACATTTCACTGCACTTGTTAAAACTTCATTTATGACACGAATAAACGTGCATTGATACAATAGTGTTAACAAGTCACATATTATTCACTAGACTAATAATTTAATATGGTTTTTCTTAAATATGTAGTAAACCGTTAACATTTTAATTTTAATAAATATATGAGCTAAAAGAAAAATTTTTTACCTTCAATTTGATTATACATTATATTTGTCTATTTATTATGTAGTCAAAGTTATGTGGTTCCAAACGTTTTTTTTCCTTCCTGAAAAGTTGTCTTTTTTCGATTGCACGTTTATTCGTTGGGGCCATCGATATAATAAAATCGTAGAAAAGTCAATTCTGTACATTGACTATTTTTGAAAAATAATACTTGGGACGTGATTTACGATCGACATGGAAGCCAAAAATATAGTTTTTAGAATTTTTGTCTGTTTGTCTGTATGTATGTCCGGGATAAACTCAGAAAGTACTGAACGGATTTACTTCAAATTTTGCACGAACATTACTTAGAGGTCGGGTCAACACATAGGCTATAAATTATTACGATGTCACCCAGGGTAACAGGGTGCAGGGGCTCAAGTTTCAATATTTTTAGTTTTTTGCTCATATCGCTTAAACGGTTAGTTGTAATGAAAAAATGTCCGGTACAAAAAGAAAGCTCATAAAATTTCCTATAAATTCGTCCTTTACACTATGTATCTATCTCCACTCCTTGCCTTGCTATCAGCTTTTATGTATCTTATCTATACAGATTTCGAGTGTCGTTTTATTACTATGCGGTGAGCTTTGGCACCGGTCGTTTCTTGCCCCCAACCCTTCCCTCTCATGACACGTCTTATTTCTCCTTTTTAAGAACAAAGTAAGTCATCTATACTGTACATTGACTATTTTTGAAAAATAATACTTGGGACGTGACCTACTATGCTAACGCGGACGAAGTCGCGGGCAACAGCTTATTGAATAAAGTGGCTTAATATTTGCACTTTTCACATTTCACACATTGGTAAATTTTGTATGGTCCGTGACCAGTCTTCTTTTATAATAATTTGAATACATACAACGAAATATTATGTTTATTATCTTTTATTCAAATAGTTAGCAATTAGCGGACTTTGGGGGAAAGCTATCTTGGTACATAGCAGAGACCAGCCATACACATAGTATGAAATCAGAATACTGTGTTTTGTTAAACGTTAATTAAATTAAAGGATAATATAATTATAAAAAAAACTTAAATGCATTAATAATTACTATTCTTATAAGGGTTTGAGCCAAAATAAATGTATCTTTCTCACATGACTCTTGTGAGAAACATTTCTCACGTTTCTCACAAAAATCAAAAACGTTTCTCACATTTCTCACAAAGATGCGTTCACGTAGGTAACTTTTTACTGATGAACAAATAGGTACCTATGACATATTATGAATTATGATTTAGATGTACAGGAATAAACATAGGATTCAAATACGTACATGATATTTTGTGTTTAGTGTAAGGAAGATATTTAGGCCAATATAATGTGTATACGTATACTCATATAGATATTATGTTCTTGTTGTACCCTAACTCCTAACTTCTCAGGAATTGGACCTTCCATCATCAGCTGAGCTATGACATGATAGCTTGATAGCTATCATGTCATAGCTCAGCTATTTAAGTCTGATGACTTAAATACCAGAACAACTTAATTAAATACTTGAAAACACGGGATGCGTGCCTATAAAATTTGAAGGTCGCCCTCAATATCTCTAGGTTTCCATCATCAGAGACTTGGTGACAACGGGACCATCTGTAAAGTAGATCTGTAGGTATACCCTTTCAAACAATAAAAGAATTTTTCAAATCGGTTCAGGCGTCTTCCAGTAATCGAGAAACATACTTTTAAAAACCCGACAAATTGAGAACCACCTCCTTTTTTGGAAGTCGGCTAAAAATAAAACCACCTTCAAAAAACAATCAACCTTTTGACTGACTTTTTGAACCTTCTTCGATATGTAACAAATACTTTTTTTAAAAACACATTAAAATCGGTTCAGCCTAAACGCGAGATAATCACAACCACATATACATACATACACACATACATACATACAAACTGAGAATCTCCTTTTTTTTGAAGTCCGGTAAAATATATCACATTCCGGTCATTTTTATGTATAAAGACAAAAAAGTACGTAAATAGGAATATAATTTAATACTTTGAGAAACGGTCATGTGAGAAATATGACCAGTATAAACGCGCTTTAGTTTTACATTTTTCTCCGTTCTCACCTTTTCTCACCGTTTCTCACAGGCATACGTAACATGATGCCAACATGCAACTTTTAAATCACTTTATTTGATTATAAGCTAAAAATCGGATGCTACGAAAGCGTGACCCTGTTGTATCGGGATCACTTTACTATCAAATGCTTTGCACTAATAATAAACAAAAATATTAATTATTTTCTTGATGTTAAGTGCGTTTCTCACAGGAATTTTTCACAAAAAACATGGACGACCAAAATAAAATCAACAACAAACAAGACACAGAGGGAAACTGACACTTTTTCTTTTTAATAAATGATGTCACATGTTGTTAGCTTTAAAAAATGTAGAGAAGTGGTAGTTTCTATAATTCTACAGGGGTTTAAATAGCGTTTCTCACAAATTGTTTCTCACAGGGCGAATCATAAACAATTTTTATTTTTATTATTTGATAAGCTAGGCGGTAAAATATCAACAAAAGAGAAGGCCAGGTACTACACGAACCTTTTATAAAATTCTAATTCTAAGCTTCCTAAGAGCTATTATCGTAACGAGGTAGTGAAATTGACATGTTTCATTTGTATGGACAAAAAAATTAAAAATAGTATAAACTACTATGTAAAAAAAACTATGCATGTTGGTGTAAAAAGGACATATTATTCTCATTTTTAATATACATGGTCCAGTGTAATTAAAAAATAAAAATAAACATGTTTAATGCAATAAACATAGCCACAATTATGGGTTGAAGGCGGTGGACATGATATTTTTTACTAAGGTACATTTATTTTGGCTCAAACCCATAATACTAAAATGCGTAAATATTAATATTAATATTTTAATCTTCTATATAATATTATATAAAACTTAAAGGTTCTGGACTCTGACTGACATGGTGATCTATCAACGCACAGCCCAAACCACTGGACGGATCGGGCTGAAATTTTGCATGCATGTAGATGTTATGACGTAGGCATCCACTAAGAAAAGATTTTGATAAAATCCAACCCCAAGGGGTTAAAATAGGGGATGAAAGTTTCTATATAATAACACTTCTTAACGCGAGCGAAGCCGCGGGAAAAAGCTCGTAATATATAAAACTGTTGACAATAATAATCATACAGGTAATTATGAAATTACCGGTAACAGTATTGTGTTACGCTAAGAGCAACAGGCTGATAATAATTGTTATTTTAATAATATTATTATATTATTTTGGGGTAAATGAGCTTGTGGATAACCTGATAGAAAGACAAGCGAAGTTTAACAGTTGTATCAGATTTTACAAATTTATTGATAATAAAAAGACGATACCTTTAATTAAACATATTTTATTTATTTCTTTTTCTTTATTTTATCAGCTTTTAGTCACAAAAGCCAGAACAACAATTTTATTTGTAATTTTAATATTATATACATCACCATTTAGCCAACTTACTAATACATTATTCCTCAATTATATTTTGGTAAATAAAAAAATTGGTAAGTAGGTAATTTGTATTATATCACGTATGATCTGTAATGCTTTTGATAATTTTTATAAATAATATATTAAGAAAAATTGACCATATTAATCAGTGTGAGGACAGGTTTGGTTGCCGCCTAACCAATTACTTTGGGCACCACATTGATTCTGAAAATCACATCGATTGGAGCCCTGACACCAACCACAATCAAACTTATCTGCTAGCTTTAGGCACTTTTCACAATCGTCGGCCATACCGTTACATTTATAAATAACCAAATGGATGTTATTAGGATTATCTAGTGGCTTAAAACCTCCCCAAATTACATTAAATGACGCCGTTACATTAGGAGATTGGGAAGTATAAGTCCACTCGACATGGTCACAGTAAATAGTATCGGCAAGAAGTTGGGCATTCACATAAATAAATTTATCTTCAATTTTAAACTGACATAAAAACCTAGTTTGCACTATAAATTGACCGATGATATGAACCTTAACTTTTATTGCTTTCTTTACACCGAAAGGAACTAATATTTTGTTTGTGTCGTCAAATGTTGACTTTAGTGTTGGACAAAAGCTTGGACCGGAGCGAAAACTCGGACCGAGTCTACTGACACCAGTTATTAAAATATCATTTCTACAATTTTCTGCCGTGTCATGAGTACATCTATGACCGTCAACACACCAATCACAAGGATAAGGTGAACTCACACATTGAGAACATGAGGTGTAGGCATTGCATTCGACATACGAAGAATTATTAGCTTCTAAGGCGGGATTTTGAATATCAATTTCGGTTTTAGGACAAGTTTGGGTGTGGTCTAGCCAGTTATTTTCAGCTCCACATTGATCTTGCACTTCACAACGATTTGAGCTTTGACACCAACCACAACCAAACTTATCTGCTAGATCTAAGCAATTTCCACAATCGTCGGCCATACCGTTACACTTGTAAATTACTACATGGATGTTATTAGGATTATCTAAAGGCTTAGAACCTCCCCAAATTACGTTTAACGATGCGGTTACATTGGGAGAATGAGAAGTATAAGTCCACTCGATATTATCACAATAAATAGTATCGGCGAGAAGCTGGGCATTAACATTAGTAAATTTACCTTCAATTTTTAACTGACACACAAATCTTGTTTGCACTATGAATTGACCGATAATATGAACCTTAACTTTTATTGATTTCTTCACACCGAAAGGAACTAATATTTCGTTTGTGTCACCAAATGTTGATTTTAGTGTTGGACAAAAGCTTGGACCGGAACGATAGCTCGGACCGAGTCTACTGACACCAGTTACGAGTATATCATTTCTACAATTTTCTGCCGTGTCATGAGTACATTTATGCCCGTCAACACACCAATCACATGATGGTGAACTAACACATTGGGTACATGAAGTGTAGCTTTTGCAGTCGAAAGATGAAGTGTTAATAGCTTCTACAGCGGCCGTTTGGGTGTCATTTTGAGTATTTTGGATAAAATCCACGCCCTCCGAAATGCCTGCTACTGTGCACGCAATTCCGAGTGTGAGAAGAACGCGCCACATTGAGTCAAAATATGTCCATCTGAAACGCAATACATTTAACTGTTAGTAACTCAACAGCTTACTTAGCAATTTTGCTGTTCAAAAAATACAGGCACTGTGTATAATTAATATAATAATATAATATATTTTAATATGCTGTATCCTTATGAGGACTCATAAGGTTTACTACTATTGGTACTGTGGGATATGTGTGGTACCGCCACAGTATAATGACCGGAAGGTCATTATACCAAGAGCACGGGCGTAGCCAGGTTTTAGTATTGGGGGGTTTCAAGAAAATAAAAGGAATAAAAGTACATAAAATAACCCTTATATTCATAAAAAAATATTGAAGATGTAAAAAACAGATACAAAGAAAAACTCCTGGAACGAATTGGGTGAGACCTATTTTGAGCAGTGGGCTGTGGGACAATATACGCTAAACAAAAAAAAATGTTCTGTTATAGTGTTATAGGTACGCATTACAGAATTAATCTTCTGTTTTTCTTTTTAAATATATATAATCCACTACTTCATTCGCATCAATTTCTATCCCATAGTGAATGTTCAAGAGCCAAGCCATTCAGTTTGTTTTCACTCGTTGTGTTCCGCAAAGTCTTCTTAGACTTGACAAAGACCTTTCTGGGGTAGCAGTGGAAACAGGTAAGGTAGCCACCAAACACATATTTTTTAGTGTAATAGTTAGTAATAAATGAGATATGCCGCACGCCGCATTTTTTGTAACGGGCTTTGGCCCACCACACATTCCCACCACTGTATCTCCTGTGTCGCCAGGATCGACAGCGGTATCCAACCACGAAAACCCTTTGATACGATCTCAGGGAGCCCGAGGGACATGCTAAAACTGTCTTGGGACCCGCAACGAAATTAATCAGAAGAAAATAGGAGGAATAGGAAGATTCCAATTTCCCTCCCCATAAAAGCGGGAGACAGCACAAAGTTGCAATGACCGAAAGTCAAAGAACTTAAGGGGGAGCACCACGGAAATAAGGTTAATAATTGTGACTCCTAAGCTAAAGCTAAGATAATATTGGAGTTTATTGTGTTTGACTGTTGCCAATAATAATTGTGACAAAAACACTTGAAGGCACGGAAGTTCCTAGCGCTATCCACTAGATCACCGTAGTATACGACTCCAGATGTACAGAATAGGTTGTTTAGCATAGTAGTTCTTTCGTCCTGCCAGAGACTGCACTCCCAGAGAACATGATGCGCGGTTTTTTCAAACATGTTGCCTTCGGTCGAGCACTCGCACATGGGTGATGCTACTAGCTTAAATCCGTAAAGTTTGGCCTTAAAATTTCCATGACCGGTCAGGAATTGAGAAACGCAGTGATCAATATCCATCCAATGTTTGGATAGCCGTTCACGAATATTATGGAAAAAATTATAAAGGTGTCGCCGTAAGCAGCCATCGCAGTGTAAATTAATTTTAGGGTTTTGAAAGAGAGGCCCCATGTAGACGTAGATATTTTGGTAAAGGAGTAAAAATTGCGCTTCGCTTTCTCACCGGTTTGAATTATATGTTCTAAAAATGTAAATTTATTTTCCAAGTAAAAACCAAGATAACAGAGTGACTGTTTGCGTTTAACGTTAATATTGTCAACTGTCAAGTTTAATGCTAGGGGAAGATATTATAAGGGACCCTTTTAAAAGAATTTGGTAAGTTTTATGCGCGGCGAATTTCAGGCGATTACATTTACCCCAGCTCGATATTAGATTAAGACTATCATTGGCTTTAGATTCAATTTCGGAACGTGAATTTGCTTGAACGATGAGAAAACAGTCATCGGCGTAGCCAACTAGTACGCACAGCGGTGGTAGCGGAAGACTTAATAAATCATCAAATCCGGAATTCCATAGTTTTAACAGAGCCCTGAGGGCAGCCGCATGTTAAATCTTTGGCGTGTGTACAATGGCCAAGTCGAAGCTTAGTTTGACCGTTAAAAAAGTAAGAACGTATTATGGCATAAATATTAGAGTAGCAACCTCGATTTTTTAGTTTTAATAATAACATCGGCCACCAAGCATGATCGAACGCGCCGGAGATATCTAATGAAATGGCGACCACGTATTTAGATTCCGAAAGATTTACTATTTTTCTAACTTCCATAGGGCCCGCGGCAACAGTCGATTTCCCTGCGGTGAAACCGAACTGGTGACTATGAATTATGAAATTTAGGGCCACCGGGTAGCAGGCGAGGTACGATGAGATGTAATAGTAATTTACCTAAGCAAGGCAGTAACGTTATCGGACGGTAAGATTTTGGGTCGTCAGGAGGTTTGTTTCCCGCTTTAGGTATTAATTTTAAGCAACCGGTGCGCCAAATTTTCGGAAATGTACCTTCTGCGATACATTTGTTGTAAACATGTAGAATCGATGAACTGGCCGCTAAGCACGCTTGTTTTATCATAATATTCGATATTTTATCCTCGCCCGCAGATTTTTTTATAGGCAAAAGGTTTACTATTTCTAAACTCCTCCCAAGTTTGCAAATCTGAGGCCGGTGTATGAATGGGGTCTAGCATTCTACTCCTAATGTCATGGTGGTGTTCATCATCCGAGGAGGGCTCGTCGTCTGGGATGAGAACGTTTAGATATGCCTTCACCGTTTCGTCTAAACTGCAAGTGTGAGAGTTGTTAATTTTAATATTTGAGAAAAACCTTGGCTCATTACTACTACCGGGTTTAAGCTCGTGGTATAAATAGAACCAGGGGCCCTCTTTATCCAGTCTATTCGCGGCAATCTTCAACTTATTATTTTTCGCTAACGTAACGGCGGCGCGATAGCGTGACCTTGAAATGCGTAGGTTATTTAAACTAATTATGTAATTATCATCCGAACGATCGTGGCCAGATATACGAAGATTATTGATTTTGCACCTGGCCCTTCTAAATTCCCGACGAAAATTAAGAAGGTTACTGTTCCACCATTTACAGTTGTGATCTTTTTAAATGCCGCACGCCTGTCCATATTTTAATTTTATGAACGTTAATATGGGGGGTTTGAACCCCCACAACCCTCCCCCTGGCTACGCCCGTGACGAATAGAGATAATTTGTGTAATACACTTTATTATACTTGTGATGGATGTAGTTTATACATTATTTTGTCACTTTCAAAGTAAAATTTTAAATGGATTTCAATAAAGGTCTCAGTTATGTGAGAGAAAAGGTATAAGAATTGGTTGTACTTACAGAATATTCACTAAAAAAACTTCTGCTATGCATAAATCTTGCAATTTACCTGTAAAAGTCACCATTCAAAAGTTTTATAAACGCCACAACTCATTAGCATACTGTTAAATGATGATGAATGGAGTTAAAGATAATTTTCTAATGTTTTGATTCAGGTTTGTGAAAAATATATTTTATTAGCTTATTATCTAAAAAAAATTACATGCTTTGTTAAAACTTTACGTCCGATATGTAAAATATTGTTTTTATTTTTAATTTGAAACAGATTTTTAATAAAATATTAAATAAAAATACTTACAGTTGTTTATCCAGTTTGCACATGGAGTCACGATTCACGACAATGAGCATCAGTCTTCAAACTTAGCCATGGAATGAATTTGATTGAGCTATTTAAACCGGTCTAGCCGCCGCCGGCTGCTCGCTGATAATATTAGAGTCTGAGCGACAAGTTGAGAATGGCGAAATATTAAGATTAGATTAGAGATAAGGGTCAAAATATAATATGTGCTCATTAGATTTTTTTTTAACTTTATTCTCTTGAAAATTTTATGAATTATAGAAACAATTTTTTTTCTTAATAACAATATTCAATTGTTTAAAATCGTTTTTATTTTATATTTCTATTGTTTAAATTATTAGTTAACCCATTAACCGCCAAAATGAAACCAATAGTATTTTTTTAACAAAACTTGAATTTATCTGCAGTTTATATGTTACATAAATGAAAAATAAAAGAAAAATTTAAAAAAATTAAAATCCTCCCCTTTAGGGGGGTGTACCCAGATAGGCACAACGGCGTGTTATATGGTACTTAGGTGTGAAAAGGTTTAGAACTAACTTTTTTGATACATACTTTTTTATTACATTTTTTGCACTGGCAACGAACTCCTGCATGATGTTTTACATTTTGAAACTATTTAGAAAAAATTTTGGGGTAGTGATCGATACTATTTTGAGGTAAACTAGAGACTGACGAGGAGGATAACCTCGGTTTTCATAAAATTTTCTGACACAAGTAAAATGTTACGATGTTTCGTCGAAAGAGAATATAAACCATGCTATCATCAAGAGTCGTAAGTGGTCAATTCAAACGCTAATCATTAACAATCACAAAAGAAAAAACATAATTCAAATTAGTAAATAAAATCCATCATCATCTTTGCCCAAAGAGGTGATTTGCGTTCCGTCTTTTCTCATAATTAGTAGTAGTGTCTGTAGCTGAAGATAGTAATCTTTCGTTCTTGATATCCACTAATAGGTATAAGAAGTAAAAAGTATACAGGGTGATTTCTGGAGTCATATTTCTTACTTACGAAGGAGTGTCTATATTAGCTTATGTTACCATAACACTTTGCAAATGACAATTTTGTAGATATTATAATATGTATTCTAGTTGATACTAGCTTCATTTTTACTGAGAAGATAGATTCCTCTCACAAGGTTTAGCTACTGTCAAATCTTTTAGCTGCTATTTTACCTACGTTTTCTGTCTACAACGTCTGTAATTTCAGGACACACAAATGTGTAAGAGAGCGGACATTTTCACTATGTTATGAGTTTTCTGAATGTTTATGATAATTTTTATTTACAAAAGGAGCACAAAATAGCTTTCCCTTAGTGTTCATAATGATATAAGATGTTAAAATTATTCAAACTCAATATTTAAAAATTCTGAGAAAAGGAAATTTTGCTAGTGGATTCGGCCATTGTACCCAACTAGGTACAGTAGTGTTTGAATCACAATTTTTCCGTCTATATCAATAATCTACCACTAACTTGTTATTTATTATATAGATAACAATGTGCTGCATAAAAAACAAACACATGAAGTGGTTGAATTATATGCGATTAAAATAAAGAGAGAATTTATGAGCTTACTCCTGCAGGTCGCAAAACTGTAAGTTTCAAACCTACCTTATGACTAAAAATATTGGTTGCCAGTATAAATTTGCTAAAAAAAGTTAAAGCTTTATCTTTCATTAAATAAATAAAATAAAAAACTGAGATGTGATACTTTTATAATACTTACTTTTATAAACTTATATAATTTTGAACTATCCTTAATTTTGTATGTGTACCCAATTAGGTGCAGCGGCAATAAACGGGTTAAGAAAAAAAAATTGGTTGTCTGTAAAGTCGGTTTACTGACGATAGTTGAACGTGACAACGTCATAGCCTTAACCCCTCAGTTCCGGGAAAAATCTATGCAAAAAAGTTGGCAGGTCAATGTGCAAAAAAAATGGCGCCCGGCCTCTTTGTAAAATTAATGTAATATCCTTACATACAATCCATATTTTATGTTTGTGTGAACTACATTATAATTTATTATGTTCAATTTTCTATCTATCAAGCCATCATAATATAGTATTTAGTCCGATGTGATATTAGTTTCTCAATTATAAACTTTCGAAACTATAATTAGTGACTTGTTCAGAAGAAATAAACGAATACTTTATTCTTCATATATTAAGTCATACCTTGACACGTAGGAAATAGAGCACAATTTTGAATAGCCGAAATAATACTAATAGCTCACAGATTGTTTATTTATTTTTCATTCAGAGTGTGGTCAATGTATCAAAGGTCATAACTAACCAAACTTCTTCGTACAAAAGTATTCTCTAAGTCATCGAAATACGTAATATAATCGAAACAAAGAGCGCGGCCCAGGTGGGCCTAACGGTTGTTGAGAGACTTGAGAGTGTAAATGGAACGCCTCAGAGCTGTCAGCGAGGTAACACCGCATGAACTGTCACGTTTTTCGGGCGCGCACCCCATATCGAATTATAAGACGTTATCACGTCAAAAATCCTTTTAAAAATCATAAATCACAATTGACCGTCCTCAATATGGTTACAAAAACAAAAAAATATATCAACGATTTCATTGTTTATTCTTTCTTCTTCTTTGTCCATCCCATGTTCCCAGTTTATCTGGGGTCGGGTCTCCCTGTACGTTTGCGCCAGAATTTTCTGTTCTGGGTTGTCTCAGTAGTTAGGCTTTCCTGGTCCATCTCTCTCTTGTTGTTGTTCCACCAAGTTGCGGGTGGTCTTCCTGGTCTCTTGTACACGCTTGGTATATTGAGGACTTTCTTTATGGCGTAGGCATCGTCTCTTCTTTGTATGTGACCGTACCATCTCAGTCTGGACTCTTTGACTTTTTCCACAACAGAAGATACCCTGAACGAGCCCATTATGTACTCATTGCGGACTTTATCTTTACGAGTCACACCAGCCGCCCATCTGAGCATCTTCATCTCATTCACGTGCAGTTGTTGTTCGTGAGCTTTTTTCCATAGTCCAACATTCTGCACCATAGGTAAGAGTGGGCCTTACCACGGACTTATAAACTTTACCCTTGATTTTGATGGGCATTCTAGGATCACATAGAACGCCAGTTAATGACCTCCACTTGAGCCATGCTGAGTTTATACGGTGTTGGACATCTTTGTCGGCGTTTGCGTCTGATGTTAGGATGGATCTAAAATACTTAAAGCTTCGGGAGTGCTATGCCGTCTATGAACACATTATTGCCTGCATTTTCCGTTCCTTCGTAATTGCATTCCATCTATTCTGTCTTACTGCGGCTGATGCGTAGTCCATGTTTATCTATTCTATCTACCCATCTACTACTACATATCTATATATATACATCATATCTATGTCAATTTTATACCTCTATAGTTATTGCATTGTACAATGTCTCCCTTGTTCTTAAAAATTGGGCACAGTGTGCTCTTACGCCATGAATCAGGTATAGTGCCTTCTCTTAGGATGTTATTGAAGAGCTTTGTTAGCCACGGTACTGCGTCTCTAATTTTCTTCCTTGATATATCAGCTGGTACCTGGTCTGGGCCTACAGCCTTACGATATTTCATTTTTGCTATTGCAGTTTTGGTTTCATCTAGAGATATAGCATTAATAGGTCCTTCAGTTGGTGCTATATGAGGTAAAGGTTCGCTGGGAAATTCTTCGTTCATGAGATGTTTGTAATACTCCTTCCACCTTTCTGTAATGTCTTTGTTTGATGTTAGTAGTACCCCTTGGGCATCCTTAATGTATTTGTTACGTTTGACATCAAGACTTTGCCTTTGTCGCTGACCTGCAACCTTATATATGGTGTTTGTATCTTTTGCCTCTTCCAACCCTTCATAGAATTTCGCATTTGCCGCAGCTCGGGACTGTGCTACTGCCAATTTCACGATGTTCTTAAGTGCTGTATACGTGCGGTGCGGTCCTCATCCAGATTTGATTCCTGCCAGATCTTGAAAGCGTTTTTCTTAGATTTTATTAATTCCTTAATGCTATCATTCCACCAGGAGGGGTCTTTGGCATTTTGAAGGACTCCTTTGGAGACGCCAAGTATCTCTTTCGCTTTGCCCAGGCAGAATTTTTCAAAGTCGGACCATATTTTATTTGCCGTTTTGTTCGTCTTTAGCTCTTCGTAAAGGTATTGGGCTAGTTGATCTAGAAGCAAGCGTCCCTTAGGACCGTGCAGCTCTCTCCACTTTATGTGCTCTGTCCTATCGACGTTTGTTTTAAGAGGTTTTGGGAGTTGGAGGATTGAAACCAGCAGTCTATGCTGTGATGTAAGAGCATTACCTGGTATAACTTTGCAGTCTTTATATAGTTTAAGCATATTGCTATTTGCCATTATGTAGTCCTCTTGGGTAGTATGATTTGCACATTTGTAAGTAATAAGGTGTTCTATCTTTTTCTTAAAGTATGTGTTAATGATCTTAAGATCAGAATTTATTGCAAAGTTTGTAATGGTTGTTCCTTGCTGGTTAATTTTTCCGTACCCGTATCCACCATGGACCTTTGCGTACTCTCCCGCCTTTTCGCCGACATGTCCGTTTAAATCTCCTCCCACGTGAACATATTCTCCATGGGGGATGGATTGTATTACCTCTCCAAAGTCTTCCCAGAACTCAGATTTTTCTTGTTCTGTACATCCAGATTGTGGTGCATAAGCATAATATACATAATATAAACTCCTCCTTTTTGGAAGTCGGATAAAAAAGAAATAACAGAGCAAGAAATGTATTAAGTCTTCGCTTTTTCACGGATCTTCACTCAGCAAAACACAAAGCTTACGTCAGTTTCCTGAGATAAATTTTATAATTATAAAAATTATTTACGCAACGAATTTTAAGAAAGAAACTGAATAGAACAAACTAAAACTATTTATGTGTAGTTTAGTAATAAATGCAAGGTCTGCTTGTCTTTGTCTGGCTTAATATTATAAACGTTGTAAGACCGACAAAAACAGCGGATATTATCATTATAATATTATAATTTAGTAAGAACTAGTGGAGTAAAGTGATTTAACCTATCAAGCCCCATAAGAGCACCGGTGATCGCGACAACAATAAAATATCAATAGATTTCCAAGAATTCTATTGCTATTCTATTATAGATATTCTATTAAGAGATCGAAGGATTAATAAATACTTATATTATGTTACATTTGTACTAGCAGTAAATAAACACACAATTGAAAAATAATTATATAAAGTAACATAATTTAGAAGTTCATAATAAGCATAATATTATTTTTTAAATGGTAGGTAAACGGTATCAATATTATGTAGCTATTGATAAGAATTTTATTTTAAGTTATTAACCTTTGGCGATAACCTTCTCGAAGTATTTTATTATAGTTGACGATTGTACCAGTTTATTCGTTTACTAGCTGTTGCCCGCGACTTCGTCCGCGTGGACTTTAGTTTATAGTTGTTCCCGTACATAGATTGAATACATTTAACGCGCAAATCATATAAGTATAATATTGTGTGGGACAATATTATATGTATACTTTTATGACATGATAGATGTTCCGCGCGGCTTCGTCCGCCTAATTTAGGAATGTCAAGGAAATCGTACATTTTTCCGCAAAAAAAGAAACCTAGGTATGTCCTTTCACGTGGTCTATTCTTCATGTGTGCCAAATAACATAAAAATTGCTCCAGTACGTTCAAATAAGCCCTTTCAAATAATTTCCCCCCGTTTTTTCCACACTTTCCTCTATTTCTTAGCTCCTATTAATCTTAGCGTGATAAAATATAACCTATAGCCTTTCTCGATAAATAGGCTATCTAACATTAAAAGAATTTTTCAAATCAGTCCAGTAGTTCCTGAGGTTAGCGCGTTCAAATAAGCCCTTTCAAATAATTTCCCCCGTTTTTCCCACACTTTCCTCTATTTCTTCGCTCCTATTAGTCTTAGCGTAATAAAATATAGCCTATAGCCTTTCTCGATAAATTGAAAAAAAAAAAAAAAACAAACAAACAAACTCTTCCCAATTATAATATTAGTATAGATTTAACAAGGTACATGATAGTATTAACGCCTACGAATAATAAAAACTAAGGAAAAGTAACTCCCATACTTCAACCGTTATGATATTTGTTTTCTTTTCGCACCATAAAATATTATGGGACATGGCAATAGCAACGAAACACTTACACTCAAATTTGCGAAATAAAGCCGTTGCCATTAATTATTAGTGTTACTTCTTATATTTTACACAAAATTGTGTACCGAATACATGCATATAAAAGGCATAAAAAGTATGCATGTATTCGGGGCACATTCTGTAGACTCGTGGACAAATTTGTTGACACATTTACTCCTCCTTAGTTTTTATTATTCGTAGATTAACGCTAAAGGTACATTTCCGTGCATCGCGATCGATCGCGGCCGCGCACGACCTACGACTGTCGTCGGTCGCTCGCGACCATAGTCAGCGTATGAAAATGTATATTATGAACTGAAATGCAATATCGTCTTTTAATGTAGATAGTCCCTCTGTAGTAAAAACTACAGTAAGTAGGCACTAAAGAGTTCGTCAAGTTGGCGGCGCGGTATAGACGCGGGGAAGGAATTGGCGTCGCGTAAAGAGAAGATTTATAATATTTTGTGTTTTAATTACTCATAATAACGCCTTTTCTGTTAAAAGATATTTTCCTTTCAAATAATAAATATCACTTAAACATCTTTTATTTATTTCATGTAACCGAATAAATCGGGAAACGCAAAATTAGAATCTCAAAACAACTGAACTGAAAACCTAGTTCAAGCCGATGATAAATAGGATACACCTAAGTTTAACCACCGGTGTGTGGCTGCACCTAGTTTTAGCCGCGATAATAAAGGCTAAATCTAGTTGTAACCGAAGATAAGTAGGATATACCTAAGTTTAACCGCATGAGGCGGGCTGCACCTAGTTGTAGCCGGGTAAAACTAGATGTAGCCGCTCTTCGGCTATTAGCCGTAACATATACATAAGTATATTTTGATGTGATTTATTTTTGTAATCGTACAAAGAATGTTTGAAAATGAATAATTATAGGGTGAGGAATTTAAAATTAAAATTATTTGCAAACGAAATATAATAAACAGCAGTGATGCTATTTGAGATTGGTTGATAATTTTAAATTTGCACAAAATTTCTCATACTATGTTTCACTATATTTTTATTATTTTCAAACTACCAAAGTACATGACGTCATCCTCTTTCTTTTCTTTCTAATTTTTGAACGAAAACCATAGACAAGTGATCGATACGTCATTGAGCTAATGTCAATTTTTGACAACAAAGGATTTTGCAAAAAAATTTCAAACAGTAATTATTGTGGCCGATAAAACATTTTTATTTTAGGAAAGATAAACTTTCAATTGAAGATGGCCACTTCACTGTTTAAAATATCATCAGCTCTGCTGAATTCAAGCAAGAATTTGCGCTGCGTTGTGCGACTTGTTAATCAAAATAATTTCTCCACCACAAATGTTGCCGCGGTAAGTTGCATAACCGTACTTTTACAAGCTATAGGATGGCCATAGGCATTTTGAGATTTAAGATTTTTGTATCAGATGAAACAATTTATGGCAACTGCTAGTTTTAACAAATTCACAGTGTAGTAAAGTATTTTAGTGTGCATTTTAGTCTCTCTACATGCTATAAGTACATAAACAATTCTCCAACTTTAGTGCAGTAGTCCTTACAACTAATTTTAGCATTCATATCTAACCAAACTTCTTGAAAATAATCAGTAGTGTTACTGCTTTTACCACAGTGTAGAGATTAAGCTTTTTGAAATCTTAGGTTGCTCTTATAATAGTTGCAGTTGACTCAGTATTGTGAGTGACTAAACCAATATTAAGGTATTGGATAATTAATTTGTACATGGAAACATATTACTAGGGCCCGGATTTATTTGTAAATACCATAGACATAAGAACCTATATGGATACGAAATGACCACGAAAGACGCATGCCTTCAAAATTTGTAAACTAAAAAAGGCGGATTTTACTAGAGATCCGCCTTTTTTAGTTATTTATTATTTAGATTACACTAAATAATAAAAAAATATCGAAATCGATACTTTTCCAAATAATAGTAAAGGCAAAGACCTATTAGGTCTTTGAATTAAAAAATTGTGGACTAGAATGGCGGATTTTACTAGAGACGTCACCGAATAAATAAACTTAATATCGATATCGATATTTTTTTATTATTCAGTGACATCTCTAGTAAATCCACCTTTTATTTACAAATTTTGAAGGCATGCGTCTTTCGTGGTCATTTCGTGTCCATATAGGTTCTTATGTCTATGGTATTTACATATAAATCCGGGCCCTACATATTAGATTTTTTGATGTTTTTAATTGAAGGACTTATGTTATTAACTTATTACTTAATGTAATACCTCGATCGTGGGAATCGCAGACACAATAGATTTTCAATTGTTATGCTACAGCTGGGTGCCGCTTGGGGATTTATGGGTTAAACTGTAAAGGCCCTAAAAACGATGCAAGAGTTTCCGCCTGTGTGAGGTAGGCCGGAGGCAAGTAATTAGAGTGAAGATCTCATGATTTCCACTCCGACTTCATATTCAAGAATAACATCAGTGTATGTAATGATGGTTTACGCGAGTATTACACATATTAAATTTAATGACTTGATATGACTCCATGATGGATTTTGTCATGGAGCACTTTTTTGGACTAAGGACTTTTGGAAAACAAAATATTTGTTTCAAGTGTCTGCATACGTAGGTAATACATATTATTTTATAATTCAGACACGATGTAAAGCGGAAGAGTTTGTTTGAACGTGCTAATCTCAGGAACTACTGGTCCAATTTAAAAAATTCTTTCAGTGTTAGATAGCCCATTTATCGAGGAAGGCTATAGGCTATATTTTATCACGCTAAAGTACCCCGCAAACAATAAAATTTGTTTGACAAACATGTTTGATGTAATTTATGTTTTCATTAAACAGCAGCGCAGACGAACAAACGTGCATCAAACAAGTTTGTCAAACAATTAGCTAGAATCGGTTTGAGATCATGAGATCTTGTTTGACAAATACAGCGGAACACATTCAAACACATTTGTCAAACGCTACATAAATCCAAATTTCCATTAAACAGGTCAAACATGTAGTTTGTTTGACTAATGCTTCAAACAAAGCACACTATCAAACTGTTTGAGAAACACGTAAAATTTGACAAACAATTTGATCGTTTGCGGGGTACTTATGACTAACAGGAGCGAAGAAATAGAGGAAAATGTGGAAAAAACGGGGGAAATTATTTGAAAGGGCATATCTCTCGAACTACTGGAGCAATTTTTGCGGTTATTTGGTACAGATAGATACGGATACAGAAATAGACCACATAAAGGATCATAAGCTATTTTTTGTGGAGTAATTTGTCTGTGAAATATCTAATTTACGCGGGCGAAGCCGCGCGGAACGTCTAGTCCTAAATATAGTTAGAAAGTCAAAGCTAAATGAAGTGAATGAATTTTACCTTAAAACTGCATAAAAATATCAATAATTCTGATGATTTGAAGGTCCTCCACAAATTACTGGTGTTTAATACTTGGGTCTTAATCTCAGATACTCTAAGCATGTTCTACATACCACTTTAGGATACCCTTTTGCTGGTGTCTAATTAAAATCCCCTTGTTTTACAAACTCCGAGTCTCTTAGGCTCACTTGGTAATGTGAAATTCTAGTGTGACTGGCACTAAAATGTGGCCAATAGTAATCAATAGCTATATCTCAAAAACTAGAGCTGTTAGAAAAAAACTGAAGGTGAATTTGAAGTCAGCAACCCCAAATTAGTAAACAACAGGAATAAAATTCCATCAAAAAAATAAGTTTCATTTTGTTCCCTTGTGTAATCTATAATAGGTACTTTATCTATCTAAGATTAAGGCTGCATTTCCACTGAAGCGGAGCGTAGCTTTGCGGTGCCCGAATTGACCAATCACCATGCTCGAAATCTTCGCTCCAATTAGCTGTCATTGCGCTGGATTAGCATGATTGGTCAATTCGGGCACTGCTAAGCTCCGCTTTAGTGAAACGCAGCCTAATTATTATTATTATTGGTTGTCTTATTCAGATGTTATTGTTTAAAAGAAGCAAAAATAATTTTAAAACAATATTTTCCCATAGTCTGCTAACGAGATAGCAAGTCCTAAAACAAACACATAATGTGATAATTATTGATAGTGATAACACATGTGGCTTACCACAAATAGTCGTCTCCCACTCAGATATGTGGTAGTCAGTAGATATTGCAATGTGTATTCTTTATTTAGTTCAGAAATACTTGAAAGTGCATCTGTGTAATTCGAAAATACTTAAAAGTGCATAATTCAGTGACACTATATCTATATTGTAGATAACTAGATATTTTCCGCAACAAACGGAACCAAACATTAACTAACTTATTTCCCGACTATTTTAGAATAAATTCAAGCTTTTTCTGGCAGTTAAGTCTTATTAAGGCTTAAGGCCGTCCCCCGAGCAAACGACCTTGGCCATACATTTGCCGCGTTGCCGAGATCGCGCCAAAACCCTATTTTTTTACTTAACAGGGGAAATTATTTGAAAGGGCTTATATCACGAGCTACTGGAGCAATTTTTCTGTTATTTGGTACAGATAACTGATAAGAATTAAGAAATTGGCCACGTAAAGGGTCATACGCTATTTTTTATGGACTGATGAAGCTCAAACTTGGGCGATTGTTATCCTACTACGGGTACAAAACGCTGCAATATTTAATTATTTTTACAAAACACTGTAAGCCGGGTGGCTTACAGCGTGTTCCAGAAATACTTCATCCACATTTTGGGTTACAGCATGATTTAATATAGAATATCTCAGTTAAAAACTTGTCCTCAATTTTGTGGGTTATATCAATAGAAACCTTACATCGAGTAGATAAATTTAGACTCTATTATTACAAAACGCTGTAACCCGGGTTGCATCGTTTTGTCGTAACAGGGCTGCTCTATTCCTTTTAACTCTCATAACCCAGTGGGACGGACGACCGACACGACTGGCGAGAGATCAGGCGCAGGACCGACTTTTACATGCCCATCCGTGATCCGATGCATGGATCATCTTACTTGTCAGACCTTATTTTCCTCTTCTGAGTGTCAGACAATCAGGTGATCAGCTTGCAATGTCCTAACTAAACTTGGAAATAATAATTAACAATATGTTTCCAACGCGGGAATCGAACCAACGACCTCTGAGTCAAGAGCCACGCTCTTAACCACTGGACCACGGAGGCGTTTATAATAATAATAATAATATAATCAGCACGAATATGGATAAGATTTTTAAAATAATCATTATTCTCAACAAATTGTCATTATTCTAAGTAAACACGTCATTTTCCACAAATTTCGTCATTGTCATGAACAACAGTTTTTACTTAATATTAAATATCTCTTAAATTATTTTTTTTTTTCGTGACTCTTACAGAAAGGGAATTCTATTTCGGTGCCTTTTAACACCAGAAACATTCACAGCAATATTTAAGGGTTTTTTTAAAAAACACAATTTTTGGCCTAAAATAACCTTTTGAGTAGATTCACCCAGCCGTGATCTTTCGGCTGGGTTTGAAAAAACGCGACCAAATTACGTAGGTCCGTCGTCCACCTATGAATCAACTTCGCTGTGTACATTCGAAACTCTCCAATCTCGATCGACATAACCAGTTTTCATAACCTCCATCGCCATTCGAGTTCACAGCCGGCTGTAGGGTGAACGTCAGTTTAAAAAAATATACTTGTCAAATTATTTCGAGTGATTTACAAAAATGTCGTGCACGATTTGCGAACATGGAAACAAACCAGTTAAAATGGTAAGTTTAGAATTAGTTTTGGAAGTTTAGAATATGTTTTTGGAATAATATTGGTATCTACTTTCAGTCTTTTCCAAAAACAATGTTACTTAAAGTTTTTTCTTTTTTTTAACCGACTTCCAAAAAGGAGGAGTTTATTTTTAAAGTAAACTTTGAAAGCCTTTCAGGATAAGTTACGGATTTTATTTGGACGCCAATAAGCGATTTTACGGCTCTGCGAAATCACGCAAAAGTTATTCATCGTATTTATTTCGTAAGATTGCGCTCTTGAACTTAGTCTCAATACGCATGAATTTAAATTGTTTGTCGATTATGTTAAACAGCTAGTTATGCTAGTTTAATTCTTAATTTATAAACTACAAACATTGCAAATTCCAATTAACAGTCCTCTACAGAAAAAAGCTGTTATTTATTATAAAGAGGCTCCATAATAATTTAACTATAAGTAAAATACCTTTATGTAAAACTAGATGAACACCCGCAACTCAAAATTCGTATATCTCGCGGGAACCGCACATTTTCCCGGGATAGAAAGTATCCTATGTCCTTCCCCGGGTCTCGAAGTATACAGTATACTCCATATCGAATTTTATCAAAATCGGTTAAGTGGTTTAAGTGAAGAGGTAACAGACAGACACACTTTACCATTTATAATATTAGAATCATACATATTATAAAATAAAGTCGCTTTTTTTCCCTCATGTCCCTTTGTTCCCTTTAATCTTTAAAACTACGCAACGGATTTTGATGATTCTTTCAGTGTTAGATAGCCCATTTATCGAGGAAGGCTATAATGCTATATTTTATCACGCTAAGACTAATAGGAGCGAAGAAATAGACGAAAATGTGGAAATAATCGGTCAAGTGCGAGTCGGACCCGCGCACGAAGGGTTCCGTACCGTTATAGAGCAAAAATACGCCAAAAATTGCGTTTTTTGTATGGGAGCCCCCCTTAATTTTTTTTTATTTAAATATTATATTAATAAATATTAAAGTACACACATAATTAAGGCTTTTGTGAAAATTTGAAGTGCCTACGTGTTGTCATCATTGATACCGAGCAAAAAATGTTTGAAAAATCACGTTTGTTGTATGGGAGCCCCCCTTAAATATTTAATTTATTTTGTTTTTAGTATTTGTTGTTATAGCGGCACCAGAAATACATAATCTGTGAAAATTTCAACTCTCTAGCTATTACCGTTCTTGAGTTACAGCCTGGAGACAGACGGACAGACATCGAAGTCTCAGTAATAAGGTCCCGTTTTTACCCTTTGGGCACGGAACCCTAAAAACGGGGGAAATTATTTGAAAGGGCTAACTTGAACGCGCTAATCTCAGGAACTACTGGTCTGATTTGAAAAATTCTTTCAGCGTTAGATAGCCCATTTATTGAGGAAGGCTGTAGGCTATAAGTATATTTTATCACGCTAAGACTAATAGGAGAATGTGAAAAAAACGGGGGAAATTATTTGAAAGGGCTTATCTCGCGAACTATTGGAGCAATTTTTATGTTATTTGGCACAGATAAGAAGTAGACCACGTGAAGGATCATAGGCTACCGATTTTAATAATTTTTTCAGTGGCTATATATTTTATTCCCGTGCGACGCCGGGGCGGGTCGCCAATAGATTATGATTTATAAAACAGCATAGTTCTTTTTTCCTTTTTAGAAATTGATTCTTATCATTTTATAGGTGACACAGCTTTAGGGCGTAATCTTATAGCTAGTGTTGTATGTTGAGAACTACTGTCTATTGCATAAGTTATTGCATTATAGGTCGTCGACATATTGTTATCGCGACCGCGATTATTATGTTGTTAGCGGAAGACGGAAGTCCTTGTGTACTCCATTTTGCTTATCTATATTATGATATTTATAACAAGGGATTATGTATAATCTTAATATGTAAAAAGATTTATTTAATAGGTGGTATAGTTTCAATGAAACCTAGAAAATTAAGCGATGGAAACTTTTTTGATCACTTTAACTGTAGTGCCATTTTGTGCTTACATAATAAACACGACACGGCAGCGATTATTAAGTAAACAAATCGAAGGTTTTATTTTATCAGTAAAGTGATGTATTGGTTGCAAAATGTTCACATGACTATGTTTTATAGGTCGGGTAAAATGTAATGTACAATCCTTACAAGTTACTTCATCGTGCCTTAGACTTTGTCCAGAAAGAGAGCGTCAGTCGCGGAGAGTTCGCTGTGAATTGCGATTACGTTTCGATAAACTCGTAATGAGGGTTTTACACGACGACTAAAGACGCACAACTGTGGCCGTGTGGCGCAAATCTACCATCTAAATGGCAAAAACTTGCAATTATTTTTCAATTTTGTTTCAGTCACCCGTGTAAACCCCACTTCATCCATACTGCAAATCCAGCAGCATTAGTCTTACTGCATTGAAGCATAAAGCGAAAATAGAAGGCTCTGTTGACTGTTTTCTATAACCTCTGTCTAGACTCCTCTTGTTCGATGTTATATTTTTAAAACGGACTTTGGTCCACCACTCATTCCCACCAATGTATTTCCTGTGTCGGCAGAATCGACAGCGGTAAGTGGTAACCAACCACGAAAACCCTTTGATATGATCTCAGGGAGCCCGAAGGTCATGCTAAAGCTGTCTTGGGAATTGGGACCCGCAACGAAATTAATCAGAAGATAATAGGAGTAGGAAGTACCAGTTCAGAGTGTAGGAAGTACCCCATACAAAGCGGGAGACAGCACAAAGTTGCAATGAGCGAAAGTGAAAGAACTAAGGGAAGTACTACCATGTTATATCCTTCTCTAATGTATGTCTGTCTCTTTCCAGCGCAAGGAGCGCGACACGTTCGGCGAGTTGGACGTGCCGGACGACAAGCTGTATGGCGCCCAGACCGTCCGATCTATGATGAACTTCCCCATTGGCGGCATCGAGGAGCGTATGCCGGTGAGTACACTTTAATAGGTTATAGGACCTATATGAGGGCTTTTGATCTATGTCCGATCAGTTTTCGAGGTTTCTGATTGACGTGAGGTGAGGAAGATTAATGCTTCGTTCAAACCTACGCGACCAAGTGACTGCGAAGCGGGAGCGTCAATACAAAACACACATTTGACAACTTGACGTAACTTGACGCTCCCGCTTCGCAGTCGCTTGGTCGCGTAGGTTTGAACGAAGCCTAAGTTTGTAAGCTTTTATATTTAAATAGTTGGTAAATCTAATCTGGATCTTTATATACACGTGTTAGGATCGAAAGTAGTACGAAAAGCTCTAAAACTAGACAGACGGCAGTTTAATTGCACCGATACTTCACGTCTCATATTGGACTTGGAGTGCCGTGTCGTGTAGTTTTTTCTAGTAGGAGTGAATTAAAACAAAATAAAAGTCGAAACCCAGAGGTATAAGACCTCCTGTGACCTGTCAAGGTGAGTCAAGCCAAGACAGACAAAGAAAACCGGCGTGAAACAGCGCTTGCGCTGTGTTTCACCAAATACATTATAGTCAATAGTGTTCATTCAATAATAAATATGGCAGACAAACTTTAAACAACATGATGGCTACTTTTTCTTTTATCTTACTTCAACAGAACTGTAAAATAATTAGTATCCGCATTAAGGTAATGCTGATGACTACTTCCCAATGTTTATACAACGTCTACTGGATCACAATACGACGAAACGGTTAAAAAATTATCACAATCACTTTACGACTGCTATACGAATATTTAGCCACTAAAACGACCATGATACGATCGCTATACAAATAAAAGTTATATATTTTGCGCCTATTTCGCGTCATATAAAGGTTAATACGAATGCAATATAACCAAAAAGGCATGACTTCAAGTTATAACCAAAACGTTGTCTCGAAAACTATATGACCAAATTTTGCTAGTTGGGTCTGCACTAACCATAGATTAGGATTCATTATTATTAACTTGACCATTGGCAATAAAAATGTTGAAGATTTTTTCTCATTAAAATGAAATTTTCAGTTTTATAAAACGAAGTAATGATTTGTTGGTTACATACGAAAGTTCTATGGCCATTGAAAAATTAATGATTTTTCATAAAGACAAAAAATCCAGAAAAGTTTTTTATGTTTTATTAAAGACCATAAAATAAGCTATTATTTATCTATTTACTGTCTTCAAAAATTCCTGATATTTCAGAAAATACAAATATCCTTCGGTCGTATTGATGTGTGTATTTGAAAATCGACCAATTTTAGAAGCTCATAGCTAGGCAACGATTGGAGATAGGTACAAAGTGTAAAGGAAAAAAGTTGTAGAGAATTTTATTAGCTTTTCTTATGTAGTACAATAAAATTTCGTACGAAGCACCGTTTTCGTAAATTAGTCTAAAAACCAAAAAATGGGTCCTTTTCCCCCCCTCCCCTCCGGCGCACCTCGGAGGGGTCAGGACTTTTAGTATGTTTATCTCCTAACTAGTCCAAACAAAGTGGCGTAGTCATAATTTCTGCTTTCGACTTTTCCAAGCACACCCCCATTTCGAGCATTCGTTTACTAGGCTATAAGGCCAATAGCGCACTAGCGGCCAGGTCGCAGCGGCCAGGTCGCAGCGGCCAGGTCGCAGCGGCCAGGTCGCGGCGGCCATCGAATGTACATGGTGTGGCCGCTGGCTGGCTATGGCGGTTTCATACTAAGGTATCTATCTCGATGGCCGTCGCGACCTGGCCGCTGCGGTTTGGCCGCTAGTGCGCGCCCGGCCTAAAACCTACCACGCGTTTGTCAATATGCCTTTCCCTCGCAGGAAGTCATGGAATCCGCGTCGAATAGTCTATTGTGTATAGCCAGGGACAATCAATATAAACGTAAACAAAGTGATTAGAGAACAATATCACAATCCCAATCCACAGATTTCGAAATATTTATTACGTTAGAAGACTACACTTGTTCAATGTAAAACTGGGATAGGATTAGGAACATAGAATACACCGACTTATTAACTAGTTACTACATTATCTATCTCTTTCATAAATGCAAAAACGGGTGATCTGACAGGATTAGGTATATTAATTTAATTTAAATTGTCGCAGGTGATCTTTTATATTGTATTTGCTCTAGAATTATATTAGTAGCGAATTTTGTTTATCCGAACCCATGAGCCTAAAGCGCAATACACACTGAGCCCGCCGGGCCGCCGACAAAGCCCGGCGACCACAGATTTCTATCTAATTAGATCCCGCATGTGTATGTACTTCGCGTGCCATCGCGTTCCCAAACGATCACAAACTTCATTCTTTCGAAAGTCTGTTCTTTAGTCTGCGCTCCACCGTTATCGGAATCGGACGTCAATCGGAATTCTAAAAATGCCTAATTGTGCCGTATTGGGCTGTGGAAATTCGAATAGAAACGTTGGTATAAATAGTGGACGCGTTTCTTATCATCGGTAAGTAATTTTACTATTAAATCATGTGTCCTTTATTTTAAAATCAATTATTTAATGTAAATCGCGTGTGGCTGTAGTTTTTACCATGAAATCTACGTAACTGCGTATGTACCGCATGATTCATAATACATTGCCGCTTTAGTTAGAAAATTATAGAGCCCGTTCTGTTTGTCCGCTATTGAGCGCGCAATGGAAATAAAACAATCGATACTTTCACTCATCGCTTAGTTTCGAGGTACAGTCAATATTCTCATTTTTCTGTCAAATGAAGCAAATAGTGTTGTACATATTCTCGATTCTACGATTAATCAATTATTAAAGAAACACTTGTTTCTTTGGTCATTGATTCTAATTAATCGATTTTCGAAACAGACATGAAACAGAGGAATGATAATGTTCGCTTTGGGATATTTTGTGACTCTGTAATTATATTTCTATACATTTTCTATACATATAATAAAACTGTAGAAATAAAAATTCTGTACATTAAAGGTATTAAAAAAATAATAAGCGGGGGGTGTCACTACATCGCTATAGAAGCCAAAACTGTAGTTAGTTTTTTGTCTACTGTCTGTCTGTCTGTCTGTATGTTTATTCCACTATCACACGAAAACTACTGATCCGATTTGAATGCGGTTTTCGCAGATATATTTGTCTTCTTCCAACTTAACATCTGGTGTATAAAAAAAATCCCTCCACCCCACTAAGGGGACCAAAGAGGGGGTAAGATTTTGTATCAACTGATGAAGTACAAATACTTTAAATGGCAAAACAACGTTTGCCGGGACTGCTAGTTATGTAATATGTATTTATGTTCCTGTTTAGTGATTTAATGTAGAATAATATAATATATTACTAGCTGTCCTGGCAAGCACGTATCTTAAGATTTATCATTCCTCTGTCTATGAACTCGAATAATAATCGATTAAAAAATCGATATACCTATTAAAATGGCAAGAGAGGCGGGGCGCGGCGATTCCTTTGAATCGATTCCGCGCGTACGGGTATTCCCATCACTAAAGCGCTCTTGTTACGTCACAGTAGGTATGAAAAAAGTGACACGCTCGTGTTCATACAAATGGAGCGACATAGCGCTTCTATCTAGATCTTATTTCTGTGCCGGCGATACAACCCGGCGACCTGTATGAAAAGAATGATGTCGGCAACATGCGCCCGCGCGTGTTACCCGCCGACATGTTGGCGGCTTGGGTACGCCTGCACTCAGTTGCCCGGCGGCACAACCTATAGACACGCGACAATCACTGATCTGCTGACTGCCAAATAAATTTCTCATCTCAAGTCGCCGACATGCCGCCGACCAAATTTTCCGACTCGTATTATGTGAAGCCGCCAACTAGACCGCCGACAAAAAGTTGCCGACATTAATATGTCGGCAGTCCGGCGGGCTCAGTGTGTATTGCGCTTTAGAAATTGTCCATGATCCAGACCGTACATTTTTCAGTTATAAGTACAAATAACCTTATAATATTTTTTCATCGGACTCTTAAGCATTTATATCTTCAAATTAAACTTTGAAGATGTGATATGCAATTTATGCGTGAAAACATCAGACGCACATACGCACTAATAATGTTTAATGTTAGTGCTTATTACATACTTATTCATAATATTTTGCCATACGTCACCAAAGTAACTTTTATCAGTCACTAATATCAGCCATATTGTTATCGTTTCGGTCAAGGGTGACCGGCGAGATAAGGTGGCGCAACCAGTTGGTTACCACATCTGTAGCCTACAGCCCACTGTTTGCACAGCTCTGTAACGCTCTAAATAAGTTCAATGAGAGTAATTAAATGATTTTGTATGGGCCTATAAATTGACCAATTTCGAAAATAATTGAAGACATAAGTGGATGAAGTAGGTAACTGACATTTTGTAACGTAACAGCTAATACGCATTTTTTCCCTTAAGGCTTAGAATTTATAAAAACCTTGTAACTTGCCTACTTCAGCATTTGGCTAGTATATCTATAATCTAGGTAGGTACATAGTCGTCAAGCCTCCATTTACATGCAAAAAACCTCAGTTTTCAAATTGTTCACTTATGTTGACTCATGTCTTCAATTAAGAGTTGACAATGAGATGGACAAATCATCTCTCGACAATCTACTGGCAGGCAATAATGAAAGAGGCATGCTTCGGGTCTATTAGGCTAGCTCGACTGTATAAAAAATGCCTTACAACTGGCGTAAATGCTTACATTAAAGGGGTGACAGACGTGCGAGTAAGTACGCGGACTTATGGCTCGACGATCTTAGGCTGATAAATAGTCAGTACTCTAGATGCATCTCGGTCTCAAGACACGGTTCAGGCTCTGTGATTGGTTGGCTGTCAAAATTTGAACCAATCACAGAGCCGAATCGCGTCTTGAGACCAGGTCGCATGACGCATCTTAAGTACTGACTATTTATACCAACCATAATGGCCTGTGTGTCAGCAAAGAGCCGCGAGCTGCGAGCCTGGGGGCATGGTAATTCAGTGTGAGCGATTCTCGTGTGTCACCGACTTCGAGCCAAGTAAGTTCGCGAACTAAAAACCCGCGTGCTTTAAGTTCGTACGTCTATCAGGCCTTTCACTTTATTACGTGTGAAATGCATACAGGATAAGTAGGTTGTTGCAGTGTTGCCGAAATTCTCGATTGTATGGAAATGCCGTCCCAAAATTAAATGCGGGTGATTGCATACTAACGAAGGCTGGAGTTGCATCCGAATGCAGTTTCACCTTGCAGTTTGAACTGCGCTTACGCAATGCACTGTGTAGAGAAATTTTTACCATTTTGCCAATGGCGTAACGAATTTACAATGTATAGGTTCTATGGTAATGGTATTTATGGGAAAATAGTAGCCCACATTGATTTTGGAGTCACTGACACGACCGGCAAGAGATCAGACAAAGGATCGACCTTTTACACGATTATCTATTCATCGATGTCAACATACCTAATAGATATGAAAGAGAATAAAATGAAACTTCCCGTCGAGAGGCCATTTTACTTGTTTGTACTCTTACAACGAACTTAAGAAAATATATGAAAAAATATCACGAAAACTTACCAAGATGGCAAAGTTGCTAGTTTGAGCAATAACTGTTTGATAGACTGCTCATTTATTAGCTCTACCCTGTCAAAAGGTACCTAGGAGTAGAGTATTCCATTCCTCAGTATGTAACAATTCCCTACTATCAAAATATTTCAGACATGTATTTTATATTTCAAAGATAATAACTTGAAATGAATAATTTTCCTGCAATTTTAGGACATTATGACTGTGTCATAGATGTAGGTACATCCGCGTTATTATGATTTACGTGACCACATCACACAGAAAATCATTATAAGGATGATTACTTTTATTGGAATAAGTAAAAAAATATATATATTTTTAAAACAGAAATAGTTATCATACCTACTTTAGGTACGCTGTCTCACTTCGCACTGATAATAAGGGAGATCGCAGACGTCACACTTTTTGTGTGATCGAGTCTGCGGCTTACATACAATCTGCATGGCGCGCGCCATCAGACTGTATGTAAGCCGCAGACTCGATCACACAAAAAGTGTGACGTCTGCGATCTCCCTTATGGTGAAGTTTCTGAGTTTTGATACACATCTTAATGCAAAAACTACTGAACGGATTTTCATCAAAGGCATTGTAGAGCTGTTAAGGCTCTTTGGCTACTTTTAATCCCGCTAAAGGATAAAATATAATAGAAAATTCTTTCTCTTTGGCTACTTTTAATCCCGCAACAGGATAAAATATAATAGAAAATTCTTTATTTGTACAACAATGTTTATGTTAGTAAATATTAAAGGTAAACGTGTTACTTATTAACTTTTTATATATTTCAGTATCCTGTGATCGTTGCGATGGGTATTCTAAAGAAGGCGGCCGCCAAAGTCAACATCGAATATGGCCTTGACAAGAAAATTGGTAAGATTCTTATGTACTTATCTATATTTTAGTACTATAAATAATACTTATGAACACAAAACAAATAATATTATTAAAATAGTGCTTAGGGCCTTATCATACTGGCGATTAGCGAGCGATTTGAAAGCGACGCGACTGCGCAGCGCACACGCCGCGATGACGCCGCGATTGCGCGGCGTGCACGCAGCTTGCCTTCCGCGTTTTGGACACTCAGTAGCAAAATGGATTCTGACGTCACATCCCTAGACGAGAGTACAAAATGGCGTCCACGCCACGCCGCCACGACGCTGCGCTGTCGCGGTGTGCACGCCGCGCAATGCGGCATGTGCGCTGCGGAGTCGCGTCGCTTTCAAATCGCTCGCTAATCGCCAGTGTGATAAGGCCACAGAATACAAATTACTCTCGGAGAAGAACATTAACTTAGTACAAATAACTCTCGCGAACTTCAACGCCATCTATTGGTTGCCACCACCAACTTCACGAACCCGCAAATAATAGGGTTCTAGTAAGATTTTACGAGTACTATTAAAATTAGGTTTAGTTTTACACTAGCAAGAAACTTGGGGCAAATTAAGTTTCTTATTAATGTAAAACTAAGTTAACAATAAAAACAACTTATAAAATGTAAGTCATTTATTTTCAAATATAAAATACCTAAACACAGTTTCTTTAATATTTTGTTCTTATTTCTTATTATGTACCTGTAGACTCAGGTGAATATGCTTCTAAAGTTCTAACAGTGATTAGAGTTAAGACATTGGCGATTCACTAAGGAGCTATGGTTTTAAAAAAAGAAGGAGAAGAAGATTAAAGAATGAGAAGAAGAAAGATTATTAGGTTAATTTAAAACTAATATTATGCTAGGAGTTTTGGCGGGCATGTGAAAGAGTGCTGTTGTGTTTTTGTATTATTTTCCTAAAATTGTGTTAGCTGGGTTTTTAATGTGTAATATTGGTAGAATATTAACCATTAGATATTCGTGTTCATGCACAAGTGTAGGAAAGTGATGTAATATCCAGAAACGTGCTATTTTGTGTTCCCTCCAAAACTCCATCGAAAGTTTCAGTAAAGAGTCTACCACTTTACTGAATCGACCGACTTGACTCCTGTGACTGTATTGACTTTTACTTAGACTTTGACTAGACTTTAGACCTGACGATACATGAAAACGATGATGAAAATTATAATAGGAGGAATATGGTTTTCCCGCCATATTCCTTACCTTTTTACCTTGTCTGTGGCACAACATACACATCCTTTGTGTCAAGTTGCCAAAAAAGAAGAAAAAGAAAGAAGAATATTATGCTAGGAGTTTTGGCGGGCATGTGAAACAGTGCTGTTGTGTTTTTGTATTATTTTCCTAAAATTGTGTTAGCTGGGTTTTTAATGTGTAATATTGGTAGAATATTAACCATTAGATATTCGTGTTCATGCACAAGTGTAGGAAAGTGATGTAATATCCAGAAACGTGCTATTTTGTGTTCCCTCCAAAACTCCATCGAAAGTTTCAGTAAAGCGTCTACCACTTTACTGAATCGACCGACTTGACTCCTGTGACTGTATTGACTTTTACTTAGACTTTGACTAGACTTTAGACCTGACGATACATGAAAACGATGATGAAAGTTATAATAGGAGGAATATGGTTTTCCCGCCATATTCCTTACCTTTTTACCTTGTCTGTGGCACAACATACACATCCTTTGTGTCAAGTTGCCAAAAAAGAAGAAAAAAAAAAATTATGCTAGGGAGTTTTGGCGGGCATGTGAAAGAGTGCTGTTGTGTTTTTGTATTATTTTCCTAAAATTGTGTTAGCTGGGTTTTTAATGTGTAATATTGGTAGAATATTAACCATTAGATATTCGTGTTCATGCACAAGTGTAGGAAAGTGATGTAATATCCAGAAACGTGCTATTTTGTGTTCCCTCCAAAACTCCATCGAAAGTTTCAGTAAAGCGTCTACCACTTTACTGAATCGACCGACTTGACTCCTGTGACTGTATTGACTTTTACTTAGACTTTGACTAGACTTTAGACCTGACGATACATGAAAACGATGATGAAAATTATAATAGGAGGAATATGGTTTTCCCGCTATATTCCTTACCTTTTTACCTTGTCTGTGGCACAACATACACATCCTTTGTGTCAAGTGGCCAAAAAAGAAGAAAAAAAAATATTATGCTAGGGTTTTGGCGGGCATGTAAAAGAGTGCTGTTGTGTTTTTGTATTATTTTCCTAAAATTGTGTTAGCTGGGTTTTTAATGTGTAATATTGGTAGAATATTAACCATTAGATATTCGTGTTCATGCACAAGTGTAGGAAAGTGATGTAATATCCAGAAACGTGCTATTTTGTGTTCCCTCCAAAACTATCGAAAGTTTCAGTAAAGCGTCTACCACTTTACTGAATCGACCGACTTGACTCCTGTGACTGTATTGACTTTTACTTAGACTTTGACTAGACTTTAGACCTGACGATACATGAAAACGATGATGAAAATTATAATAGGAGGAATATGGTTTTCCCGCCATATTCCTTACCTTTTTACCTTGTCTGTGGCACAACATACACATCCTTTGTGTCAAGTTGCCAAAAAAGAAGAAAAAAAAATATTTTATCTAGGAGTTTTGGCGGGCATGTGAAAGAGTGCTGTTGTGTTTTTGTATTATTTTCCTAAAATTGTGTTAACTGGGTTTTTAATGTGTAATATTGGTAGAATATTAACCATTAGATATTCGTGTTCATGCACAAGTGTAGGAAAGTGATGTAATATCCACAAACGTGCTATTTTGTGTTCCCTCCAAAACTCCATCGAAAGTTTCAGTAAAGCGTCTACCACTTTACTGAATCGACCGACTTGACTCCTGTGACTGTATTGACTTTTACTTAGACTTTGACTAGACTTTAGACCTGACGACACATGAAAACGATGATGAAAATTATAATAGGAGGAATATGGTTTTCCCGCCATATTCCTTACCTTTTTACCTTGTCTGTGGCACAACATACACATCCTTTGTGTCAAGTTGCCAAAAAAGAAGAAAAAGAAAGAAGAATATTATGCTATGTCCTTTCCCGGGACTCAAAAGTATCTCCAAACCAAATTATTGGTCTTATCTCTTTCAGTATTACAACCTTATTTACACGAATTTATGACTTAAATGTTCACATCAAATACAAAGTCACTATCACACAATTTTCACAACACTAAAGCACGGCGAGAAGCACAAAACACGGAGGAACCGAAGCTTAACGCAATGTTAATAGGCGAGCACAGTTTAGGTATTAGGATAATCACAAAAGAACGGAATCACAAGAAAAAACAATGGCAATGGCGCCTGGCGGATATTTTTCTTGTGACGAAATTACACATACACAGATTATGATATTCTATACTAGGTAATTCATTGGGTGCCCAGTTTAAAAAATTATGAGTTTTAAAATATTTTTACATTGGCATGGCTGGCCCCCGCTTCGTGATTGGCTAATGTAGGAAGTTGACTACCCCTGGATAAGGCCCTTAGTCATAATATAGCGTGACATGCTTTGGATAAAAACAATGTTCGCTTCAGAATGTAGGCGTATGTGTTTTGCTAAAGTAAGCTCACGTCATGTGTGCGTTGTGCGCTGCTGTCACGACGCAGCGCGCCGTGTGAACGCCTTAGTTATTTACATGTAAAACAACGCAACGGCAGCGCTTCGTCGACGCAACGCTGACGCAACGCGCCGTGTGGACTGGCTCTTACTGTACCATATTTTTACAAATACTGATTACTAATCTATTATGTTTCCAGCTGAAGCGATAATGCAGGCGTGCGACGACGTGATATCCGGCAAGCTGTACCGCGAGGGCCACTTCCCGCTCATCATCTGGCAGACCGGCTCCGGCACGCAGACCAACATGAACACTAACGAGGTGAGGGTGTTTGTTACGGAGTAGTTTACTTCTGACAGTGAAGTCACCTCAGACAGCGTTTCTAGCGCTCGCGCTCAAGCAAGGTTAAGTAAAAAAAAATCGGCCAAGTACGAGTCGGGATCCCACACGAAAGGCGTACCCAGACTAGAAAGTCCGAAAGTAGGTAAAAAAGTGTTTTTTTTTTATATGGGAGAAACTTAAGTATAAGGTCACGTTTTGACACTTTGGGTACGGAACCCTAAAAGTAAGGATCTCCAAAACAAATCATGGCAAAATGTACAGACCAAACGCAAGCTAGTTTTTGGATGGACGGACTTCTTGATAGTTTGAGTTATAAGAATCAGTCAACCATCTAGAATTACGAGTTTGTATTTATTTGCATGCTTACCATGGCTGTTATAGAAAGGGTTTCTTTCTATGAAATAATACAAAAAGTTACCGTAAAGGAAGTCATATTGTGTCAGCATAATGTAGTCATGCTAG
Organism: Polyommatus iphigenia; assembly: GCA_963422495.1. NCBI lineage: Eukaryota > Metazoa > Arthropoda > Insecta > Lepidoptera > Lycaenidae > Polyommatus > Polyommatus iphigenia. The sequence continues at coordinate 11,174,699 of OY730189.1, forward strand.
ACTTGCTGTTATATCTGTAAAAAAAAAATGTCTAAACAATATCTTTTTTATGTTATAATTGTTTCTGAATAGAAATATATTGGTTTGACTTTAAAATTCCAGGTAATTGCCAACCGTGCGATCCAAATCCTCGGTGGCAAACTCGGCAGCAAGGATCCCGTTCATCCCAACGACCACGTCAACAAGTCCCAGAGCTCCAACGACACTTACCCCACGGCGATGCACATTGCCGTAGCCATGGAGCTGAGGGATCGCCTGATGCCAGGTCTCGTGGCCTTGAGGGATACGCTAGATTGTAAATCCAAGGAGTTTGAGAAGATTATCAAGATTGGCAGGTTTGTAGAGCGCTGTCGTTGTTAGACTGTAAATAGTAGACAAGGATGCATGTTGCCGGCATGAGTTGCGAGATCGCCTGATGCCAGGTCTCGTGGCCTTGAGGGATACGCTAGATGCCAAGTCCATGGAGTTCGAGAAGATTATTAAGATCGGCAGGTTTGTAAAGCGTTGTCTCTGTCAACAGATGGTTGTCTGGAAGAAACTGCTTAATGCGGTAACTGCCGCACTCAGAGTGAAACATTATACTTATACGAGCTTTTGCCCGCGGCTTCGCTCGCGTTAAGAAGTATTATTATATACAAATTTTCATCCCCTATTTTAACCCCTTGGGGTTGGAATTTATCAAAATCCTTTCTTAGCGCATGCCTACGTCATAACATCTACCTGCATGCAAAATTTCAGCCCGATCCGTCCAGTGGTATGGGCTGTGCGTTGATAGATCATCTGTCAGTCAGTCACCTTTGAGTTATATATATATATATATATATATATATATATATATATATATATTGTAATTAATTCAAATTTTTGACATAAGCCCCATACATTATCTGTCTTGCTCTTCATTAAATTGAAGGTTAATCATAATTAAATGTCTCTGAGGCGGTAAGACCGCCAATTTGCGCTCTTCCAAAAATTTATTTTTCTCATTTTGTATTTTTATGATGTGCAAATAAAGAGTTTGTTATTATTATTAAAATACTAGATGTTCCGCGCGGCTTCGCCCGCGTAATTTAGCAATGTCACGGAAACCGTACATTTTTCCGCAAAAAAAGAAAACTTATATCCTTTCACGTGGTCTATTCTTCATGTGTGCCAAATAACTTTAAAATTGCTCCAGTAGTTTCTTAATATAATATGCAATTTTAAATAATTTCCTCCGTTTTTTCCACATTTTTCTCTATTTCTTCGCTCCTATCTTAGCGTGATATAATATAGCCTATAGCCTTCCTCGATAAATGGGCTATCTAACACTGAAATATTTTTTCAAATCGGACCAGTAGTTCCTGAGATTAGCGCGTTCAAACAAACAAGAAACTCTTACGCTTTATAATAATATTATAATTTATAGTATAGATTGACATTAGACGAGTCGAACACCAACGTCATAATATATTAATAATCCTTATTTCAATTCCATACATTTTATTATAGTTGAATATTTATGGCGGCGTCATGTGGAAAGAAATAAATTAGATCCATTTATGGCTTGAATCCATGCTGTAAAATATATTTATAAACCAAGTTAAACTAGTTAATTATGTGAAACCTAGTTATGAGTTAGGGTGAAGCCAAACGAGCGTAATTTGTGAGTTGTGAGTCGCAGAATTTCTGCCGAGTAAACATCTTTTCATACAAAATATCATGACTCACAAAATTACGGAATTCTGCCAAACCGAAATTCTGCGACTCACAACTCACAAATTACGCTTGTTTGGCTACGCCTATAAGTTAAATAATTGTATAATAGGTAATTATTAAGTGTCAATAAATATTTCTATGCACATTTTATTTTATTTCATCTTATAACTCATTATTAATGAAAGACACAGAGGGCCTACTTAACCACGGATACCGAAGCCAAAACAAAAACAAACAATCCAGAAAGTCCAAAAGTAGGTTAGGTTAGAACTTAGACCACAACACAGAGGGAGCCGAGCGAGCGTGCTGCGGTAGCAGTCGGCGACCGTCACAAAACACGCTGTAGGTTAGGTACTTTTTTTAATAAGCATAGCGATTCTGGTGACTTTTTTTTAACAAGCGGCAGCGATTTTCCGCCAACGAGATGATTAATTTCAAAATTAATTATCTCGGGAACTACGCATCTCCGCGGGGGCGCGCAAAATGCATGGTTTACAAATCATTAAAAAGGACTGTATTATTCTTCACTTGCATGAAGAATAATACAGTCCTTAATAAATAATCACCTATAATTCCAGGACCCATCTCATGGACGCAGTGCCTCTCACCCTTGGCCAGGAGTTCAGCGGATATGCGGCGCAACTGTCATACGGCGTCGAACGCGTCTGTACTGTGCTGCCCCGCCTCCACTACTTGGCGCTAGGCGGTACCGCTGTAGGCACCGGACTGAATACGCGTATTGGGTTTGCGGAGAAGTGCGCTAAGGAGATTGCTAATCTTACTGGTGAGAAACCAATAACACAACTTGCACTTGCACTGTTTCTGTTTTACTAATTAATTTAAAATTTGGACAATACTCAGGGGCCGTACCACGAAACCGTTTTGAGACTCAAACCAATCGTACGAGAATGCCACGTCCTACTCTAACAAACGAGAAATTACGTTGTTAGAGCAGGACGCGGTATTCTCAGCCGATTGTTTGAGTCTTAAAAACGGTTTCGTAGTAGGCCTACAGGAGCGGCAGGGTGAATTTGTATCTTGCAACAGGTGAACGTTTCCTGCTGTCAATTAAATAAATATTGGATAATAATTTGCTACAAATAATTTTTATTTATATCTGCTGTCGATCAGAGTCATCATCACGTCACTAATGATTAGTTAGACCAGCAACCATGGTGTCACCGAAAACGTAACAGATACGATTTATTTATCATGACGAATCTTAGTAATAATGTGCCAGTCAAACGGCGTAGTGATCGGCAACATCAGTCTGTCCTCTTTCAACGGCTCTGAAGTTAACTTAAAGCTTCTAAAATTTACGCATTGTGTAAAATAATATTATAATTATGGTACCTGATGCTAATAACTTTTTGTGTTGAAAAAAAATACAAACTACAAAGGTTTACAATTCACATAATGTTGTAATAACAATAATAAACAATATGCAATAATTTTACCATCTCAGATTCGAAATTTAAATTCCAGGCATTCCGTTCGAGACCGCGCCCAATAAGTTCGAGGCCCTCGCCACTAAAGACACGATGGTGGAAGTCCACGGAGCTCTCAACACCCTCGCCGTGTCCCTGATGAAGATAGCCAACGACATCCGGCTGCTGGGGTCCGGGCCGCGCTGCGGGCTGGCCGAGCTGATGCTGCCGGAGAACGAGCCGGGCTCCTCCATCATGCCGGGTGAGTGGTGATGATGATGATGATAGCTAGAGTAAGGCTTCTTTTTCTTCGACAAGTGTCGACGGCTGCCGTTGAAAAGTGCTGTTCGTCTGTAAGAAGCCTTATGCCCGTTTTCACCAACAACCCCTAAAATTAGGGGTCCCTTAAGCCAATATTCCAAGTTTTGTTCTTGATGAATTGACAACCCCGTAACTCTTAGGTGACGTTTATAACTACATAGTATAAAACAAAGTCGCTTTTTCTGTCCTCATGTCCCTTTGTTCCCTTTAATTGCGGTTTTCTTTAATAGATAGAGTGATTAAAGAGGAAGGTTTGTGATAAATATGTATATAACGAGTCTCTCGGTAAAATAGGACTACGATCAGACATTTTGTGGGCCTTGACGTGTGGGTATCGCGCAATGAACAAGAACTAAATAACAATAATCAGAAATAGTTTTTATTACAATTCACAGAATCACACTCATTCACCAAACACTTTCACAATTAAACTTCCCAGGAACACTTTTACACTTTACTAAACACTTCACAATAATTATCACTTCCTAACCACACTTTAATCACTGCACTCAGCACAAGTAAACGAAACTAGGGACAGTTCCGGAACGTGTTGGCTAGTTGGAAGCCCAGACGAGACTGAACGCATCTTCTGGCGACTGGCACAGGAGGGGAAATTTCCCTCTCCAACTCTCCCACTCCGACACGCCCCGACTCTGTCAAAGCGCGCCACTAGTTTCATAAAGATGGCGCACTTAAGTTCCGTTTCCGTTTTTGACCGGATGCGACACGGCCATCCTGCGACGACGTGCGTCCTCGCACGTTAATCTGAAACAATATTGAAACAAGCACAGTATGCGCTCGACCATTCCTGACATTTCATAATGCTGTCAATGCATGTTGAAAGAAATTCATTATTTATCAATTAAACTGGATAATTATAACCGACTTTATAGTCTATTAGCAAAATATATTAATATTTTGCTAACAACAAAAATCTTAAACAAAAATTGACAGCATTAATCTAAGACATCATTTGATTCTTAACTAGTTAAGTTTCTAATACTAAAACTTAAGGTTAAACCTCATAATTCGGGTCAAGTACCATTGATGAGATGTATTCTCAAAAATCACATTTTTAACTTCGGTTACTCATTCGTGGTCAAAATACACTCAGAAAAACACAAAACACAGAAAGTGAGTCACATACTGACTCTATGGTCTTGGCTTCGAGGCTAGACCCGACCACAGCATCCAGAGCTACTGCTGACCGCGAACCCACGGACGACCACTGCACAGGGGTCGATACCGATTTCTACTAGGCTACGGCTACAGTACACTGGTATGGTCTCCGACCCAGCGAATCGAGTATCCGAACAACACAACAAAAAAATGCACTAAACATCTTCAACAACATCAATAGGTACTTGGCCCTCAGGCATTTTTCTAAGACGACCATGAGCCTATTTGTGAGTGCGTTTATTTGTTAACGACTTTAAAAGATAACGGTCACCATCTAGAAGTTCTACAATTTGATACGGACCTCTAAATTTGGCATCCAATTTGGTTTGGTTACGTTATTCATTTTCTATCAAAACGAAATCACCCACGGAAAACTTATTAACGTTGGCCTTTGATCGATCAAATCGGTTTTTATCAAAATAAAATCAATGACAAATCAATGACAGTCTTAGGATCCACATTCTCAATTCATAGGTTTGCAAACCTGCGTAAACACATAGCTACTCATAAAGAGAGCCCGAGTCACACTACGACTCTATGATCAATGCTACACGGCCTGATCCGACTGTACCACCCAGGTCTACTGCTTACCGCCTATCCACGGACTACCCATACGGCAGATGCCGATTTCTACCGGACTACGGCTACAGCATCCTGGTACAGTCTCCACACACACACTTATGTGAATGTGAATCCTATACTGCTTTTAACTATGGCTCTTTGGAATACTGAAATAGCATTTTTGAGACCAAACGGCATTGTTAAAAATTCATACTGTCCAGAAGGTGTAATAAATGCGATACGCTCAATTGGGTCTGCCTGTACAGGTGTTAAATGGAATCCACTGGCGCAGTCCAATTTCGTAAAATAATTGGTACCGTATAACCTTGAAATTTGGTCAGTAATTAACGGCAAGGAAAAACGATCCGGAACTGTATTAGAATTCAACTCCCTATAATATAACACATGCGCTGTGAACCATCTTGTTTATTTACCAAGATCGCAGGACTAGCAAATGAAGATTTACTAGATCTTATTATGTTTGCCTGAAGTAATTCACTAACCCTATCTCGCATAACTTGACGCTCACTTGGAGACAATCGATAAGGGCGTCTTTGGACGGTACGGTTTGGGTCTATCAATCGTATTTCTAATTCACCAGTGTTCACTCGAGTAGTTGGAAAACCGGTAATAAAATAGCAGGAGTAATTTTGCAAAACGTCTAAAAGATCGATTAGTCTATTAGAAAGAATGTCTGTATCAATACAATTTAAATCATTCACACTCAATAGGTCAGTCAAGGAATATGTGTTAACAATTTTGTCTCGCGTCAAAACAAAGTAAGTTTCAGTCATGTTTACTCGAAAACCATTGTTTAATATTTCTCGTCCTAACAAAATATCACTGCGTATAAATTTTTCAGGCACAGCGTGGAATAATATTTCCATGGTGAAATCGTTGATTTGAACTGGACACAATAATTGAATACTATGAATGTTACTATTGCCAATACCAACTAAAGAAATCACATTATTTATTCTTTTACCCACCTTTTACCTCTAAATTTACTAGCAATATTTTCTTTAATTAATGTACACTCGGCTCCAGAATCAAATTGAAAGTTAAAACGCTCACCGAAATGTTCTAATGTACCGGACGGTGGCTGGACGGTACACACGTCTATCCGTTTCTCCACAGGGGTTAATGGTCCAGGCGTGGAGTCAGTACAGCGACTTGCGACGTGACCAGCAGTGCCACACTTGTAGCAAACGACTGGGCTGATTTGGTGACGTTGATTGGGCGTAGAAGCTGACATCGCAGACGGCTTTCTGGCTTCAGTCTTTTTAGAGCGACAGTCCGATTGCTTGTTTCCCAATTTTCCACAAGAATGGCACCTTATGTTTGTTGATGTCGAGAACTTTTGTCGTTTTCCATTCCCAATAGCATTTGAATCATCCACAGGTATCTTTCGTTTCAGATATGAAAACGCTTGGAGTTCCTGCTGTAGATGATGACGCGTTTTAATTGGGGCTGTAAACGCCAGGCGTTGCAGACGAGTATCCATTTGAGCTAAATGAGCAAGTACCGTAGATACTGCAATTTCTTCTAAATTTAAATCTTTCCACTGATTCAATAATGAAGTAACCAGCCGACTTCAATACGCAGCATAATTTTCATCTTCCTTTGGTCTTTCGGAATTTATTTTGATAAGAGTTGCCGCAGGCGTTTCAGTACTCAAAAATCTGGCTTTAAATAATTCTTTAAATTGTGCCCATGTCATCCCAGGATAGGATATCTGAGACAACCATGTGGAAGCAAAACCCTTAAGGGATTTGCTAAGTGTCACAACTAGTTGACTACCTTCCATCACGTGTTCACCAAAGCATAGGTCTGCAGTACTACACCAAGAGGCAGCATCAGATTCCTGCACATCTGGATTAAAATCTAGCAACACCACAGCGTTATCGGTCACTGGAGTCTTCAAAGTTTGAATCAACGCTTGTATTTGTTGATTTTGCATTTCTAGCAAAATACGCCATTGATCTCTACCGTTGTTGCCGTTATTTTGTTCATTTGCGCGATTAGATCCCACTTCTGATAAAGAGTCTCTCGGTAAAATCTACGATCAGACATTTTGTGGGCCTTGACGTGTGGGTATCGCGCAATGAACAAGAACTAAATAACAATAATCAGAAATAGTTTTTATTACAATTCACAGAATGACACTCATTCACCAAACACTTTCACAATTAAACTTCTCAGGAACACTTTTACACTTTACTAAACACTTCACAATAATTATCACTTCCTAACCACACTTTTACAACAACGCCGTTAATTATCGCGTTAATTCTAAAACATGTTATAGCATTATCGCCCTTACATGCCACTAATTAAAGGCGATAATGCTATAACAAGTTTTAGCATTATCGCGATAATTAACGGCATTTCTCGTTAGTGTGGCCCGAGCATCACTGCACTCAGCACAAGTAAACGAAACTAGGGACAGTTCCGGAACGTGTTGGCTAGTTGGAAGCCCAGACGAGACTGAACGCATCTTCTGGCGACTGGCACAGGAGGGGAAATTTCCCTCTCCAACTCTCCCACTCCGACACGCCCCGACTCTGTCAAAGCGCGCCACTAGTTTCATAAAGATGGCGCACTTAAGTTCCGTTTCCGTTTTTGACCGGATGCGACATATATTAATTATGGGAGTTCACTATTTTACAAGTAAAATATCAGACGGCCATTCTATAACAGATTTATTGTCAAGGCAACCGTCGTCGTCGCCACATTACGTCACCTAAGTTTGCGGGGTCGTCAATTCATCCCGTAAATTATAAACGCCACCTAATGGTTTGACGGATGAATCGCATACAGTTTGTTTTATTTCAAATAAACGTCACCTAAGAGTTAGGGGGTTGTCAATTCATCACAAAATTTAGGTGTCCCACCTAAATTTTAAGTGTGGTTGGTGAAAATGGGCATTAGATTTTAAGATCTTCTTCTGTATGTTGCAAGCACTTGCGACAGGCAGAGGATGTCGATCATTTTTTCGTTCTGTAAGGCATCCATTACACGGTAGGGTTTGCTGCCAGTTCTACCACAGTCATGGCTGTGACTGATGGATAACCTACCGTGTAAGAGCGTGACAGACGGTTGCGTGAAGCTGATTGACGAAAATCTGGATAAGTATTTTGATTTTTGCTTCATGCATGCATCAGTCACGAATTTTGAGTGAGATGATGACATCATCTGACAAAATAGGAAAAAAATTAGAAACGTATACCTTTGAAAATTTTGGCTTTGACTGACATAAAACTGAAGAGAATTGAGTGACCGTCTAATACCATTAGTCTGTCCATCAGTCACCATCAGTCAAACATAATTCATGATTGACGGAATTGACTGTCGCTTGCTCATGCAAGCTTGTAATGGATGCCTAAATGTTACTAAACTAGGTCTTACCCGCAACGACATTGCGCTGGGGATCTCGCATTTTTCTTATAAAAAAAAAACTATTTTGCTTTTCAAATCAAATCAAAATAATATTATTTGATACAGTAAGATGTTAGTAATTTAATTCCCCACATATTCTACTACATTCATAGCGTGCAAATAGACCTCACATACAAAAAATCATCAAAATTGGTTAAGAAATTAAATCGTAAAGAGGTAAAGCGTAAATAGATGCCATAGACAGCTCATTTTCGCATTTATAACGCAATTCAATTTTAAATTTCAGGCAAGGTGAACCCGACTCAGTGCGAATCCATGACGATGATATGCGCTCAGGTGATGGGCAACCACGTGGCGTGCACCATCGGCGGCAGCAACGGCCACTTCGAGCTCAACGTCTTCAAGCCCATGATCGTCTCCAACGTGCTGCGCTCCATCCGCCTGCTGGGTGAGTGATGGCTGGTTTACACGTATTAAGTAGATAAGTAGTAACTAAATTTTAACTTAATTTGAAGTGCCTGCCCGAAATGTGTCTAGTGACAAGCCCCGCCTGCCAACCTTACAGAAAATAGTCAAAATTCAAATTTCCTTGTTTAGTACTTAACTAAATTTTAACTTGCTACTTGCTACTAAATTTTGTGTTTACATGCAATAAATGACTTAAAATTAAGTTAAAATTTAGTTAACTACTTATCTACTTAATACGTGTAAACCAGCCCTGAGTGTGTGTGTGACTGTGTGTGTGTGTGCGCGTACTTGCGGGCGTGCGTGCATGCGTGTGTGTGGTGTGGTGATGGACAACTGCAGTAGGAAAAGGATGCAGTCAGTAGTAAAATACGAAGATGCAAAAATACAGTATCACACGTATATTGCCAGACATACTGTCTATTACGGGATCAAAGATATGTTAACCAAACCTAAAACAGTTTGGATTATGCTGAAAACATCACCAACATTATTTTTTACCATTTACTAATAAGTACAAGAATGACTTACCTGCCTAATTATTATATCACCAAATGGGTTAATAAATAAATAAATAATCCCACGGTTAGCAAGTAATCCTATAATAGGATTGAACAATAATTTTTGTTCACTATCCTCAGATTTTTTATTGAAAATGAATGCCAATAGTGTGACTTTCTTCTTACAGTTATTAATTGTTTTTTCACATTTCCAGGTGACGGTTGCCAGACGTTCAACAAGAATTGCGTGTCGGGCATCAAGGCGAATGTGAAAAATATCGACAAGATCATGAAGGAGTCGCTAATGTTGGTTACCGCTCTCAATCCGCACATCGGATACGATAAGGTGCTTACACAACTTTAGTATTGCTAGGAGAAAATTATTATTGTAACTAGATTTATTACACTGAAACCGTACCACGAAACTTTTTTGACAATAAAGCCGGGTCCAGACGAGTGTTACGTGTAATGTAAGATTACGTGTAATTTAGCGTCAACAGTGTGGACGGCACACGAACTCAAAGCGAATTGTCCAAACGAGCCTTTGTGCTCGCGCGAAAACCGACACCCGATGGATAAACCCCGAGCGTTACATGTAATGCTCGTAGTGCCGTCCACACGTTAAATTCGTGTTACATTACACGGTGAACTACATTACACGTTACACTCGTCTGGACCCGGATTTAGATACCGCATGTGTATGTACTTCGCGTGCCATATCGCGTTCCCAAACGACGAGCAACGCTCGTCTTTCGAAAGTCTGTTCTTCAGTCTGCTATCGGAATCGGACGTCAATCGGAATTTTAAAAATGCCTAAATGCCTAAAAGTGCCGTATTGAGCTGTAAAAATTCAAGTAGAAACGTTGGCCTCGATAATGGACACGTTTCTTATCATCGGTACGTCACAGTAGTAGGAAAAAAGTGACACGCTCGTTTTCATACAAATTGAGCGACATGCGGTATGTATCTTGATGTGTGTCTGTGTTTGAGTCTTAAAACAGTTTCGTGGTACGGCCCCTGCATCGAAACTAGTGCGAAAATTAGCAGTATCAGTGTATTCTAGTGTTTGTCGTGTCGTGTCTTCGGTCTATGAGTAGAAAAAAAGTGCAGTTGTGGTAAAAACTATACAACAATTATAAAGTTACTAGATGACGCCCGCAACTCCGTTGCGCCAAAATTAGTTTATCGCGCGGGAGCCGTACATTTTTCCGGGATAAAAAGTATCCTATGTCCTTTCCCGGGACTCAAAGTATCTCCGTACCAAATTTCAGCAAAATCGGTCCAGCGGTTTGGGCGTAAAGAGGTAACAGACAGACAGACAGACAGACACACTTTCGCATTTATAATATTAGTATGGATTAATGTTGCCAGCAACTTTGTTCTTGCAGAAAATCAAAATCAAAATATTTGTTCATTAGATTTGACGACCTCTGTGGCTCAGTTGGTGGGCTGTTGATAGCTCAAGCCGGGGGTCGCGGGTTCAAATCCCGCCGACGGAACAAACATTTTTCAAAGTTCCTGGGTCATGGATGTGTATTAACCCATCAGTCGTGGCAAAACGAGACACAATAGCTTTTTCATTGTTATCGCGGCCGGATGTGGCCGCTTGGGGCTTCATGAATTAAATATGTGTATCATATAATAAAAATCTTAAATATATGTATAGTATAAAAGTATTAAATATATTTCCGTTGTCTGGTACCTGTAACACAAGTCCTTCAGGTACTTAGCACGCGGCCAGGCTGACGTGGTGTAAAGCGTCCATATATATTATTATTATTAGGTTAACAAAGTTAACACTTTTAGAACGTCGCGTCTACATGAGGCCTACCACCGGTTCGGGAACTAACCCGGCGAAAAGAACCGGCGTAAGAAACTCGCACGGGTCCACCTTTTACCAAAAAGTATATCGCGCGGTGTCCACATTTTTCCGAGATCAATACTATGAACTATCCTTAAATGTTTTGTTCTTTCGGGACTCAAAGTATGTCAATACCAATTAGTAATTACCTAAATCGGTTCAGCGGCTTAGGCTTCACGCCTAAGATAATTAATAACATACAGATAAACAGACATACTTTCGCATTTAGGCTGCGTTTCCACCAGTGATGTGTTGCGACTTGTAGGGAATGTGTTTTTAAGATCCAATAGCATCGCCGCGCTGAGCGATGTCATGGCATCTATTGGATCTTAAAAACTCATTCCTCGCAACACATCTCTGGTGGAAATACTTAATATGGTATAAGTATGGACTAAAACATATTAACCAATGCTCTCAATTTCAGGCCGCACAGATCGCCAAAACAGCGCACAAGGAGGGAGGCACTCTCAAGGACACGGCCATCAAGCTAGGCATCCTCACCGCTGAGCAGTTCGACCAGTGGGTCAGACCTGAGGACATGTTGGGACCCAAGTGAACACCTGATTGAGGGGGAGGGGGGTGGGATGTGCTGTTACCATAAAGAAGTCTAATGTACGGTTTCTAAAGTTCTATACAGGAGTTCATACATAAAATGCCACTTTTGTTGAATAGATAAAGTTTTGTAAAGAACTTCAGAAACCAAGTTTAGTCTTGTTATAGGTTACATTGCATAAAGTAATAAGCAGGAAACTGACATCTTCATGGTGTATATGCTATGATATTTTGTGTAACTTTTTGTCGCCTCTTAACATTAGGATGCTAACAAGAATTTGTATTGCATCAAGACGTAATTTCCTCTGTTTGTCACCGCGCTGTTTCGATTCCATAGTTTAAAGGTACAAGTTGGAAGCCGGCTACATGAAGTTGCAGCAAACGACGTGTCGTCGCGACACGTCTTTTCTATGAATGTGTCGCTAGCTTCGTGGCGCTAGATGCGCAGGGTATTTCATAGAAATACATAGAAACCAGTAGTGTCGCGACGACACGTTGTCTGCGGTTGCTTCATGTCGTCCGCTGCCAACCGGCACCTTTATACATAATACGTCCTAACGGTAGCAAATGATAAAACTGGCACTCACCATTAAGATTTGTAATAATATTATTATCATGACATTCTTTTAATTGTTTTTGACATTTAATAAAGTTACGACGTAGCCGAGATATTCCTGCTTACCTTTTTGTTCGGTCATAGACATTTCTTGTGGTAACAGATTGAATAACCCCAGAAAGTAGAGATAAAAATAACCTTGCATGGCCAAAATTAATTTGAATATCATGTCTCTTTACATAATATGAGAACTGATGTAATAACATTTTTAATTATATTCAGGAGAAGTTATATGGGCACCTAGGTCTGAGGAAACTATAAAAATAGGTGCCAAGTTAATAAATGCATACCTATTATTGCAAAATAAAAACTTTTACTTTTTTATTTTTATGTCAAATGGACTAGCACTTTGTTTCTTGTATTCACTGAGTAGTGATAAGTGCAGGTGATTAGTAATCTGGAGAAAGCAAGTCTGAACAGCTGATTAGTGCAAGACCTTGATTTTCTCCTAATCACTAATCACCTGCACTCGCACTAATCGAAGTGAATACAGGCCATTAAACAAAGTTTATTTAAAAGCGCGTAATTGTAATTATACCCATAATGTTAAGATTTTACAGATTTATTTTCGTTTATTTCGGGATTTTAGTTATTATTTTTGTTTCAGCTTCATTCTTATTATTAACACTGCCAATTGCCATAATATACAAAAAATCCAATTGTCTACATTTATCTTTACTATTAGGGAATCTTATGAATTATTATTGTCAAGCAGAATAAAAATTTTTTCACTACTGTGTAAAATACGAAAAAAAATATCAAAACAAACAATCTGCTTATGAATAGGATTTCCTGATAGTATATTATTATGTATGTTTGGCTGTTATGTCTAAACATATCTCGGAAAGTATTATGCGTCGAATTTTGTTGTTATGAATGTTATTTATTGAAATAAATAATTCAAAAGTTTGCATGGCTTTTAATTTCTGTTTTTAAATTCAAGTGTCTATCAAGTAAGTATATAATTTCTTACTGTTAAATGCCTGGTACTGTAATCAAATTATTTTGACTGACTTCAAAAAAGGGAGGTGACCTTTTCGTAAAATCGCGGATGAACATACAATGTTCTTCCGCCGTTTTCCCAAAAACTACTGATCCTATTTGGACGAATTTTTACTTTTGAATAGTGAGCTTTATGCCCCTCCTCCAACTGCGTGTTTAGGCGTTAATTTGCACGTTAATCAGGATGGTACGCAATTGTAGCCAACGTTTTAACTTTTAACTATAGAGAAATTACGAATCCTTTTAACGTACTAGCGTTCAATGTACAAGCGTATGTTAATGCGACGCGCAGTTTGGCATAGTTAACGCTGACGCAGGTGGACGCAGAAGCATTAGAAATAAACCATGAAAACAAGCACCTTTGAAATTAAAATAATACGCAACGACTATTGTGCTGTCATATGAGGACTTACAATTATATTTCATGTCTCCTAATCAATGGTACCTACCTACATAGGCTGCTATTTATGTATCCGGAACTGGCCACTTACAAGAACAATATTTAAAAAGTAATTACAACATTTGAAAATAGAACTCTTTGGTTGAAGAATACATTTTGTTTCATGTGACTGTCAATTATTTTTCCATTGTGGCGTCATTTTGAAAATTGCGTGTCTTCATTTGCCATGGATTTAACGCGTGAACATTTTCGTGCAATGATTTACTACGATTTTCGGCGTGGGCTAAATCAACAACAGTGCTTTATTCAACTCACCGCAACTTTTGGAGATGAAGCACCATCTAAAACCACTGTTTATCACTGGTACAGTGAGTTTAATCGTAGGCGGTCTATGCTCACGGATGAAAATAAAGAAGGTCGCCCAAAAACAGCTGTTGTCCCACAAAATATAGATGCTGTGCGGGAACTAATAATGCGTGATCGTCATGTTATATATCGCGAGATAGAGGCGTCCTTAGGCATAAGTATGACGAGCATACATAAGATATTACACGAACATTTGGCTGTAAAAAAAATATGTTCGCGTTGGATTCCGCACAACTTGACAATCGATCAAAAACGGGCTCGTGTCGATTGGTGCAAAAAAATGATAAAAAAAATACAACCGTGGTACGTCAAAAGCCGTTTATAATATCTACACAGGTGATGAATCTTGGATCTATGCATATGACCCCGAAACTAAACAACAGTCAACGGTGTGGGTGTTCCAAGATGAGCCGAAACCAACAAAAATTACTCGTGCAAAAAGTACTTTGAAGCAAATGGTCGCCTGTTTTTTTGGAATTAATGGACATGTGGCTACAGTGCCATTAGAGAATCGTAAAACGGTTAATTCTGAATGGTATACGACCATTTGTTTGCCAGAAGTCTTTGAAGAAATAAGAAAGGACAACCGACAACGCAGAATCATATTACATCACGACAATGCTAGCTGTCACACCTCAGCTGAAACAACTCAGTTTTTGGAGGGTCAAAAGATCGAATTGACTGGTCATCCGCCGTACAGCCCTGATTTGGCACCTAACGATTTCTTTTTATTTCCATACGCGAAGAACAAATTACGTGGTCAACGTTTTTCGAGCCGCGAAGAGGCTGTTGATGCGTTCAAAATGCACGTTTTGGAGATACCTCAATCAGAATGGAAAAAGTGCTATGAAAATTGGTTCCAGCGTATGCAAAAGTGTGTCGATCATCGCGGCGAATATTTTGAAAAGCAATAAAACCATATTAAATGATATTTGTTTGATTCTTTTTTTAATTCCGGATACATAAATAGCAGCCCTCGTACCTAGTGTGGGAATATGGTGGGAATAGTGCGTGGAGGACGCAAAGGAAGATCTGACCGAGCGAGAGTTAAACTTGGTCAGGTCACTCAGGCCAAAGCCCACGTGATACATTTTAGCTGTCGTATAAATTTACTAGCTGTTGACCGCGACTCCGTCCGCGTGGACTTTAGCTTATAGCGCGCGGTAGTTCCCGTCATAGAGTAACTTATATAATCTATTATATAGTAGGTAGTTCCCGTTGAACCGTGTAGGCTACATTACTGCGAATTGCAAAATTTTCACGACAGAGGTGCTTCCGCGGTACGCTTACTTCAAACTTCAATGTTTACACTTTACAGACAGACAGACACGTCACACTTTTTAACGCACCACACGCGCCCCTATTTTTGCGTAGGGGTTTAAAAACTGGGGAGTGGGGTCGAAGTCGAACATAAACTCTTCTTAATTAAAAAAAAATCGTAAAAGGATCCTTCATCCTTAGGGCCGATTCACACCGGAATGGCAGAGGCGAGGCGTGCAGTTTCAGTGTCATATGATTTTAAACTTTATCTTCAATAATGTAATACATAGTATCGCTTGAGAAATCGACGCCGCCGGCGGCCGCAAGATGCCACGAGCGTCCACGGGCGGCCGTAGATTCTCAAGCGATACTATGTATTACAATAATGAAAATAAAGTTTAAAATCATATGACACTGAAACTGCTCGCCGCGCCTCTGCCATTCCGGTGTGAATCGGCCCTTACCACCTCTATCACGTCGTCGCTTGTGCGATGTTGAAGACGCACGGCGCCATCTATTATGAATTTTTGGAAGTAACTTAATTTGAACAAATTTACGCATTTTCACCCCCTTACATCCCTTTTTTCCAGTTAAAAAATAGCCTATGTCCTTTCTCAGGCTTTAGACTATCTGTGTACAAAATTTCATTACAATCGATTCAGTAGTTTTGGCGTGAAAACGAGACAGACAAAGATACTTTCGCATTTATATTATTAGTATAGAAGTATAGATTATACTGACGCGCTCAGAAAACTTCGATAGCGCGATGCAGGAGTAACCAATAAAGTAAAACCATAAAACTAAGTTAAATTATAACACAGAACTTTGTCATAAGCAATATATTTTAATACTATACAATCTTTGGTACAACAATCACTATTATTGGAATGATATTTTGGTATATAAGTAAATACTTAAAATTATAAAGTAATAGGCCAATATGTAATACATATTTACAAATAAATCTTATCCTAAAATGACTAGATAACAAAGTTTTTGGAATGTGAAACACTATCACTATTTGTGTGAGTCGTTGACTAGTACAAACCTAATAGATATATTATGATCTTTAGCAAAATTTTAAGACTGGAGGGCTATCTTTATATCAACAATAGCAGATCATATTCACCTTCATTTATTCCTTTATAAAACACTTTATATTACATGAATATATCTTTGATATTAAGAAATTGCTTTACAGCAAGATCTACAGGCAGGTTAAAGTTATACTGTGTAAGGCGATCGAGGCTTTGCAGAGCGTCCTGAAAGCCAGTATTAAGTACATAACTAGTCGACATATAGTAAGAGTTAATAAGGGAAGTGCTTTTAAGAATAATATTCAACCAAATCACAAGTTTATGTGCATTTAATGCAGCACAAACAAATGCTTTGAAATGTGCATCATAGCTCCTTTTATAAGGAGTGTGAGAGGCAACAATACTTCCGATACAACTCAACAAGCTCTGTTTATTTGTGATAGCGGTACCACCCACTATTTCAAGATTAAAACTTTGGCTCAATTTTCTTGCTGGGGTAGAATTAAACCTATCTCCATCGTTGAGGTCATAGTATCGCAAGATCAGCTCCCAGATATGGGTTGTTCTTGAAATGGAAGACTTACGAACAGGGAAGCAACCAATAATGGGCACGAGGGAGGTAGACTCGGGGCTCACTAAGCCATGCTGGAGAAGATCCCTTAAATTTACTGCCAAGTGCCTCCGGACAGCTGTAGTTAGTGGGGCATCACTTATAACGATTCCGACATCTTCTGAGTCACTATCGTAAATGTCTGGTAGAGTGTGAGCCCTCTCCTTTGACACCAAATTCACGACTGCATCAATGGACATCTCGAGTTTAGCACGCAAGTTACCCCAGTGAGTGACCACTGATGATGGTTGCCGATCATACCTCTTGTGGGTGTTAGGAGAGCAACCAAACTGAGAAACAGTAAAAATTTGTATCAAATTAGAAGCTTTTCTCATTAGATTAAGAGTTTCCGCTTTCAGTTCATCATTAACTTTGTTCCGGCCGAAGCCCTTTTCTTGAGAATCTGATTTGTTAGGGTTCCCAACTTTTTTAGCTTCCTTTTGTTTAGTACTCTCATTCTCCTCATTTTTCATGACCTTAATGAATTTCTGCATGTCATCTATGTGTGTTTGGAGTTTTTTGATTATTTCATCCTTGGAGAGCTGATGGTTGGTGTATTGTTTCACCGCACAGTCGATTTGGTGCTGCAAGTCCTCCGTCGAGAGTGGCTGGTGACAGCCCTCCTCCATGCTCCGTTCAATTTCATTTCGTAAATGCTCTATCAGATTTCTGTGCCTGCTGTCACTAAAATTAGCGTTACCCACCGCTAGCATTTCAAGCTCCTTAAGCTGCGTCTTCAGTTTGTTTATGAAGTATGTTTGCTTGGTTCTCTGGACGCGAATTTTTCTTTCTAGTTCTACGCACTCTGCGCAAGACGGCTCGCCCGAGCTACCCTGAGGTTGAGCTCTCGAGTCTACTCCGCGAGAGGTGAACTCTTCGAGAGCTTGTAACATAGCATCTTTCTCTTCTGGCGGTGCTTTCAATATTTGTCTGAGCCGAAATTCTACCTGCGCAAGGTGCGATGTTAGAGAGAACACAGACGATGACAGAAGTTCCTGTTCCTCTTCTAGCGCGTGTATCCTGTCTCCAGATTCTTGTTCTACAGTCTGCTCATCACATAAATTCTCCTTTGGCGCTCCGAGTGGCTCGCATCTCGGTTCCTGCCATATAGGAATCTCTCCGTCCTCGTAATCGCACAAACTCTCGTCCATTTTGGTGTTGTGGACTTATTTCCACAGATAAGCGCTTAATTATTATATCTAAGCTATAAGCGGTTAATTTATGATATTAAAATAGGCTATATTTATCATAATACATTGATAAATTAAATTTATTTCACAAAGTAAATTATAACCTTATCGATGGAGAACTGTCAAAATAATCAAACGACATTTTGACATAAGGATTGACGTCACACTGACGTCAACGTTGTTTTTTTTCAGTGTACTTTTGAGCAAAAACAAATAAGAGTGGATTCCCTTCAAAAACCTATAATTTCAATAAAAACAAAATATTTGATATTTAAATACAAAGCCAATACTCTATAGCGTGCCATAGCCATACGTAAATTATTTAACCCATTAAGCACCGGTGATCGCGATAACAAAAGAATACAATAGCATATCCGAGAATCCCCGATCGAAGTAGTGAAAATAAAATTCTAAAATAGGAGAAAATAATTTCTATAAAGCGGCCCCGTTTTTAGGTACTCCTGTGGACTCCAGCACAAAATATATCATTTGTTGCTTGAAGTTATAAATTTATAATAATAAATCCATGCTCAAAAACAGAGGCGGTGCAAGGCGTGGGCGGTGTGGGCCTCGCGCCCCTTGGACCACTAGGTTTTTTTCAAGGTTTTACGAGTTGTACGTGATACTCAAATATTCATAAATAAAAAGTTTTATAAATAAAACTTTAAGTAATTACTTATCAAAAAATTATTTCTCTCAATAAATCCGTTCTATAGCGCCATCTTGGGGGGGGGGCTCGCATAATATATTTTAGGGGGCCTCGCAAGATATATCTTGCCCACATAAAATTTAGGTCTTGCCGCGCCACTGCTCAAAAATACCAACTCACAATTATTAGTCAAAATGGTTTTATCTAGAAATCTGAACATTCAGCTATTACTTTCATCATCACATTAAAAAATCAAAAACTGTAACCCACTTTCGAACTTTGTCACATCAACCGAAATAGAGTTTTAGCTGGAAAGTCGAGTTCTCGGTAAAATGATTTACGTGAACAAGGTTGTAGATTGAATTAAGGCACCTGATTGATGTGACCCAATTCCCGCGTAATTGGCGGATCACGGCTGGACGTCGATGACGCTTCACTGAAACTCCGACAAATTCGATGTTGCACGGATTTGGATGCAGTAATACATAGGCTGCTATTTATGTATCCGGAACTGGCCACTTATAAGAACAATATTTAAAAAGTAATTACAACATTTGAAAATAGAGCTCTTTGGTTGAAGAATACATTTTGTTTCATGTGACTGTCAATTATTTTTCCATTGTGGCGTCATTTTGAAAATTGCGTGTCTTCATTTGCCATGGATTTAACGCGTGAACATTTTCGTGCAATGATTTACTACGATTTTCGGCGTGGGCTAAATCAACAACAGTGCTTTATTCAACTCACCGCAACTTTTGGAGATGAAGCACCATCAAAAACCACTGTTTATCACTGGTACAGTGAGTTTAATCGTGGGCGGTCTATGCTCACGGATGAAAATAAAGAAGGTCGCCCAAAAATAGCTGTTGTCCCACAAAATATAGATGCTGTGCGGGAACTAATAATGCGTGATCGTCATGTTACATATCGCGAGATAGAGGCGTCCTTAGGCATAAGTATGACGAGCATACATAAGATATTACACGAACATTTGGCTGTAAAAAAACTATGTTCGCGTTGGATTCCGCACAACTTGACAATCGATCAAAAACGGGCTCGTGTCGATTGGTGCAAAAAAATGATAAAAAAATACAACCGTGGTACGTCAAAAGCCGTTTATAATATCTACACAGGTGATGAATCTTGGATCTATGCATATGACCCCGAAACTAAACAACAGTCAACGGTGTGGGTGTTCCAAGATGAGCCGAAACCAACAAAAGTTACTCGTGCAAAAAGTACTTTGAAGCAAATGGTCGCCTGTTTTTTTGGAATTAATGGACATGTGGCTACAGTGCCATTAGAGATTCTCTAATTTAAACCATTCAGAATTAACCGTTTTACGTTTCGTAAAACGGTTAATTCTGAATGGTATACGACCATTTGTTTACCAGAAGTCTTTGAAGAAATAAGAAAGGACAACCGACAACGCAGAATCATATTACATCACGACAATGCTAGCTGTCACACCTCAGCTGAAACAACTCAGTTTTTGGAGGGTCAAAAGATCGAATTGACTGGTCATCCGCCGTACAGCCCTGATTTGGCACCTAACGATTTCTTTTTATTTCCATACGCGAAGAACAAATTACGTGGTCAACGTTTTTCGAGCCGCGAAGAGGCTGTTGATGCGTTCAAAATGCACGTTTTGGAGATACCTCAATCAGAATGGAAAAAGTGCTATGAAAATTGGTTCCAGCGTATGCAAAAGTGTGTCGATCATCGCGGCGAATATTTTGAAAAGCAATAAAACCATATTAAATGATATATATATATATGTTTGTTTCTTTTTTTAATTCCGGATACATAAATAGCAGCCCTCGTAATATCCAACATGCACCAAAAAGTTAACAAACTTTTTATAATTATTATAATATTACAGACTGCAAATTTTTAAACAGTAGCGGAGTTAGGGGTGGGGGGGGGGGGCGACACTGGACTATAGTAAAAGCCTTTTACTATGACTGGGCGACCGCCCAGGGCGCCGGGTAAATCGCCATCATCTAGTGCCCTCTTCATATCGAAGTTCGGCGGTCACTAGGTTGAATTTCTTCCGGTCCTGATCCTATTTTCGTAATAATAATTACTTTCGTTGAATTTTATCTGGTCCATTCTTTTAGTAGTAGACCTTTGGTTCGCACTCGTAGAGGGTGCAGGTTCGATCCTGGGTGGAGGCGTGTACCAATGAGACATTTTCTGATCTCAAGTACATAATACGGACGCTCGTACGGTGAAGGAAAACATCGTGAGGAAACCCGCACATAGTTGGTCCCAGACGTATTGACTAGTTCTTTCCTCTGGACTAGGCCGACTATGTTGCGTGAATGCCGTATGTGCTTGGGCAACCATACGGTCATTTAAAAATCTTGTCCCAGGCACTGCAGTATTTGAGGAGTGGTTACTTCGCTCTGAAAGTACTGTATAAATCATCCACAACGGATGCAAAGGCCTAGTTTTTTTTTAATTCTTGTATATTATCATCTATCCATTTTCTTCTTTGTCTACCAGGTGGTCTCTTTCCCGGAAATCTACCCTCTATGATCAACCGTATATATTCATATTGGGATCCTCTTTGTATGTGACTGAAAAAAGCGACCTTTTTTCATATTATGTATTTGAATCGAAGTTAGGGGGCGCCGAAGGAATCTCGCCCAGGGCGCTGGCCTTCCAGCGCCCTGGGCGAGATTCCCTAATTTAAGCCCTTGCTAACGCCGGCCCTGTTTTTAATATCTGTCGCCAGAGAGCAAGTTGAAAATGATGAATAATTATAATGGCTAAGAACACTCTCGATAATTTCAGCTTTCAACAAAAAAATTGGCTTACCCGTTTGGATGCTTCATGCATAACGTGACCATACGTCCCGCTATGGGCGTTACAGTCCCGCTTTCAGGCAGTCTGTCCCGCTGTCAACTGCGAGGCCGAAATTGTCCCGCTTTCGCAAACAGACCAAACGATAATAATTATTGAAAATTAGGTGTATATTTTTATGTTTGAAATGCCTGAAAGTAACGCATTACATACAACAAACGAGATTATTCTGCCATAATATTTTGCTCGATATCAATAACAAGACGTTCAGCGCGGCTTCGCCCGCGTAAATTAGGAATTTCACAGACAAATTAGCCCACAAAAAGAACCTATAATCCTTCACGTGGTCTACTTTTTATTTGTGCCAAATAACATAGTTGTTCATGAGATAAGCTCTTTCAAATATTTCCCGTATTTTCACATTTTCCTCCGTTTCTTCGCTTCTATTAGTCTTGGCGTGATAAAATATATTTTAATCCTTCAAACCCCATAATGTAACAATAGAATTTGTCAAGACCCCATATCAAACTTCAAACCCAAACATTACTGGAATAAGGAGCTTTCAAAGGCCGTTGCTGAAAGGCGTCTTGCATTGGCGCAGTTACGGCGTAACCCTACACCTTCTAATTTGCTTCTATGGAAAAACAAAGTATCCCAAGCCAAAATACTTATAAGAAAAGAAAAATCTAAGTCGTGGAGAGAATTTTGTTCCAGTATCAACCACGAAACATCAGCACCCGTTATGTGGAGAAAGATGCGATGGATCAAAGGCAACACTGGACGCAGAGATACTGTAGATCCTCTTAATGCTGAAAAGCGACTGCATTCCTTGACTCCTGATTATGTTGCTGAGAAGGAGCCAACTTTGCCAGAAAGACAACCTTCCATTATAGAATCACCCATCACTCTCGCGGAGCTTCGTAATTGTTTAAAAAAGAAAGATACCTCTCCAGGAATGGATCATATATCATATACTATGATCTATTATCTTCCAAATAATGCTAAGTGTATGCTTTTAAAAATTTTCAATTTAATAATGTTGTCAAGTAATGTACCTGATCAGTGGAGAGACATACAAATAGTCCCTATTCTTAAACCGGGAAGGGATCCCACTCTTGCCTCCTCATTACGTCCTATCTCATTAATGTCTTGTCCGTGTAAGATATTCCATTTGATTTTATTAAGAAGATTGGAGTGGTTTATTGAAAGCCAGGGCCTCCTTCCCGGCGCGTCGACTGGTTTTAGACGTGGACAATCTTGTGTTGATAACCTAGCTTTACTTACATCTCATATACAATTAGGTTTTGCCAGAAGAGAGCCAACAATCGCTTGCTTCATAGACATTGAGAATGCCTACAACAATGTAAATATAACTGCATTAATTCATATCTTGCAGGAAATTGGAATCGGTAATTTTAATTGTAAATATTTGTTTAATTTTTTGTCTAATCGTCGTTGTACAATTGTTTTAGATGATCTTAGTAAAGTAGTAGCATTATTAATCAGATGTACAAACCAGGGACTAGCTCAAGGGGACCCCCTCTCTCCTTGTTTATTTAATATTGCAACCAGATGTATTTCTAGAATTATTGTAAATAACAATGTTTGTAACTCCCAATACGCTGATGATTTCGTGTTATACAAAACAGTTGTAAATGGTAATACTGTAGAAGCAGTTAACTCTCTTAGGTTAGCTATAAAGGCCGTGATTAATTATTTGAATAGTATTGGTCTACAATTATCTGTATCTAAATCTAATATTTGTGTATTTAATAGAACTAGAAGACGTTTTAATATTGATATTGAGATTAACGGCTCATCTCTTAACGTGGTGGATAAAGTAAAATACTTAGGTCTGTGGTTGGACTCGTCCTTAAGATGGAGTCTTCATGTAAATGATTTGTGTGCTAAAAACTATAAATATTTGAACGTCTTAAAAGTTCTATCGGGTAGGTCGTGGGGAGTTCACCCTCAATATATTCGCCGTCTTTATATTTCTCTTGTAAGGAGCCGACTGGACTATGCTAGTTTTATATATGGTAGTTGTGCTAAAACACATCTCAAAAAGCTCGATATTCTACAAAACAGAGCGTTGAGAATATGTGGATCTTTTATACGTAGCACTCCGGTGTTTGTTATGCAGAGTGAACTTTCCATTCCTCCCTTGTATATACGTAGGTACGTGTTGGCGAGTAGATTCTTTCTTAAATTTAAGTCTAGACTAGGCAATGATTTGTTATATTCTTTAGATCAGTTAAATTTAGTACGCAACTATTTTAGCAATACTAATTATCCAATTCTAGCACAAATTAACTCTGAATGGAGTAATATTAATGTATATGAAAGTGAAAAATTAGAGGCGTATTCTTTAAACACATGGGTGTCTTCAATAGATGTCGAAGAACTCATTGTCGATAAAGTTGGCGATATGGCTCCAAAACGGAGCTTTTCTGATTGTGAACTTAAAAATTATTTTTTGCAATTTATATCTGATAATTATTCTGATTGTTATAAATTATATACGGATGGCTCTAAATGTACTCAAGGTGTTGGAGCTGCCTTCTTCGATCCCCAATTAAACGTTTCACAGAAGTTTAAATTACATAGAGATAATAATATAATGACTGCTGAACTTCTAGTTATTAAAGAATCACTAACATATGTTAATAACTTGGATAACAATAAAAGTATAGTAATTTTATCAGACTCGAGAAGTGCTCTCCAACACCTTCGTCGGTGTGCCACGAAGCAACGTGGCTCTCCGATAGCCTTCGAAGCTTTGGATTTACTCCGGCATATTTCTGGAAAAGTTTTAATTAAACTACAATGGGTTCCAGCCCATGTCGGTTTAACTGGAAACGAAACTGTGGATGCGCTTGCTAAGAGTGCAGTTATAGATGGTCCCGTGGTCTGTTCTAAACCTTTTGTAAATGAGCTTCGTCATCACATTAAGGAGAAGGCGCTCGAGAAATGGGAATACCATTTTGGCGAGGAATTACAAAGAGGTGTTGGAGTTTGGTACGGAACCATCCAGAATAAACCAGTATGAGAGCCTTGGTTTATTTCGTGTAATTTATCGAGAAAGTTGTTGGTGTCAGCCTTTAGATTACGATCTGGGCACATTCCAGCAAACAAATTTTGCCACTTGGTTGGAATTAAGCCTTCGCCCAATTGCGATGTGTGCGATAAGCCCGAAGACCTGTATCATGTTTTGCTGGAGTGTGCTCGGACTGCAGAGCTAAGATCAAGGCTCCTAGGAGACTCTGGTTGCCTGCACAATGGACGGATCAATAGTGCACTTTCGGAGCCGTTGTCCCCAGAGGCAATAAAATTGTATAGTTATTTGGATCTGTCCCTTGTGTAGGGGACACTGTGTTCACCTATGAGGCTGACATTAACACTGAGTGTTAAAAGCCTCTTTAAAAAAAAAATAAAAAAAATGTAACAATAGATTTCCAAGAATCCGCGATCGAAGGATTAAACCTTCCTCGATAATTATTGTCGAATCGATCCAGTAGTTAGCGCGTGTTTGGGGGGGGGGGGGGGGGGGGGGGGGGATTCTGTATTTGTCCCGCTCCAACAAAAAAAAGAAATGGTCACGTTATTCATGCAGCATGCTACGATGCCAGTATGCCACGGACATAGCTGATACACGTGATACATAGACAGACATAAACGTCAAACTTATTATGTACTAGCTGTTGCCCGCGACTCCGTCCGCGTGGACTTCAGCTTTTTTTTTTTTTTTAAGAAGTCAGGTCGCTATAGACCTGGCGTCACTGCGACCCATGAGGATCTATTGTGACTCCTTCGCACTAGAGAATCATTCCCAACCCAATACTGCTCATAAATTGAACGATATGGTTGGGGTTGGTGCCACGAATTTCCTCTGTGGATGAGTATTCGTGGCGACCAAGGTGCCTGTTCCTGCTCTGTAGTAGAGCAGGACAGTCGAGGAGAAGGTGAATAGGTGTTTCATCCTCCTCCTCACAAAATCTGCAAGTCGTTAAGCTACAAATACCCATTCTGTTTAGGTGTTTGTTGAGCTTGCAGTGCCCAGTTAGGCTTCTGGTAAGGATTCTTAATTGGTTCCTACCCAAGGTGAGCACTAATTCTGATAGTTTCTTGTTGAAGCTAGGAATTAGTGCCTTGGAGTGTTCAAGGCCAGGGGTCTCAGCCCATTGCTTCCTGCATAGTCTGTGGCCCCATTCCTTGAGCACTTGCTTTGTGGTACTGGGAGTTATACCACAGACTGGTTCTGGGCCATATATGAGACTCTCGGCCCCAAGCCTAGCCAGTTCGTCAGCGGTTTCATTGCCGGGGACGTTACTGTGGCCCAGGACCCATACTAGGCGGATGTTGTTGTTCCTTCCCAGCATGTTCAACGTCTCAATGCATTCCAGAACTAATTTGGACGAGACTTCTGCGGCAGTCAGTGCTTTAAGTGCAGCTTGGCTATCGGAGAAGATAAACACGTTTTTATTAACTATATGTAGGGCCATCTCCAGGCTTTCTAGTGAACAACCGAGGAAAGCGAAGACTTCAGCCTGAAACACGGTCGCAAACTCCCCCAAACAGGCGTATTTGCCTTTCGGTGGCCTGCCTCCGTAGAATCCGGCTCCCGCACGGTTGTCTTTCCTTGATCCATCCGTGAACCAAACTATGTCGCTAGGGCGGACATCGATTGGGATTTTTCTTTCCCAGTCCTCCCTGGAAGGTATAAAAACCTGGTATTGCTTCGAAAAGCTATGCACCTTGATCATGGCATCTGATGGCATGGCCGTAACAGGTGATTCACTGAGAGACTGTTCCAGCTGTCGAAATGGGGTGGAGGCCAAATTCGTCCTACCCGCCGTCCTGGCCCTGAGAGCCACCTTTTTGGCCTCCATCTGAACAAGCAGAGGAAGCGGGGTTAAGTTGATAAGGGGCCTCGAGGGAAGCGGTGGGTGTTGACGAGAGTGCACCCGTGATTATTAGACATGCCAGTCTCTGTACGCTGTTTAGACTTTTATTACAGTTTACTTGTTCAGCCTTTTTATGCCACACTACGCAGCCATATGTGGTAATCGGTCTCACTACGGCTGTATATAGCCATAGCATTGCCTTCGGCCGAATACCCCATTTAGAGCTGACAAGCTTCCAACAGGAACCCAGAGCACATCTAGCCTTTTTCGTAATATACTCGATGTGCTTATTCCAAGTGAGTCCTTTGTCTAGGATTACTCCTAGATATTTGACATCACCCGCAAACTAATTCAGCTTATAGCGCGCGGTAGTTCCCGTATGCATGTAGGCTACATTACTGCATCCACGGCAAAGTTGCTTACGCCGGTTCCGCGGTACGATTACTTCAATTCAAAAAAAATCTTCTTATAACTTCAAAAAGAACGTGAAAAAGTCACTACTAGTGGAGTTCCCAGAGCGTAAAAATCGTGCAAACCTCCGATTTTTGCAATAGTGGATGAAAATTGAAAAGAAAAAAAGGAATGTGTAGCTGATAACATAAATAATAAAGTTTACCTATTGAAAAGTTGTGCTTTTGATTTTTAAATTATTCTCTTCCACTTCAAGTAAACTCATAAACTGTAAAATTTTGAAGAAAATTTGCACATTTCTTTCTTTTAAATATATAGCAAAATAATAAAATATATTATTTTTTTTTTGATTTATATCGTTGCTCATATTCCAAAGAAAGAAAATTAGTTGAAAAAATATATAATTTAGATTTAAAATTAATATTTTTGTATGTAGACGAGCATACCTCCAAATGTGCTTGTTGTGTGCCTCGCCAGGTAAATGGCGTTCCTATTTTTCTTTGGTTTTAAATAGGAAGTTTAAAATTATTTTTTAGGCTTAACAAAGCCTTCTATTTCTTAATGTGTATAACTTTTTAGCTCTTACTTTATTAAAATTTAGTTTGTTATTATTTTTAGCAATATTCCGCGAAATATTGCTAAAAATAATAACAAACTAAATTTTAAGCTATGGATTTCCGCAAAGTAACGCCTGATTCCATTAACTCTTACTTTATTAAATTTTCTGAAAATGAAGCACAAACTTTTCAGGGATATTTCGAAGAAAATCTGTATTTTTAACCGACTTCCGAAAAGGAGGAGGTTATACTTTCGTCTGTTTATATTTTTTTTTTGTATGTTCAACCATAACTTCGCCGTTTATCGACCGATTTTCATAATTCTTCTGTTGTTGTACAGGGTTGAATCCGAGGTTGGTACCATGTTCACAAAAGTAGTGATCTGATGATGGGATCCATAAGGAATCGAGGGGACTCTTTGAAATTTATATGGGAACATATGATGATTTTGATTTTTTCTGAAGTGTTTCAGGCATATACTACCAAAAAGTAAGATTTTGCACCAGGATATACCCCGGTTCTGAAGGTACCCAACAGAACTTTTGAATCCTTATAGATACAAGTTTGAGGATTTTGGCTTTATTTAAACTACTCCAAGCAAATCCTACATTATTTGTGCTGAACATAGGCTAAATTTTATTTTTGAAAAAATAGGGGTTCGTAAGATATTTGGGTTTTTCGGATGCCAGGTGAAAAAATCAACCAGAAAAGTTACTTATTTTGCGTACGCTGCCGAAACTATAAAAGATAGAACCATAAAATGTTCTAAGTATTGTAGATCTTATAAATATCTACAAAAAAGTCCGCGACACACTATACTTATCTATGTCGAGTGAGGCACAATAACCATTTTTTTATTCAAAAATCTTGATTTTTTTTGGACAACATTTAAACGCATTTATTTTACTCACGCCATTAATCCTTATCAAAATAAATTATTTCATCACTAAGTACAGTTTATGTAGATAACATTTGGTCTTTGAATGATTAAAATTGGACGTTTGGTTTTGAAATTATAGCGAAATTAAAATATTACGATAGTGGGCGTCACCATGCGGGATGCGCTTGCGGGAGGAAGACAATCTGTGCAGTGTGCACTGTACAGTGTACAGTGTACACCCTTCGGATAATGACTGCGTCCGCGTCGTCGATGTCAGTGTCGGAGTCTGTGAATTGACCTAGCAATCATTTTGCTGACCGAGTCTTTCCTGGGTAGGCTTTTTGCAGCCGTAACCGACATCCACGCGGGCAGAGCCGCAGGCGACCGCTAGTAATATTATGTACAACTCTAAGACAACAAGCTATAATATGATAGCCTTGTCGTCTCATATTATGTAACTAAAAAGGGTAAAATTATTATTTTTTAACAAAAAATTAAAACCGACTTCCAAGGTAAAAACAAAGTAATACTTATTCTTAATCTAAAAAGAATTAAATAATTATTATTCCTTATTATAGTGGCGTCTTCAGACTTCGCCTAAACCTCAACTATTTCTGTACTCAATCTTCATGCTTTTGAAGTCGGTACCAGCTTACCTTAGCGTAATTGCTATGTCAAGGATCTCAGAACTTTTCCGGGCTGGTACCGACTTCAAAAGTACGAAGATTGAGTACAGAAATAGTTGAGGTTTAGGCGAAGTCTGAAGACGCCACTATAATAAGGAATAAGAATTATTTAATTCTTTTTAGATTAAGAATAAGTATTACTTTTGTTTTTACCTTGGAAGTCGGTTTTAATTTTTTGTTAAAAAATAATATTTCTTTTGGTTAGATTTTTACAGAACAAAGGATCATGGGCATTTTGGTATATTGCTCAACAGATATAAATTATATACCATTAGATAGCTCTTAGTGAGTAGGTAAAAAAGTTATATGGCGCCCAGCCCCTAGCAACTGTACTTTTTGAAATAATGTACAGTCAACGTACAAGGCCGGCGTTACCGACATAGTTTTTGTCGTCTATGTGGTAAGACTTATTTGCGCTTAGAAAGGTTACGGATGTCTTGTCTTAGACAGTACACCTTAGATTTACGCTCACAGTAGTAGTTTAACCCCTCCCTCATACTGCTCACCCTTGGACGGCGGAGCAGGTAACGATGACAGAACAGAAAATATAAATAGAAGATAAGTGTAGACATATAAGACTAAGACTGTTTAAGTGTATAAATTGTATTAAGAACATAAATCCCTCAACTTAAAATCAGGGACAGGATAATTATTAATAAAAAAAAACGCGGATAGATGGACAGACGGACTGACCGAAACTGTAATATTATTGTTGACTACGGAACCCTAAAAATAATCATGCTATAACGTGATGTTATCAGCATGAAATGTATGAGCGCTGATGTCACTTTTAACATGGCTTTACTCAAAAAGTACAACGAATCTTGACAAGCGCCCTATTGGTCATTAATGTACATGGGTATACCTTCCTAAAAATATACAATCCATTCCTGTTGAGCACTATACCAGAGCCCATACATTTTTGCCCCTCATCATTTGATTTTTTATTTATTTTTTTTTTCATTAATTATATTTGCTAAAACATAGGTACTTAAAGGAAAAAAATACAAATTAGGTTAAGAACTGATATTTTTTGTATTCAGGTAAGCATTTTCCAAACATAGGTCGCAGCATGCGTCTTTAGCAGGGATGTAACGGAGTTAACTATATCGGAACAGAAGTCGGAGTCGGAGTTTTCAAATTTGACTTATCGGAATCGGAACCGGAGTCGGAACCGAAGTCGGAGGTAGAGTCAGAAGTGGTGGCAGGAGAGAGGTCTGTTTTTAAGGACCAATAAAACATGATTAAGTCACGAATTAACAAGTGAAAAAAATAATGGACGAAAGTACGCACATAGCGGGGGCCGGGAGGATTCCTCGCGCGACATAATAATATACATAGTATAGTATATGAACCTGTTTAACCTATCAATCTCCGTAAGGCCCCAGTGGGCCGCGATAACAAAAGATTTCCAAGAATTGGCGATCGAAGGATTAAATAACCGTTGACGCGGGCCGCCGCTTTGTTCTGCTTCCATTTCCGATTAACCTCCGATTTGAAAGCATCGGAGGCGAAGTCGGAACCGAAGGTGTAATATTAACCGGAGGTTCCGACTTATTGGAACCGAAGTCGAAGCTTCGTAACATCCCTGGTCTTTAGTATGTACGTGAGATTTGTAGCACCCAATTTTTTTTCTGGCTTTAAGTAGGAAGTTTAAATATATTTCAAAGACTAGAAAAAGTCTTTCATTTGTCGATGCATTTAATGTTTTAGCTCTCACTTAGGTAAATAAATTTTCAACAAATATAGAAAAATATTTTCGGTCTATTTTACACATTTTTGGAGATATTTAAACGTTTTTAAGTACTTAAAAGTTATCATTTCTCTAAAAATTAAATACGCACAACAAGTAGGTAAGTTTAACACACTTTTCGTTAAAACCCTTAAACCCACCCAAACCCTTTTATCTTGGTTACGACGAGCGTTAATCTCTAAAAACTTTGCAAAAACCTTATAGTTGTATTTCGCTTAGCAAAGCAAACTTTCTTTTTTAAAAATTGTGTATTTGGTTAATTTTTAACGTAAACAATCGGATAAGAGTCATTAAATAACAGGAACAAGAAAAAAAAAAAATTCTGGCCCGGTTTTATATGGTGAAATACTAATTATTTTTAATCAAGTAACTAAATACTGAAAGCCAGAAGGTAAATACTGAAAGCCAGACTAATATCTGCCTATTTAGTGATGAAATAGGAAGAGACTTAGGTACGTATCTTTATAGAATGTGTGGACAATTGGTCACTAACTTTTGTATGCCCGGAGCTACTTACTGTGAGATAATAGATAGGGCATCAACTATGACTTATTGTCCTAACACCACTATAATAATTCTAGTCGGGAGAAGGGGTAAAGTGAATAAGAAACAGATGACTGATCTTTTAGAATGTTTATATAATATTAAAAACTTAACAAACATTATATTATTCACTTTGCCCTATATAAAAATGTTGCCAAGAAGCTGTGCTCATGAAAATCAAATTAGATTTAGGTTGAATAGCATATTGTATAGTGCTGTCAACAACAATTGTATAGTTTTAAGCGACACACAACCAAAATGTCAGGTTGTGGATATAAATAATTTAGATAGTAAATTTATTAATGATATAAGTATAGATAAGTATTACTTATCTCATTACTGTAAGAGACATATAGCAAAGATGCTATCAATTTTTTTTATTTTCTTTGAAAGCCAAGAATTTGGCTTCTTTGACTCCTGCTTCTATTGAGCAGTATTCTAGTTATAGTAACGAGTTGGAATATGTTCCAATTAATTATTTAAATTAGACCATAAGACAATGGAGGATGTCTCTTGCACTAATAGCTTAAGTGTGAAAAATCCTACCAAAACTTACTCCAATATAAATAGCAAGAATGTTATAAACTTGGTGCATCAGAACTCTCAAGGAATGGTAGGTAAAGAGCTTGAAACTGAGTTATTTCTAAAACAATTTCAAATTGATATTATTTGTATTTCAGAACACTGGTTTAGAAAACATGAACTCATTTTCAATCTCAATGATCACCAGGTGGCAAGCTCGTTCAGCAGAGAGAATGCCATTAGAGGCGGATCACTTATATTAATTAGAAAAAATTTAAAATTCAAAGAACGTAAAGACATTGTGAACCTCTCTTCTGAACGGATAATAGAAGTAGCCTGCATAGAGTTAAGTCAACTAATTATTGTAAGCGTATACAGGCCACCATCAGGGTTATATGACTCCTTTGAACAAAGCATGGAACAAATATTATCAAAGATATGTGCATCTAACAAAAAAGTTATCGTTTGTGGTGACTTTAATATTAATTTATTTGACTTGAACTCTACTACTGTTAGATTCACATCTCTATTTAAATCATATAACCTAAATTACTTGTTTTATGAGCCAACAAGAATCTGTGACACAACGGCAACTTGTATTGATAATATTTTTACAAATTTTTCTCCATGTAAAAAAGAAATAATAAATAAGCTTAGCTCTGATCACTGTGGGCAACTAGCCTCATTTAATATACATTGCGATAGTTACCTAGAGGAAAAGCGTGTGTTTGTTCCTGTGAACACAAAACGTATTGAGAAGTTTAGAAATAACTTAAGTTCAAGTATTCAACTATTATTGGATGAGACAAATAGCTCAGATGAAGCATTTAACAAATTGTTTAAGATGATAAGAACCCAATTTAATACTGTATTTACTCCTAGAACGGTTAAAAAAAGCCATAAAAAAATAATAATTTCACAGTATGGGCAACTACAGGAATTAAAATAAGCAGACAAAGATTATATGAATTGTATGATGAAAAATGCATGAATACTAGTGATAAATTCAAAACATATGTAAAAAACTATTCAAAGATTTTTAAAAAAGTTTGTAAAGCCGCTAAGGCTATTCACATTAGGAATAAAATTAAAAATTCGAAAAATAAAATCAAAACTACTTGGAAAGTAATAGCTGGTGAGACTGGAAACGTCACCTGTCGTAGCTCTGATTTTGAAATTTATTTTGAAAATAAAAAGATTACCAATGATCATGAGGTTGCGACGGTCTTCGAAAAATTTTTTGCTGACATTCCGGTCTCAACTACGAAAAATTTAAACTCCTCACCTGCAGCTGCTGAAAAACTACTCAGAGACAATGTAAAGGAATGTAATGTCAATTTTAGGTTTAGAGAGATTGTCCCCAAAGATATCGTTGATACTTTTAAATTAATAAATATTAAAGATACTACTGATCTCTGGGGCATGTCTACTAAAATTATCAAATCAATAATTGATAGCTCCTCATCTATCAATGATTTTTAATGACTGCATAAAGAGTGGTGTTTTTCCTGACTTGATGAAGCACAGTAAGGCTGTACCTTTATTTAAAGCGGGACTTAAATCTGATCCTACAAATTATAGGCCTATATCGATTCTACCGACTCTAAGTAAAATATATGAAAAAATAATTTTAAATCAGTTACTATTACATTTTAACTTAAATAGTTTATTGCACAAAAATCAATATGGTTTTACTAAGGGTCGATCCACAACGGATGCTGGTATAGGTCTTCTTTATAGTATATTTGAAGCATGGGAGGATTCGCAGGATGCCCTAGGGGTTTTTTGCGACCTCTCCAAGGCTTTTGACTGTGTTGAGCATGCTACATTAATCAGGAAATTGCACCACTATGGCATTAGGGACTCAGCACTCAACCTTTTGACATCTTACCTCAAAAATAGAACTCAAAGGGTTGACTTTAATAGTAAAAGGTCCAATGGGACCAAAATAGAATTAGGCGTCCCACAGGGATCCATTTTAGGTCCATTCCTTTTTCTCATCTACATAAACGACTTACCTTATCTTGTTAAGGATAATGATAATGAGATAGTACTTTTTGCTGATGACACTTCACTTATTTTTAAAGTGAAGCGACAACAGTCAAATTACGACGAGGTAAATAGTGCTCTCTCAAAAATAGTACATTGGTTTAACGTTAATAACTTACTTCTAAATTCTAAGAAAACTAAATGTTTAAAATTTACTTTGCCCAATGTCAGGCAAGTTAAAACCAATATACTAATTAAATGATGAGAAGATGGATTTGGTGGACACCACTGTATTCTTAGGCATTACACTAGATAGTAAACTACAGTGGGGTCCTCATATTGCTAATCTTGCAGATAGGCTCAGTTCTGCAGCATACGCAGTCAGAAAAATACGGGAAATTGCTGACGAAGACACAGCAAGACTAGTTTATTTCAGTTATTTTCATAGTAGAATGTCGTATGGCATCCTCTTATGGGGAAACGCTGCCGACATTAATACGATTTTTGTGCTGCAGAAGCGAGCTATACGTTCAATTTATAAAATGTCAGCTTTTGAATCTCTGAGAGAAAAGTTTAAAGAAATTGGTATTCTAACTGTTGCTTCTCAATACATTTTGGATAATGTTTTATATGTTAGAAAGAATCTTAGTAAATTTACAACCAAAAGTGACAGTCGCGGAAGAAACACTAGAAATAAGTACAAACTAGAAATACCGGTGATCAGACTTAGTAAAGTTAGTAAATCTTTTAAAGGTCAATGTGTACGCCTTTACAATAAAATCCCAGAAAAAGTTCAAAATCTTTCCATTAATAAATTTAAAAAAGTAGTCAAAGAACGTTTGTGTGCCAAAGCCTATTATAAGGTCAATGATTTCATAAACGACGGCACATCTTGGGAGTAGGATGGCTGCTTGCAAGGCTACTTCTACATTATTTTATGACTTACAATTATGTATGTATGTTGACATTGTATAATTTTAAGTTACAGCATTGTAAACTTTATTTTAAAAGATTAATTTTTTTCTCACTTTTTTTGGTAAATAAAGTGGGCCCCCTGCGAGTTTCTTACGCCGGTTCTTCTCGCCGGGTTAGTTCCCGAACCGGTGGTAGGCATCATGTAGACTTTCAGAAAATATTTGCAAAAATTTATTCTGAATAAAAAATTTTGAGTTGAGTTGAGTTTGAGTTAAAAAATTAAAAGCACAAAAAATTTTTTTGGTAAACTTTGCAAGATATAGTGTAAAAAAGAAAATGACACCTCAAAAACAAAAATCCATTCACTATTACAATTTACGGAGGTTAAGACCTCTGGCGACTGCACTACACATCCTTCCTTACTACCTCTTATATAGAAACACGTTTGAGTAAACGCTTGTGCGATGTAGGTGACCCAGGGCGACATCTATTATGATTTTTTGGAACTAACTTAATTTGAACAAATTTATGCATAAACACCCCCTTACAACCCCTTTTTCCAGTTAAAAAGTAGCCTATGTCCTTTCTCAGGCTTTAGACTATCGGTGTACAAAATTTCATTACAATCGGCTCAGTAGTTTTGGCGTGAAAGCGAGACAGACAGACAGAGATACTTTCGCATTTATAATTTTATAATATAGATTTCATACAACGTACGAAGTTTCATGCATCCGAGTCTCATAATAATATTATTATATTATAAGAAGTATATTTTTAACTTGAAGATCCTCAACTTCAAAATTAACAACGATTTACGGTCTACTTTAATACTTTGTAGGTTTAAAGTTAAAAATAGAAGCAGACTACGGCAAATAATGAAAAGTATACGGAGCTTAATCTTAAAAGCTTTCAACTGGAGCTTCTGAGTTCTGTCGAGTATTTATACTATATTTGTTTTTATAAATTGTGGCCAGTTAGCAGACGTTTTAAGCTTTTGTCTGGGCAACGTCAGTTTATAAGAGCTTTTCTTGTCCTACTTACAGTACTGTTGTACCAGTTACAGATAAAATATTAAATACTTACCTAGGTATCTACTTTAAAAATTACATTGCATATAAAATTAAGTACAATGTTTTATCCTACGTTAAAAAGTCTCTTGATTGACATTACTAACCGCCGTACTCAGAGTCATTTAATTATGATTAAGTAACCCTCAATTTAATGAACAGTTTGGCAGATAATGTAGTTATGAGGCTTATGTCAAAATTTTGGATTAATTGCATTTAAGTAATTAATTAAAACTTATTGATCGGGACTTAACGCGACTTATTTAAATAGTAATGCTACTACGAGTACATAAAAAGTATGTACTCGTAGTAGCATTACTATTTAAATAAGTCGCGCTAAGTCCCGATTAATAAGTTTTAATTATAATGCAACGCGAAAGTTAAAAATGTTAAGTAATTAATGTTCTACAGTTCCACTCTGAGTGCGACAGTAAAATACGTCTAGTGCCTGTACAGATTTACAAAAGTAATTTGTGAAATATAAATAAATAAATACGATGCGCGACACAGTAAAAGAATGAGTAAAGTCGTCAGTAAGGCTGTGTTTCCACTGAAGCGGAGCGGAGCCCGAATTGACCAATCGTGCTATTCCAGCGGAATGACAGCGAAGCCGAGCGAAGATTTCGAGCATGGTGATTGGTCAATTCGGCACCGCTAAGCTCCGCTCCGCTTCAGTGGAAACGCAGCCTAAAACAGAGGATTTGATTTCATAGTAGCTCTATACCAAATTTCATACAACTCGGTTCAGCTGCTTTTTAAGTGTTAAGAGGTAGCTAATTAGTACACATGTCACCTATAGTAATAATTAGGTATGTATGTAATTAATAAAACTTGCAATATCATATTACATTCTTTGTAATGATTTTTATAACGTTTCTTCACATAAATCTCAGCTATAATATAATACTAAATTTAGGTTGAGCCGAAAATTAAACGAAAAGAACAGTTGCTAATATTTTTTCGCAGGCGCTTGTTGACTTTAGATATTATAAAGTTTTTTAATCACAAAGAACCCTATTTATATTTCGTGGAAATACTTATGCCGTCCTTTCATTATATTAAGTGCTTCGTAACTTGATTGAGTAGGCACATAAGTTATTACCTAGGTAACTAGTTCTAATATGGCTTAATTAGATTTCCCATTGCTTCATCGCTTGTAAAAGGCGTAGGTAGGTCCTTTGATATTATATTATTACGATGGCGTAATATTCAATTTAAGAAGTATAATATTATAATATTGTTATCTAACCAATAACTTATAAGTGATACCTTACAACTAAATTAGAATACATTTCTTTTTATTATTTCTGATTATTTTTTCGGGCTCCCTGAGATTATAATATATCAAAGGGTTGGTTACTGTTGTCAATCCTGGCTTACTGGAGCTGTAGTGGTGGTCAAATATACAGTTTCAGAAAAATTGATTCATAGGCAGTTATTGACCTATATAACTTTCTCGGATTATAACAAGCCCAGTTCACGATCGACTAAATAACCATGGTGCGTCACAAAATAACTACTATGAATAACTTTTTCTGTACTCTTTAATATTTCGCTCATTTACGTTCACAGGCTACGAAACAAATCTAAGTGTCGCCGCACACGGGCCACACGCGACAGCCACAAACGCCGTTTTAAGCTAGTCTATTGGTCGTAAAGTGAATCGTTGTAGCGTGTGGCGGCCACCAGCGTCAAAAAATTTATGAAAACTGCAGGAAACATGCCGGTAGCGGCGTTTTGTGGTTGTGGCCGGTGGCCCGTGTGCGGGAGCCCTAAAGGTAGCGGTGGACAGAATCCATTCAATTTAGCCAAATGGTATAAAAGCTTTTGAAACTGTTGGAACGAAAGAAATTATTCACCAATCTGCATTAGGTATGTATTTATGCACATACGGCACAAAAGCCTCCAGTATGAAGACAATACCGAGCTATCTAGCGCAGACTTTTGTTTAACTACCTTCATGTTTTTCTGATGGAATTTAAACCTTGATTTTAGGTGTACAGAGTTTATTTTTCATTGATGCTTTTGTAATGGCAAACGCTTTTTGCTTGCTTTATTGTTTTGTCTTTAATTAGTTTATTGGTGGGCCTATTAAGAAAATCATTTTGTTTATTTTCGAGACTATGGCATTGTTCAGGTTTTCTTTGGAGTTTTTGTTGTATTCGATTTTGAATGGAAAAACGTCTTTCACAGTCGAATTGCCGTGAAGAAATGAACGTGTCCGGGATTTCCGGGAATTTCCCGGCGAAGTTTTCCAACAATATCGATGCAAGTACCAGGGACGCAGCTTCGCGCGGAGTTCGTGGAATTGCATACAACTTTGAGCGTCATAGCGCAAACAATATTGAGATTTATTATAAGTTTCGTCGTTGAAAATTCTGTTTGCTTGATATTTCTGTATATGATCAATTTTCATTTTCCAGTATTAAATTAATTATTTATTGTACATATTTTTTATAATATAAGCTCAACTATAGGCAAAAATGCTTATTCTGATGGGTGGGGATGGGCAAAGTACGATATTTATTTTGAATATATTGACTTCATGATATTTAAAGTGTAATATAGCAAGTATTTTCACTTGATAATCATGCTATTTCACTCACGCATCAAACGATGAGTGAACAAAAACTCTTCGACACCGAACCCCAATTGCGAATTGAACTTTTATCCATTATTCGTCTCTTTTGGAGTCCAACAATCACCAAAGTGGCAATTATATTTCAACGCTCCAGTACCCTCTCCGAAACGAAAGCGTTTTTAATGAAATTAATAAATTAACAATCCTTTCCGACACAATCGAAAAAGAACAAAGGCCATCCGCCTAACATGCTTGGACTATAAAAATCTTATAAAACGTAACTTGATGAAACATCTGTAATTTCAATTGCCTATTTAAATGTTACATAGCACGGCATTCAATGTATTTTTAAAAGCTGGGAGTTTCAAGTAATTGTGTATTAAGTTTTTGAATTTTGAGGTTATAAAGATAGTTAATAATAAGCTGTACTATCATTTTGAGTTATGGTTTTAGTTTAAATTATATGAAACACACGTCAGATTTTTTAAAAATAAAAGTAGGAGGCAAACGAGCAAACAGGTCACCTGATAGAAAGCAACTACCGTCGCTCATAGACACTCGCAAAATAGGAATACGCTCTCTTCTCGAAATCCTCAAGAATAGAGCGTATTTAAGCAGGTCGTATGGGTCCCTATGAATGACAGAATATGTGTTCAATATAAAAAAAACATTGTCCTGCGTTAAAAACACTAATTCAATATTCATATTTTTAGAGACGATTATCTTTGTTTTCCCAGCTTCTAAAAATCAACTATTTTTATTTAATTATAGCATTTTACCTAAACTATATTTTAGTAATAGTTCCACCTAGGTAACAAGAACCTTGTTTTTTTAGTCCATTTTGGCCATTGTTCTTTACGTTTATATTTCGTAAAGGAAGGAAAATGCGAGCCATTTTCTATTAATTTAGAATTTAGATGATTGATGATGGCATATAATCATTTGTGATGAATGTGGATTATGTTACGGGATTTTTTTCTTATACTTTACACTTCTACTTACAATTATATTTGTGTTCTTTCCTGGTAATCAAGAAACTATACACTGTACACGTTTTTACTGTTTATGAATAGTGTTTGTCAAAATAGGTCCTATACTAGGATCTAGATATAATTATAATATTACACTACTTGGGTAAATATTTAGGCCAGAAAATAATTGTTTAAATCGAAAAAAGAATTCTTTATTAGTATTTATGATTAGTATGTATGACGACCTCCGTGGCGCAGTGGTGAGCGCGTTGGTAGCTCAAGCCGGAGGTCGCGGGTTCGAGTCCCGCCGACGGAACAAAAAGTTTATAAAGTTCCTGGGTCATGGATGTGTATTAAATATGTGTATCATATAGTAAAAATCTTAAATATATGTATAGTATAAAAGTATTAAATATATTTCCGTTGTCTGGTACCTGTAACACAAGTCCTTCAGGTACTTACCACGGGGCCAGACTGACGTGGTGTGAAGCGTCCATAGATATTATTATTATTATTTTTTACGTAGTTTTCGTTTATTAATATATAAGTTTGCGTTGGCGAAGAGTCATAATATTATTTTATGTGTATAACATACATGAGATCATATTTTTTTATAAGGATGTATTAACAGACTTGTCAGGGCAAGCGATGCGAGCCCTAGTTTTTCCCACAACGTGAACATTTTTTGGTACACTTTTCGGAAAAACTATCACGCCTATTGATTTCTGCTTTAACATAGTAATTTTAATTTATATGTAGATGTGTTATCATCAGTCAGTCAAGGTGTGACGACGAGAGCCCTCACAAAGCTCGACTTTTAGCTATAATATAGGCTTTTCTTGGGTCGATTTCCATTTCATCCTTAACCTACATTCAAAATTGAATCTTTTGATTATTATCTTTCTTCTTTCTTTATAGTATAGGTGTGTCAAAGTAAACAGTATTCAATTAGCTTAGCCGGAGCTACAACATTACGCGCGCTCATCGCCGTGCGTGGAATATTACATTATATTCCCCCCGAATCGAACCTACTACTAGTTCTCGATTCTCGATTGGAGATGTCGAAATAAAGGAATGTTAGAATGTTGAAGATTTTTTTCAATTCGTTGACGACGTCGAAATATAAGAATATTTTGAAATAAAAAAAAAACGGTTGTCTGTAAAGTCGGTTTACTGACGATAGTTGAACGTGACAACGTGCCTCTTTGTCGCTCGTTCCGCGCTCTCGCTTGCACTTCAAGCCTTAAATGGAACGCCTCAGAGCGAGGTAACGCCGCATGAGTCATGTTTTTTCGTGCGTGCAGCCGGCGCCATCGAATTATAAGACGTTGTCACGTCAAAACTCATTTCCCCGACTGTCCATTTCTGCTTAGCACAATTTTCCCCGACTGTACATTTCTGCTAAACAACTCATTTCCCCGACCGTACATTTCTGCTTGGCACAATTTTCCCCGACTGTACATTTCTGCTAAACAACTCATTTCCCCGACTGTACATTTCTGCTTAGCACAATTTTCCCCGACTGTACATTTCTGCTAAACAACTCATTTCCCCGACTGTACATTTCTGCTAAACAACTCATTTCCCCGACTGTACATTTCTGCTAAACAACTCAAATGGAACGCCTCAGAGCGAAGTAACGCCGCATATTGCGACATGTTTTTTCGTACGCGCAGCCCATATCGAATTATAAGACGTTGTCACGTCAAAAAGGTGAAGTCATTTTGGGAAAAATTTTTGAAGTGAAAACTTCTTTAGCGGCGTTGAGAACTTTTGTGGGATGGGTAAAAACTGTGAAACTCGCGTCAGATTCTCATGCTGATCAAAAAACCAAGGAAAAAACGTAGGACGGTTGGAGAGTAGTGTTGTAACATCGAAATCGATTAATCGAAATTAAAAAAATCGATTTTTTAAAAATCGATTTTCATAAAAAAATGGGTTAAAAATTTAATCGATTGTAAGGGTTTCGATTAATTAATTAAAACGATCGTTTTTTTTTTTTTTTTATTTTTTATTTTTTTATTACTTATTTATTTTTTTATATTTTTTTAAATCGATTTTCATATAAAATGGGTTAAAAAAAATAATGCACAACGTTAATAATCAAGTTTTCACTTCTGCCGGCACTCCCGGAGTGCAACCCGTCTTTTTTTAGGGTTCCGTAGCCAAATGGCAAAAAACGGAACCCTTATAGATTCGTCATGTCTGTCTGTCTGTCTGTCTGTCTGTCCGTCCGTATGTCACAGCCACTTTTCTCCGAAACTATAAGAGCTATACTATTGAAACTTGGTAAGTAGATGTAGTCTGTGAACCGCATTAAGATTTTGATACAAAAATGTAAAAAATATTAAAAATTTTAGGGGTCCCCATAGGTACAACTGAAACAAAAAAAAAATTTTCATCTAACCTATGCGTGTTGGGTGTCTATGGATAGGTCTTTAAAAATCATATTGAGGTTTCTACAATCATTTTTTTCTAACCTGAATACTTTGCGAGAGAGACTCATCCAAAGTGGTAAAATGTGTGTTCCCCCCCTCTTACTTCTAAAGTAGGGGCATGATAATTCTAATAAAAATATATGATGTACACTACTATAAAAACTACCAACGAAAATTTTTTTGGACGAGATCTAGCAAGTAGTTTTTTTTATACGTCACTAGCTGTCCCGGTGAACTTCGTGTCACTTTAAAACCTTCACTGGATTTCTACGAATATTTTGAGACCAAAATCAGCCCAATCTGTTCAGCCGTTTTCGAGTTTTAGCGCGACTAACACATTTGAAAATCCATTTTTATATATATAGATAAATATAAACTTTAATTTTACTTTCATTAAATCAACTGAAATATAAAAATAAATCAAAAACCTTTTAGTTTCATAGAAATAAACCTTATTGCTGCTGCGGAACCCTTCATGGGCGAGTCCAACTCGCACTTGGCCGGTTTTTTTTTTCTATAATGAAAATATATAAATTCTTTGTTATAATTGTTTTATACCGCTTGCTATTTTTTAAGAATGTGTTATCTAGTGATCCACAAGTAAACTTCATAATATGTATTTATTATTTTAATTTTTATCAATAAATTCAATTTTCAATGTAAAATAGTCTGCTACGTAATCCATGACTCACAAATATAAATTTGTGAGTCATGAGCCGCAGAATTTCTGCCGGGCAGAATTTTTTTCATACAAATGACAACTCATTTTGAGTCGCCGTGTGAATCAAAGATGACTTTTAAGTATGAAACTGATTGCAGCAGAATTCTGTCGAACCGAAATTCTGCGACTCACAACTCACAAATTACGCTCGTTTGGCTTCGCCCTAAATCTAAACTTTTATAAGTTAACTTTTCATGATAATAGTAATTGTGAAATTTTGTAGTATTATAGTATATTATTTATCAATTTAAATAATGACACCGTCTCTTGATAATATGGAATATACTTATACTATAATACTATATAATATTATAGTATAAGTATATTCTATATATATATATATATATATATATATATATATATATATATATATATATATATATATATTTTTTTTTCAATTTATCAATTTAAATAATGACACCGTCTCTTGATAATATGGAATATACTTATACTATAATACTATATAATATAATAGTATAAGTATATTCTATATATATATATATTCTATATATATATATATATATATATATATATATATATATATATATATATATATATATATATATATATATATATATATATATATATATATATATATATATATATATATATATATATATATATATATATATATATATATATATATATATATATATATATATATATATATATATATATATATATATATATATATATATATATATATATATATATATATATATATATATATATATATATATATATATATATAGAATATATATATATATATAGAATATACTTATACTATTATATTATATAGTATTATAGTATAAGTATATTCCATATTATCAAGAGACGGTGTCATTATTTAAATTGATAAATTGAAAAAAAAATATATATATATATATATATATATATATATATATAGAATATACTTATACTATAATATTATATAGTATTATAGTATAAGTATATTCCATATTATCAAGAGACGGTGTCATTATTTAAATTGATAAATCACTGCAAACTTAACAAGAATACAGTCATTAAAACTTGACACTTCTCAAGTGTTGTGATTAGGCGATAGTAATCGCTTTTTTTAGGCAATTTATTTGCTCATTTCTATCAGAAACTCAACTCGATAGTAACTCGCGAACTTGTAGTAGGGGCAACAATAAAAGCGTTCCATGTAAAAGTAACGCGACGAACAGAAATCCAATAAATTCAAAGAGAATTTTTATACCTTGAGAATATATTCAGGGTGCTATTTTATAATATTGTACTATATTTTTATGACCATATTTATTCAAATAAATTTCCATAAGCACAGTATAATAATAATCTTATACTGTCCGTCTGTAACCGTAATAATGTAACCGTAACCTTTTCATGTCACAACCGCTAAAGTAGGTACATAATTGTAATGAAATTTAGTAATAAAAATTTTGAAGGACATACCGGAAAATCTACGGTTCCTGCGCGTCAAACAAACTTCTATTAGTAGCGGGACAGAATCTTATTAAATTTTAATTCAACATAACAAAACAAAAACAATAAGTACGCCGCCATTTTT
The DNA here is from genome assembly GCA_963422495.1 of Polyommatus iphigenia. Classification (NCBI taxonomy): domain Eukaryota; kingdom Metazoa; phylum Arthropoda; class Insecta; order Lepidoptera; family Lycaenidae; genus Polyommatus; species Polyommatus iphigenia. The sequence goes on from OY730189.1 coordinate 11,219,090, forward strand.
AAACTCAATTTTCACAAGCAAAACATACCGAAATGATTGAAATTCACGAAGCAGAGCTCCGAAGTTGGAACATCGATTCTGAACTTCAAAGTTCGAGTTATTGAGAAATGAGAAGGTTGTTGATTCTAATAAACGTTATTGAAGAGATAGCATCATCAGACTTTTAATTTAAACTTTAACCAACAAGTTTTACTGTCTACTAAGCGAAATTATGAAAACTACTAGTAGTTTTCATAATTTCGCCTATGCTTTTGTTTACAACTAAAGTAATCCATAATATTATTATAAGTGTGAAAGTATGTCTGTCTATTTTGTTTTGGTATGGAGATACTTTCATTCCTTTCCCAGGACTGAAAGGATCTCCATACTAAATTTCAGCAAAATCGGTTCAGCGGTTTGGGATTGAAAAGATAACAGACAGACAGACAGACTGGCAGACAGACAGACAAACTTTCGAATTTATAAGAATAAATGTACGGATTTACATAGGTCATAAGATAGGCTGAGTTTTTTTGGAGTTTTAGTAAAGTATTTTTCGTTAAGTTCGCTATGTCTGCTCTGCAAATTGCAAGGCTTACTTCAGTCATATTAGATAGAGCGTAGCCTAGAGCTAAAAATAAAGTAGCCTATGTGTACAGGAGCCTATTTGTATCATGATCGATATAAACAGTTTTATTATTCAGCGCTTGATGCGTGTTATTCAAAGGACAAACACAGCTATCGTCATTTCGTTAGATTTAAAGATTATTTAACTTTAATTTAATCAAGATTCTAACATTAACTCCATACTTTTTCTGTGAAACTCTTAAATTAATTAAAATTAAGCAATTAAATATTATGTCAAAGTGCGGACGTGTACCCTAAGTACCTATTACCTACTGAGTATAAAAGTAACTCTTTCAGCGCTGCTACTTTTACAATAAACTCTGTAATGTATACTATAAGATAAATATGCAGACCCTAAAGTATTATCACTCATTTTAAATGTATTTAACTCCCTTCTAGAGATAAACTACGATAACATGGCGCGCCCCTCCAAAATTCAAAACGTTTGAAGTGCGTTGTCTTGCGCGGACGCAAAGTTATGATTATTTGACCAACAAATCTTGATAATAATTGACATAGTGACAATATTACGAGTACTGGTTGATTGGTTGAATATTTACTACATACAAACTATTTCATAAGGATGTGACTACACACATTGAAACAGTAATTTGGAGGGGCGCGCCATGTTATCGTAGTTTATCTCTACATGTCCTTGTATTTATAGACTCTTATTGAAACCTTTCAGAATTATTATTTTCTCACTAGTTGACGCCCGCAACTCCGTTGCGCCAAAATTCGTTAATAGCGCGGTAGCCGTACATTTTTCCGGGATAAAAAGTATCCTATGTCCTTTCCATGTCGGGATCCAAAAAATCTCCATACCACATTTCAACCAAATCGGCTCAGCGCTTTAGGCGTGAAGAGGTAACAGACAGACAGGCTGACTTGCAGACCGGCAGACAGACAGACACTTTATAATATTAGTATGGATTTCCTTGTATTTACAGACTCTGACTGAAACCTTTTGGAATTATTTTCTCATCGTCTGCAAGGTCTAATATAGGTAATAAATAAAATCGTATAATAATATATTCTCAAGGTATAAAAATTCTCTTTGAATTTATTGGATTTCTGTTCGTCGCGTTACTTTTACATGGAACGCTTTTATTGTTGCCCCTACTACAAGTTCGCGAGTTACTATCGAGTTGAGTTTCTGATAGAAATGAGCAAATAAATTGCCTAAAAAAAGCGATTACTATCGCCTAATCACAACACTTGAGAAGTGTCAAGTTTTAATGACTGTATTCTTGTTAAGTTTGCAGTGATTTATCAATTTAAATAATGACACCGTCTCTTGATAATATGGAATATACTTATACTATAATACTATATAATATAATAGTATAAGTATATTCTATATATATATATATATTCTATATATATATAGGCAGGTCAGCCTGTCTGTCTGTTACCTCTTCACGCCTAAAGCGCTGAGCCGATTTGGTTGAAATGTGGTATGGAGATTTTTTGGATCCCGACATGGAAAGGACATAGGATACTTTTTATCCCGGAAAAATGTACGGCTACCGCGCTATTAACGAATTTTGGCGCAACGGAGTTGCGGGCGTCAACTAGTGAGAAAATAATAATTCTGAAAGGTTTCAATAAGAGTCTATAAATACAAGGACATGTAGAGATAAACTACGATAACATGGCGCGCCCCTCCAAATTACTGTTTCAATGTGTGTAGTCACATCCTTATGAAATAGTTTGTATGTAGTAAATATTCAACCAATCAACCAGTACTCGTAATATTGTCACTATGTCAATTATTATCAAGATTTGTTGGTCAAATAATCATAACTTTGCGTCCGCGCAAGACAACGCACTTCAAACGTTTTGAATTTTGGAGGGGCGCGCCATGTTATCGTAGTTTATCTCTAGAAGGGAGTTAAATACATTTAAAATGAGTGATAATACTTTAGGGTCTGCATATTTATCTTATAGTATACATTACAGAGTTTATTGTAAAAGTAGCAGCGCTGAAAGAGTTACTTTTATACTCAGTAGGTAATAGGTACTTAGGGTACACGTCCGCACTTTGACATAATATTTAATTGCTTAATTTTAATTAATTTAAGAGTTTCACAGAAAAAGTATGGAGTTAATGTTAGAATCTTGATTAAATTAAAGTTAAATAATCTTTAAATCTAACGAAATGACGATAGCTGTGTTTGTCCTTTGAATAACACGCATCAAGCGCTGAATAATAAAACTGTTTATATCGATCATGATACAAATAGGCTCCTGTACACATAGGCTACTTTATTTTTAGCTCTAGGCTACGCTCTATCTAATATGACTGAAGTAAGCCTTGCAATTTGCAGAGCAGACATAGCGAACTTAACGAAAAATACTTTACTAAAACTCCAAAAAAACTCAGCCTATCTTATGACCTATGTAAATCCGTACATTTATTCTTATAAATTCGAAAGTTTGTCTGTCTGTCTGCCAGTCTGTCTGTCTGTCTGTTATCTTTTCAATCCCAAACCGCTGAACCGATTTTGCTGAAATTTAGTATGGAGATCCTTTCAGTCCTGGGAAAGGAATGAAAGTATCTCCATACCAAAACAAAATAGACAGACATACTTTCACACTTATAATAATATTATGGATTACTTTAGTTGTAAACAAAAGCATAGGCGAAATTATGAAAACTACTAGTAGTTTTCATAATTTCGCTTAGTAGACAGTAAAACTTGTTGGTTAAAGTTTAAATTAAAAGTCTGATGATGCTATCTCTTCAATAACGTTTATTAGAATCAACAACCTTCTCATTTCTCAATAACTCGAACTTTGAAGTTCAGAATCGATGTTCCAACTTCGGAGCTCTGCTTCGTGAATTTCAATCATTTCGGTATGTTTTGCTTGTGAAAATTGAGTTTAAAAATGGCGGCGTACTTATTGTTTTTGTTTTGTTATGTTGAATTAAAATTTAATAAGATTCTGTCCCGCTACTAATAGAAGTTTGTTTGACGCGCAGGAACCGTAGATTTTCCGGTATGTCCTTCAAAATTTTTATTACTAAATTTCATTACAATTATGTACCTACTTTAGCGGTTGTGACATGAAAAGGTTACGGTTACATTATTACGGTTACAGACGGACAGTATAAGATTATTATTATACTGTGCTTATGGAAATTTATTTGAATAAATATGGTCATAAAAATATAGTACAATATTATAAAATAGCACCCTGAATATTTTGGACGTGCAAATATTGTGAAAAAAAAAGAACGAATCGATTACTTCTTGTTAGTATAGTAGAAATGAGGCACCATATATTCTGTCTACTCTGCATAAGCCTGGCATAAGCCTATCGTTCAGTTCAGAACATTTCATATTCAAATATTCGAGTCATTACGTGCTACATACCGTCATCACGTGCTGCATTACCCGCTTATAAGTCTTATAAGTAGAGGCTTTTCAGAGAAATATAGCCTCTGTATGTCTTCTGTTTGTAAACATTTTACACATTAACAGCCGAACCGATCTGGATAACCGATCCCGAGAAATGACAAAGATTACTTTTTATTGCGCCATATTAACGATTCCCGCCTAATAAAGAAATAATTGAAAAAATACATTGAATACATCTTCACGCTTAAACGGCTGAACGGCCATAATATAGCGGATAGATGAGGTATGGTCATGGAGACATTTGAAAGATGGGATGACAAAGCACAGTCATAGACGAAGTCGCGGGTAACATCTAGTTACCAATATTGTGCGGTAACTTGGCGCGGAGTTCTTAATTATGACATGTCACATAATATGCTAATGAGAGCGCGCATGGACTTTCAGATTAACAGATTATACACACATTTACATACAACATCATCATGTCGTGAAACAAATAAGTTTTCAGGGATCCTCTGTACCAAATCTCATTGAAATCGATCCAGCGACAACAGACGCTTTCGCATTACTTATAATATTAGTATGTGTACTGTGTAGTGATAAAACAATACCTAAGTAGGTAATCTTTATATTATTAGGGGTCTAGTCTAGTGCACACATACGTAAGCGTGAATAAAGCCTCCCGCACACAGGTGCGTTATTATCGGCCGATAATAACGCACCTGTGTGCGGGACGGGGAGGCTTTAATGCTTCGATCGCGGATTCTTGGAAATCTTTTGTTATTCTATTGTTGTCGCGATCACCGGTGCTCTTATGGAGCTTGATGGGTTAATAACTTACCTACAATCCAAAACAATGCGATGTCAAGTCGCGAGTATAACTTGTCTAAGTTTTGTGCGAACGATAGTGTGGAATTTTATAATGACTCGAAATAATAAACTTGTAAAAACGAGTAAACCATATAATATTATTCGTAGGAGTAAACGTTTTTTTAAAACCATGTGAATCAGATTCTATTCCTTTTAAAACCTAAATATTTACTGCAAAACACTTCCTTCTAAACTCCAAAGTCACAGTCGTTCCAGAAGTACTGTAGTCATTAACAAACAAACTAATGTAAGTATATTGTACAAGTAGTCTCACAAGTGGGTCGCTTCCATTTCCACTAAGTTTTGGCACACACTGCGATGCCACGTTGGCTTGACAGTTTCCTTGAATTCGTGTGATCATGGTTATGGGTGAAGCCAAACGAGCGTAATTTGTGAGTTGTGAGTCGCAGAATTTCGGCTAGCAGAAATTCTGCTGCATTCAGTTGAAACTGAATTTTGAAACTGAAACAGGACTTTTGTATGAATACAAAAGTCCTGTTTGATTCACACGAGCGTAATTTTGTGAGTCATGATTTGTATGAAAACGACCGAAATTCTGCGACTCACAACTCACTAATTACGCTCGTTTGGCTTCACCCTATGTCTACAGCGCATAGTCAAGTTTTTTCGACCTCGGAACTGAAACTTCGCAACTAGGTCTATAAATGAAAAATTCTTTTATTATAACAACATTTTATTAAAGTTTTACAAAAAGAGCAACACAATATCTTTTCATTGCACTTTTTACATATTATTGTACAATGACTTTTATAGACAACTCATGTAATATTTTTTAAAATGAATTCTTTGGCTTATAAATTACAATACAGCATTATTTGAATACAGACTTATCATCTTTAAATATTATCTCGTTTTGATCAGGCCTTTTAGCCAAGACCTTTTCTTTATTCATTTTTAATAGAATCGCCGATCAAAATGTATGGAATTGAAATAAGGATTCTTAATATATTATGACGTTGGTGTTCGACTCGTCTAATGTCAATCTATACTATAAATTATAATATTATTATAAAGCGTAAGAGTTTCTTGTTTGTTTGAACGCGCTAATCTCAGGAACTAATGGTCCGATTTGAAAAATTCTTTCAGTGTTAGATAGCCCATTTATCGAGGAAGGCTAAATTTTATCACGCTAAGACTAATAGGAGCGAAGAAATAGAGGAAAATGTGGAAAAACGGGGTAAATTATTTGAAAGGGCTGATCTCACGAACTACTGGAGCAATTTTTCTGTTATTTGGCACAGATAAGTAGTAGACCACGTGAAGGCTCATAGTCTGTGAAATATCTAATTTACGCGAGCGAAGCCGCGCGGAACGTTTAGTTCCATATATTTTGATGGGCGATCTAATAAATAAGCCATAAAAAAAGTCTTGGCTACAGGCTCTGATCTAATTCGAATTTCAGTCACGTCTCACTAACATTCACTTCAGCTGCCTCCTTGTAACCCTTAGCCAGGTTGTCCAGTATGAACCTGATGGTGAGCTTGTATATGTTCTCGATGTTAGGCGTGTACCGGTCACCCAGGGTCGTCTTCGCCGCTTCCAGGAAGGGCTGCTCGATTTTCTGGAAAATGAAGGTTTTGTTTAGAAAATGTGAGACGCCAGGGTAAAATAGGGTACTGACTACTGCTATGACGTATTTTTTTACTATTATTTTTTTTTGTTTTTATACGGGAATCGAACCAACCTCAGATATTAATAGCCAAGGACTAAACACCAGACTATGGGGGTTGATTTACAATTTCAAGGAGATGGTGAAAACGTTTTTACATTGAAAACAAATTGCTAAATTGAGATCAAGCTGAAAGTTGATTTGTGTTCCTGTTACCTCCCTTCTCATGTTCTAGGATATATCTGAAGATTGGTAGCGCTTATAATTAGATGTTAGCGTTAGTACTTACTGACTATTCTGACCTACTTAGAACCTAGAGTTATTTCATTAATACTTCGATCGCGGATTCTTGGAAATCTATTGTTATTCTATTGTTGTCGCGGTCGCCGGTGTCCTTATGGGGGTCGATAGGTTAATATAACCTTTGATGCTCTTAACATTCTACAGTCCCTTCTCCACGTTGGGATTAGATGTATTTAAAGCACGTTTGCCACCAAGATTGTTCATACGAGTATATATTATAATAATTATAACACATTTGGTATTAAGAAGGAAGTAAATTCGCAATTATCAATATGACGTCAAAATACCTAACTTTTTTGAAAAACCTTATAATTTTGATACTTCCATACAACATGTCTATCTTCATATTTAGTCCTATACTTGCTATATCTTTAGTCACGCACAAAATTATCTGACCAATGGTAAGTATTAAGGTTGTCCCGGAAAATGTGAGATTTTCATACTAATAGGGTTATTAATTTAACCCATCAAACCCCATAAGCTCACCGGTAAGCGAGACAGAATAGAATAACAATAGATTTCCAAGAATCTACGATCGAAGGATTAACATACACGCGTCCTCCTTGTGTACTCTCATGTTAAAGAGCAAGGCCACAGGCTTCGTTGGACTGCCGCTGCGGCGACGCACCGATGTATTACATTCATTCTCCCATTTTATCTCATATCCGCAGTTTCGTTTAAACAATGCGTTTGTCTACTCACCGCATCAACAAAACACCGTAAGGCGTGCATTGCGTTGCTTTGTCGCATCATAAAATCTACGTTATGACTATAAATACGTAGGTAATTACTAATTCTTACCATGAAATTCTCAGCTTTAAACCCAGGAACCTGTCGATGCGTGGCGCCTATATGCCTCACGTACGCGAAGAACCAGTCCATGTCAGACAACCCTTTGATCCCCTCGTCCAGGGTATTCATGACCTTAGTCGCGTGTTCAGCCAGCTCCGCCGAGCTGACTATGGCCTCCTTGGTGCGAAGTTCGCGGAACTTCTCGAAGAGGTGATGGATGTCTTCGTTCTCTTCGAATAATCTGGAAACATTGAATCAGTTAAAAGGGCAAATAAAGAAAAAATCAAATATCGTCCTCTCTTTACACTCACGCCCGTCTTTTATGCCTGGTGAAAAAGGACGACGCGGAATCATCTCCAAGTTAGTTTTTTCTTAATAACTCGATAAATATACAACATTTTAAAATCCGCCAGGCCAGTCCCTTTTTTCACGATTTTGGCAATAGCTATATTATTATGAAAAATTCGTGGTAAGATGTATCCTTGTGATTTTTTTCTATAGAAAAATTTTAAGATATCGTGTTGGAAATGTTTAAAAAATTAAACAATTCGGGGCTTATTTTCAAGTATAAAAATGAATTATAAAATCGTCAATAATTTTGCTTTAGTCGCCTTCTTAACGTTGTAACTTGTAAGGTGATGCGATGCGTTGTATTTTATTGACACTATAGAGGTAGAGCGGATTCGAGCGCATTTTCCGCGATAAAAAGTTTCGTATACTCCCCCCCATGGTCAAATGGTCTAATGACCATTTTCACCAACTTTTAAGAGTTACCGTCCATATTGTTTCACCTAAATCCTATAAGGTCTAAAAACTTACCTACGGCGACATAATATAAGTTTTGTAAAAGGAGTCTTGAATATTATTATTTATTTTGTCAAGAGATAATCCACGACCTCTACAAGACCGCTAGGGGACACTTATATTTGGGAGGAGGGTAGTGAAAACAGACGTAAGGCTCCTAAACTTCTAAGATATATGTACGCTTAATTTTTTTTAAGATTAACTACACGAGCACTGAGCAGTACGTAATGTGTCTTATATTAGGGGAGGGGAGGGTGCTATTTGTGTAGTCACTCGAGCGTCATGGGTACCTAGTAGGTTTTTTACATTAGGTAAAAGTGATAAAAAAATAAGAGCGTTTTTTTATTTTAGCGGTGGGTTCAGAAACTACAGCCATTTTAAAGTTTTGAAAGAGAAAATATATTCAGAAAATTGCTTATTTAGGTAAATTATAAATATATTTTTGACAACAAGGACTAAATCATTTAGTTTAATGCAAAATAAAATATCTGCAAAGTTAAGTTAGGAAAATATTATGAAGGATTATTTTTTTATATTTTAAAATATCCCTACAGGCTTACCTTACCTTTGAATCGTCAGTGATTTTTATGGAAACTTTTTTGGGGTATACTAAACATCCCCTATCTTAATCTGACAGATCTGATGACATTTCAATATTTTTTAGGGTTCCGTACCCAAAGGGTAAAAACGGGACCCTATTACTAAGACTTCGATGTCCGTCCGTCCGTCCGTCCGTCCGTCCGTCCGTCCGTCTGTCTGTCTCCAGGCTGTAACTCAAGAACCGCTATAGCTAGACTTCTGAAATTTTCACTGATTGTGTATTTCGGTTGCCGCTATAACAACAAATACTAAAAACAAAATAAAATGAATATTTAAGGGTGGCTCCCGTACAACAAACATGATTTTTTTCTGCCTTTTTTGCTTTATATCAGTAATGGCAACAGGTAGGCACATGATATTTTCACAAAGGCCCTTATTGTATGTTTAAGTCAATAATTAATTATAAAATTAAAATAACATAAAAATTTAAGGGGGGCACCCGTACAAAAAACACAATTTTGGCCTATTTTTGCTCTCTAACGGTACGGAACCCTTCGTGCGCGAGTCCAACTCGCACTTGGCCGATTATTAAAAATAATTTTTTAACCCACCACGTGAGAAATCTGATTTCTATACCATAATAACTAGACACATGTCGGAAGCCTATGCAAGCTTAATCTGACACGCTCGAGCTACTCCTGAAATCCCCTCTTCTCCTCGCCTACTAAAAATAACGTTGTTTGAATTTCTCACCTTATGTATAAAATCATCTTGCATAAAGTGTAAGATGTATTAGCATTTTAATTAATATTCAAGTCACGGAACCCAAAAAATCGTCTAGAACATAAAGCGCTTCAACCTCTCAAGAAATTACTCAGTTCACTGGTAAAAGTAAAAAATCTTCGCGCTCAAATAAAAATAAAGTCAAAGGAAACGGTGACTTGGAAAAGTTATTTCTGGAATATCGTTGAGAAGAAAATTATATTTTACTAGCTGTCCCGGCAAATGTTGTTTTGCCGGGACAGCTAGGCCGGGTATTGTATTTCACCCATATTATTTTATTGAAGTATGGCACCATGGCAACGGCCATCGCTAATCGCTATTCCGTCGCACAAACTCGATACTGAGAGTTGTAATAATTTACTATAATTATTTATTCAACAAATATGCACTTATCAATGTAAAAAGCATCCAGTAATCGATTCTCAGACCTACTGAATATGCATATAAAATTTGGTAAAAATCAGTAAAGCCGTTTCGGAGGAGTTCGCGGACTAACATTGTGACACAATAATTTTATATATAATAAGATTTCCCGGTTGATGTTATTGTGTAAGGGTAAGACCACAGCGATACATAATATTATGACGATGCGTGATAGCAATACAAAATTGAAATATCAAGCTGCAGCGCAATTTGGTATTTCAATTTTCCAATCATATTTCAATTTTCAATCAGTGACCAAGGCTCTCGACTTCTAAAGGTTCTATTTTGATTTATAAATATATTTTTAACTAAAAATCATATCAATTTGATTAGTCCGTAGCTGGTCTGGTTTGATTAAATCCATGCAGGATTGGAAAGACATATTAAATTACATTTTACCGTAACAAATAAGATGTACGTTACGGTACAAATACGTATGATATCAAATACTCATTCAATCGAATACGCAGAATATATTCCGTGCAATATTTATATCAACTTGAACATCCAATATCCCCCATATTGGATTATTCAGTGTCAACAAAACGAGATCACCAGCCCTGGCGGAATCAATTTTTAATACTTTTAAAAGGGTGCATCCTGAAATACCCCGGAGGCATTTTATACACACACACACACACACATAAAACACACAGGTAAATACACAATATGCACTCTTATAAAGTTTTACACACATACTTTGATACAGTCTTACACACATTCATGTTTATTGTCCCCTGCCTCTAGAGCGCCGCCCTAAGTAATAACAGACAAAACAGCTCCTCGTATTAGTTAAATTGGTTTACTAACAGCCTGTGCATAGGGTTGCCAAAACTTAGAGCGTGTAGGTATTATTTACAACATCTTGCCTAAAACTTTGTACCGTTTATTGTCCGGGAATTGAAAAAATTCCCAGGACAAAACTTATGCTTTGTCCTTTCTCAGAACCAAAAGTATCACGATTCACGTTATATCATTAACAAATTCCATAACCTATCAACCCCCATAAGGACACCGGCGACCGCGACAACAATAGAATAAAGTACCCCGCAAACGATCAAATTTGTTTCACAAACATGTTTGATGTAATTTACGTTTTCATCAAACAGCAGCGCAGACGAACAAACGTGCATCAAACAAGTTTGTCAAACAATTAGCTAGAATCGGTTTGAGATCATGAGATCTTGTTTGACAAATACAGCGGAACACGTTCAAACACGTTTGTCAAACGCTACGCCAATGCAAATTTTCTTCAAACAGGTCAAACACGTAGTTTGTTTGACAAACGCTTCAAACAAAGCTGTACACTATCAAACTGTTTGACAAACACGTAAAATTTGACAAACAATTTGATCGTTTGCGGGGTACTTAACAATTATAGATTTGAGATTTCCAAGAATCCGCGACAATTTAAATTTAATTTAAATTAACCCATCAAGCCTCATAAGCTCACCGGTGAGCGAGACACAATAGAATAACATTAGATTTCCAAGAATCCACGATCGAAGGATTAATATGCTTTCTCACAATATGCTGTCGAGCTTTAGAATTTAGTGTAATTATAGAGATTGAGATGCAAAACTTACAAGGCTAACACGATCTAGACACGCGGTAGAGTGTCCAGTCAAGTTCAAGTATAACAGAACTGGCGGGCAGCACCGTGTGTATTGCCGCCTCTCCACATAGGCAAGCGCATTCGCCAACGCGCTAACGGAGCACTTGCCAACGCGCTTGTGAGTAATCCACACTCTTGCGACAAGTGTCCTTTGATGCTACCGACACCGCGCGGCAAGCATGCAAGCGTGCCGGCCAACGTTCAAATACCTACCGCCAATGCGCCAACGCCCGTTCTACACATTGGGCCAGTGGCTGGGCCAGCGCTCTTGCCAACGCGTTTGCCTATGTGAAGTGCCGGCATAATATAATTAAATTACGAATCCGCATAGTCCCAAAAATACTCAAAATGTAGCAACAGCCCTACCGCCAGGGTTGTACATCCGCTTATAATCATATTTATCACGAAACAAAGGTTTTGTCGTCAACACAAATTTCGCAGGCTTTGTGAGCTTTGTCATATTCCGATAGGGTGTGAACAGGCCTGGTTTACAATTCATACCGTGTCACCCTGTTACCATCCTGAACGTATGAAGTGTATTGTGTATTTAAAGGATAAAGTGCCATGTATGAACGTCGCGTCTAGAAACGACATTATTTTATAGTAGGGGAGCCCAGAATGCGAGCGTCATGGAGACCTAGTAGGTTTTTTACATTATACGTACAACTGATAAAAAGAGGGTTTAAATCATAAGAGCGTTTTTTAATTTAGCGGTGAGCTCAGAAACTGCAGCCATTTTAAGGTTATGAAAAATAAAATATATTTACAAAATTGCTTATTTAGATTATAACAAGATTTTAGACAGTAAGGACTTAATCGCTTAGTTTAGTGCAACATAAAATATCTACGAAGCTTGGCTAGGAAAATATGAAGATTTATTTTTTATATTTTAAAATGTCCCTACGGGCTCACCTAACCTTTAAATCGTCAGTGCTTAATTTGGAAGCTTCTTTAGGGTATACTAAACATCTTATATCTTAATCTGACGGATTCGATAACATTTCAATATTCGGAAATAACCTTTTTAACCTACCACGTGAGAAATCCGATTTCTATTCCATGATAACTAGAAGCATGTCGGAAACCTATAGAAGCTTAATCGACACACTCGAGCATGTCTCGAAATCCCCTCTCGGGCTCCCCTACTATTATTGTTTACCTATAGGGCCAATTTTGTCGCTCGGTTAAATTGATACGTCGTACATAATATATCATTATAAATGATCAAACGATTATAATAATGATCGAACTTCACTCAAGGTAAGTTACCTTGAGTGAAGTTCGATCATTATTATATGAGTCGCTTCATTCGAAGATATATAATTAACCAAAAGTAGTACCTTTGCTTATCTGCTAGGCAATCGCGCTTTTTTTATAGACGTATGTGGGTATTTGAAAAGTTACCCGCTCATTCGACGTTCCGGCGTGCTTCATTATGTTTAGAGAGAAGTAATGCAAAAAATCTTTCTTTCTTTCTTTGGGTACTGCAGCAAACATAGTTTCGTGTAGACTGGGTGGGAGGGAGATTATATCTTCGAATGAAGCGACTCATATAATAATGATCGAACTTCACTCAAGGTAAGTTCGTTTGATCATTTATTATATTTCTTCGCTTCATTCTTCGATATATAATTAACCAAAAGTAGATTTTCAGAGTAACGAAAGGAAGATTTTTTTTTACAAAATACAATAGATTACATTATGAATAGTAATCATTATAATATATTCAAGAAAAAAATTAACGTTATGCCCATAAATTTAATAATAGTCAGTAGAAACGAAACGTAAGAGATCCCTATGGTTTGTGATTCAAATGATAACAGGTATACTGGGATCATGGTGATTATTTAACTGATTCAGCGAAACTTTGTTCGTCGATAAAATTATGGTTAAGGAAAATAGCGAAAGTATCGGAATCGCTAGTCCTGACTCCTGCCTGTCGACTGTCGTCTTACTAATAGTGTCCAGTATCAATCCCCGTGTCGACGCTCGTGCCGACGCCGCGCCGCTCTCGCACAGCACCTGCTTTATCCAGTGGCTAACTGACCGACTGGGAGGTGGCTGTTCTGTGCAGAGCGTTAAGCGTTAGCAATAATAACCCGTACTGTAGCATTATGCTATTTAATATAATCTTGAATAACCATCACAGGGCGTAATAACTTAAATATTATATCCTCTTCTTTTTTTTTAATAAAAAAAATAACATCCGATCACGCCCGGGAGTTTATGTGTTTGTAATATAAATTTCGATACCGCTATTTAAGACCGTATTTTTTTATATATTTTTTTGTTTTGCCGAGTTTTATTAGGCAGAAAGTTTTAAGTCAATGATCAGTATTCAGCTGTAGGTACAGAGTGCAAGAAAAAACAAATAATTTATAAGTGGATCCCGGGTTCTACACTACTCAGGTATGGGCTAGTTATGGGTAAATGTTGTATGTTGACGGGGTAGTTATGAGTAAATCCACGCTATCATAATATTTTATTACAAATAACGCACTTTAAGCTTTAAAGTAAATTTAAGGCGACGCCTTGATAATTTGGCTGTAGCGATATCGATTTTTCTCAGCAATGACTTTCATTGTCAGTATTCATCATGTCTTTGTCTTTGAATTACCCATAGCATAACACGATTGGTCAACTTTTATAACACAGAATAATCAATCAAAAAGACCTCTGTAAAAAAAGGGATTCTAATTTTGCCAACAGAGGAGAGTGATTTAAGCTTCCAAAATTTGTACAAGCATACATTTTGCCCATAGCTTATATGAAATATATTTATGGTTTTTAAATTACGCGACAAAAACCATTTTGTCGCTTACGCCCTTTTCATTTCTCGCTGTTCCATTTCTTGTTTTCTATGAGAAAGCCGGCCCGGCAATCATTGAAAACAAGCAATCTAAAACATATCCAACACGGTTTTTTACTTTAACGCGGCGTCACCTTAATCGACAAAATATCAACACAGTGCTATCAGCTGTGCGAGCTGTTTGACGCCATATTTGTTTAGTGACTACTAGCGCCGCAGTGGGAAAAAAATGAAATACGTTCAATTACCTGACTGATTTCATGTCCGCTATCTTCAAAGGGCTATGTTACAAATCGTTAACTAGTTGGACGTTGAGTGACGATCGTTCAATCGACGTTCAGCCGAGTCATTCAATTGAATGGTGTCATTCAATTAATGCGCTAGTCATTCAATCGAATCGCAGATTGAACCAGATGACTGCGACATATACAAGGTGTACCAAAACTAAGTGATAAACTTGTATGTTTTAAAAAAAGTTTAAAAACTAAGGTAACGACTGAATCAATTTTAAAAACATAGAGGTAGATCGAAAAGGACGAAGGACATTTTTTATAATGAAATAAAAACGCTTTTCATCCGAATTTTCACTCCGTAGGCAATATTCAGTTAAACATAACGTACAAATCATTCTTATTCCACCTCCGTACGTTTTTCTCCCGTCCTTTGCAGAACTAATTCAAGTATGATTTTCATATGGAACGGTCACAGCGCTGAGGGCTCACGATACAAATAAGGGCTTTCCTCCGTCCCTTTTACGACCCTTATGACTTAAGGTACTATATTATCCCACGTTATATTATGTTATAACTTATATCATGCGTGTGGTTTTGATATGAGAGACGCTTTACTTGTTTTTTATCATTATAAAGGAGGCTGGTGTTTCTTACCTTATTATTTGTCAAGAGCGTTTAAGTTTACAAATATAGTTTTATATTTTAAGTAGATGATGCCCCCAACTCCGTTGGGCCAAAATTCGTTTAAATTCGTACATTATCGCCAAAATTCGATGAACGCACTGTCACCAGCAGTATTTCCGGACCTATACGACCTGCAAACCTTCAAGGAGAGAGCGTATTCCCTCTTAGGCCGGCAACGCACCTGCAGCTCTTCTGATATTGCGAGTGTCCATGGGCGACGGTAGTTGCTTTCCATCAGGTGACCCGTTTGCTCGTTTGTCCCCTTATTTTATAAAAAAAATCGTAGATTATCCGGGATAAAACGTATCCCATGTCCTTTCCCGGGACTCAAGGTACTCAAGCGGTTTAAGCGTGAAGAAGTAACAGACAGACAGACGTTTATAATAATATTAGTATGGATATGGATTCTATCCCCGTAAATCCGTATTATCTTGCGTTAAGCCGCAAAATCATTCCCTCGGGAAAGATTTCCTAAGCTCTGAGTATTAATGTTCACGCACGTATTGTGCTAATGTAGGGTTTAGTATTTTGTAAGTGTTTACATTGGTACAGTAGTAGATGCCAGCTATGATAATTATTAAATAAACGTTTAAATAAATAAATAAACGTTTATTCTATTACTGGACTGGAATAAGACTGTTTAATAAGCTAGCAACTGGACATACTGAATCGAGCTTGCTTAGAAGGTAATGGATGCTAGATATCCATATCCATACTAGTATTATAAATGCGAAAGTGTGTCTGTCTGTCTGTATGTCCGTCTATCTGTCTGTCTGTTACCTCTTCACGACACCCGCAACACCGTTGCGTCAAAATTTGTTTATATACTTGAACCGTACATTTTTGTGGGATTAAAACTATATGTCCTTTTCCCGAAAACCAAGATATTTCCATAGCAATTTTCAGCAAAATTGGTTCAACGGATGTGAAGAAATAACAGACAGGCAGACAGATACGCTTATACATTTATAATATTAGTATGGATGTAGATTCCCAGCATATTATTGTATTGTAATAGTGTACAGCGAAAATATGACAAAGATATTTTTAAAGGCAATTTATTAGATTTGAAGAAAATTTAAGTAAGTACTTAATAATATTTGTACATTAAGCTTAAGGAATACTAGGTAACTAGGGTATAGAATTTAAGTACTTAATATTTGTAAATTAATCTTTAAGAATACTAGGTAACTATATAGCCTATAGGTCTACCAGAATCTGATGGCTAAAATTGAGAAAATAAATTAACTCTAGCAATACGGGGGTAGGTAATTGGAATAAAACATTTTGATCTTTTTTTTTCTTATAGCGGCTGATTCTGTGTGTGAAACATGCAAATATATAAATTTAACCAATGATCAAGGATATTTTTCGAAAATATTCTGTCAAAGTTTGCCATTAGATTCTGATAGACAGACCTATAATAACTTCATACTTTAGTAATGGAACGTTATATACTCTGTAGCAATATTAACTTTAAAAAGGTAATAACTGAAGTTTTGTCTGCCTGTGACGTGGAGTATCGTACAAAGTACCAGGCTAATATGAATTAATTACAGCTCAGTAATTGAAATAGTTTAATGGGGCGGAACGGGCTCGCAGAATGTTAAACCTGAGTTGCGATCAAAAATGGGTCCTTCCCGTTTCATACCACATATTTTTCATACCGCGGTATGAAACAGCGAAGTACTGTTTTTGAATTGCCTGTTTCATACCGGCGTCCGAAACAGCGAAGACTTCTCTTGAATTAGTCGATTCGTACCGCAGCGCAGATTTTAGTACAGTGAAGCTCAAAATATCTATACAATATAATATTATATAATTATAAATTATTTTATTTTATTATTATTATTTTATCATGTTATTTTATTTGATTATTTAAATTACATCCATAATACTAATATTATAAATGCGAAAGTGTGTCTGTCTGTCTGTCTCTTACCTCTTCACGCCTAAACGGCTGAACCGATTGGGCTGAAATTTGGTACAGAGGTACTTTGAGTCCCGGGAAAGGACATAGGATACTTTTTATCCTGAAAAAATGTAGGGTTCCCACGCGATAAACTAATTTTGGCGCAACGGAGTTGCGGGCGTCATCTAGTAATTATATAAATTCATCACAGAGAAACCAAATATTGGGCAATTTATTGATGGTATACGAAAAGACTCTAATTATTATTGTGCTTTATTTAAAAAAACCTGGTGATGTAAAAATTTCAAAAAGATCAAAACAATCAATTTTTTGACTTATTGTTCTTCTATAAAATTGTAAATCACATTGTCGATTCGTCGGAGTTACTATCTGAAATTAGTTTTAATACCAAGTTCAGTGCACGTAGAGCTCATCGTACAAATTTATTTGCTTTACGGGTCTATAAAAATAATATTTCTTACTTTAACCCTTTAACACGTATGGCTAGACAATATAATGAGTTAGCTAAAGACTGCTCAAATTTGGACATTTTTGAACACAACTGTAAAAAATATATTAAAATCGTCAAAGACATCCTCCATAGCATATAAATTACCTCAGCAAGTTATGAGTGAAATAAGTAACGTCCAGATGTACTGAGTTAACTTTTAAACCAAAAAATTGTGCTAGTTTAATGTATTTTTATTGTTTTTAATTTTGATGTGTGCACATATTTGTTACGTTACGATCTAGATCTTACATTCAAATACTTATTATATTTGTGTTTAGTTGGGATTGTAATGTGTTTTGTGCATTTAAATAAATAAATCAATAAATCAATAATTGAAATAAATCAAAGAAATAACCTGCATAGGCAATTGCTTAGAAAAATTGAGGATTTTAATAGAAATAGTAATGATTATTAATTATTCTACTTTTTTTGTTCCTGTTGATTTTAATTAATTATATTATAAGGTTATTACGATTTTCAACTATTGTGAAGTTTAAAGAATTTTTTATTTACTAATATAATTATTCTTGTTGATTTGTTTTAATTCTTCGACAGTGATTTTATATAATTATGTAGTTTAAAGTATTTTTAAACTACGTACATTTTTATTCTTTTGATAATTTAAAATTTTACGACTGTGATTTTATACAATTATTATATTATAGTGTTAGGTTAATTTTTAAGTTGTGTAATTTTAATCAAGCTGTGTTTCTATTGTTAGAAATCTTATAATATATACAGGGTGTAACAAACCTAATTGATAATACTTTAGGGTGTGTACGTGTTCCTCGTAGAGTTTACTGTGAAACTAGCAGCGCTAAAAGACTTTTTTTTTTCACTTTTGTATGGGGAAACTCGTGACGCTGGGGTGCTTGCCCCATACAAATTGCCCTTATATTTTTGATTTTGAAATAAATTACATTTCTTTATACTTACAAAATATTTTTATATTTCTTCTTGTTACCACTTTTCTAAACGCCAGTATAAATAAGTGATTAGGCTAAAAATATTTAATAAAATTCGTGGTACGAATCCACGCATACTAAAAAAGAATTCGTCGTTTCATACCACTCCAAGCACCGCGGTATGAAACAGGCAATTCAAAAACAGTACTTCGCTGTTTCATACCGCGGTATGAAAAATATGTGGTATGAAACGGGAAGGACCCATATACTTCGTTAAATTAAAAGTAATAAATAGGGTGCCGGGTGAGTTCGTTAAAAGAAATAAACTTCGTTAAAAGAAGTTATGTGCAAATATTAAGGTTAAGGTTTTAGTTGTTTTTTTCCAAAATTAAAAAGTTTAGGGCCTGTTTTACCACTTCCTGATAAGTGCCGGACAGGCTATCCACAACTTAACTTGACAGATAGAGTATGGAAAATCGGTCAAAAAAGTTGTGGATAGCCTATCCGGCACTTTATCAGGAACTGGCGAAACAGGCCCATTATTATATTTTGTAGCAAATAAAAGCTTATCCTATACTTATCATTCAGTTATTGCAAAGATTATGACAGCTTGCGTCGACATCAGCAGGCTGCGTGGCCACAGTAGAAATGCGAAAGAATAGAAACGCTGACAGTTTTTGCGGAGAAACTGACAGATTTCCTTTGGTAATCTATCACTTTGTCTATGCAATGCAAGTGTTCTATGCAATGATGGAAAGAAGAGGTATAATATGTTTTCTGTGCTAACATGCCGTTGACGCTTATTTTACAGAAGCTATAAAATCAATTTATTGGAGCTAGATCAGTAGTTTAGGCGATATCTTAGAATATAAATCCATACTAATATTATAAATGCGAAAGTGTGTCTGTCTGTCTGTTACCTCTTCACGCTCGAGCCGCTGAACCGATTTTGCTGAAATTTAGCATGGAGATACTTTGAGTTCCGAGAAAGGACTTAGGATAGTTTTTATCCCGGAAAAATGTACGGTTCCCGCGCGATTAAATATAATATAGATCTCCTTGCTGAATATGCTACTTAAATATAAGCTAGTAGCTACATAATATTACTTTTTATTACTAAGAGGGAAAGTAGATATAAAATCATGACCCTTTTTGCTAAACCGTGGTAACCTGATAACGTTTACAAGTCGCAGTTAGCAGACCAATCTAATTTCAAATAATTTTAATTTCGTCCCTCAAAAGGGCCCTTCGCAGATTAATTTCCGGAATTATTAATATTCGGACGAGGTTTTGAAACCCTAAACTGAAGGTGAAGTTTGGGACTTTAGTTTGTTGTAATGGTACCGATAGGGAATTTGCAAGGTTTTTTTATTTATCCACACTAATATTATAAATGCAAAAGTATGTCTGTCTGTTGCGTCTTCACGCTTAACCTATCAAGCCCCATAAGGACAGCCCCATAAGGGCATAAGGTGACCGCGACAACAATAGAATAACAATAGATTTCCAAGAATCCGCGATCGAAGGATTAAATCGGTAAATCGATTTAGATGGGCTTGCAGATATACTTGGTGTCCTGGGAAAGGACATAGGAGGTTTCAGTTGCGGAAAAAATTACGTACGTTTCTAGCGCAATTTAACGAATTTTGGCGCAACGGAGTGGGGGTCATTATATTCTACTTAGTATTTAAATAAATCTTTTTTTATTAAATACATCTAATCTATACAGTCAGATAGATTTTTATTTAATGAAAAATAACAAAGTTATAAGCCTTTCAATTAGTCAGTTAGTTGAGTTCCGATGAATAACAGTGACGTCATAATATCATAGGCACTGCATACTAAATTTCGTTTTGCAAGAAAGATAGAAAAGTATAATCGCAAATAACATACAATCTTTCAACAAAAATTAAAGTTTTTTTCTCGCCGTTCCTTATAATATTTTACATATTATAATATCATAGTTTGCAATAAGTTAATTTTGTTTTCTATGCATATTCCCTATTCACTTTTGTATCGGCCCCATGCTTTAGTAGTCTTAGTAAGCACCTGTTTCACCAATTCCTGATAAGTGCCGAATAGGCTACCCACCACTTAACTTGATAGATTAAGTATGGAGAATCTGTCAAAAAAGTTGTGCACAGCCTATTCGCTACTTTATCAGAAAGTGGTGAAACAGGCTCTAAATCGTGGATCTTGACTTGGAGTTATAACAAAAATATGCATTAATTGACATCAATTTTGATAGTTAATTAAAATCATATTAACGTATCTAATTGGTAGCGACGTTATGCAACCCTAGTACTTTTCTAGTAGTAGTAGTAACTTATAATTATATACTATATAGAGCGCACACACTTGGGCACTAAATAGTATAAAGTGCCCAAGTGTATGCGCACTGCAAAATAATACTCCCTATTTATTTACTTTCGTAACCTGGTTAGAAGGATGACAGACACGACTGGAGAGATCAGGCGCAGGGTCGACTTATTTCATACCAATCCGACGCATGGATCACCTTTCTAGACAATCACATTACTATTTTACTACCCACTGAACTCACTACCTTCTCCAAACCACTATAGAAGTGTTTTACTTGTTACTAAACTACTCGGCCAATCTCCGGAGAGCATTTAAGTGTCCCGGGCTTGTTTACTCTGTAATATTATCTTATTCAAGTATGCAATATTTTTAAACGGTAGATAGCATCCGTAACTAGCTACAAACTTAAACACATGCTTCTAATTTAAGTAATTCAGACTAAATTTAAGTCGTGTTCAAAAACCGTGTTTTTCTGATTACCGTAACGTGTCCCCACGCCAACTTGATCTCGAAACTTGCTTGTAATTTTTATAACATACATATTTACTTTGATCTATTCATCTTTTTAAATGCTCATTAACATTGGTTATCGCATTGGAAAATATCGACTCAATAGGCCCAGCCTGTAAATAGTTATCATGAAATAATCGCTTGTCCTATCAAAAGTTCTGATTACCGTAACGCATTGTGTTTTCGGGTACCCACCCAAAAATAACAGGATTTGGCACATTACAAGTGCACGAGTCACTTCTCCCTAGCGTGTGCCACGGCCCTTTAGCGGTCCCACGTCGTTAATGTTAGTGTGCCGCCGATGGAGCACGTGAGTATCTAACTACCATAGCTTTGGTTTCGAACTTTTCTAATTACCATTATTTTATTTTGCTACTTGATTTTTAAATTAGATTGTACGTTGATCATGTCAATCTATAAAGTTATTTGGTCTACGTACTTTGCCGTAAGCTAGTTTTTGCAAACTGTCGGTTTTCAAAATTTTCAAGAAAATCTAATTTTTTATAATTACCGTATACTAATTACCATATGTTCCTAATTACCGTTGTATGAAAAACTGATACGTACTTTTTTATCAATTGAAGTTTTCTCATGGTTTTCATAGATTATTGTTATCATGAATGAGTATTTAATGATACTAGCTTTTGCCCGCGCTTTGCCCGCGTTAAAAAGTATTATCGTATACAATCTTTCATCCCCTATTTTATCCCCTTAGATGTAGAATTTATCAAAACCCTTTCTTAGGGGATGCCTACGTCATAGTAGCTTTATGCATGGAAAGTATTAGCCCGATCAGTTTAAAATTGACAAAGTTTCATAGCCTTTTGGGGGTAGAATTGATAAAAAAACTTTCTTAGCGGATGCCTACGTCATTACATATGCATGCCAAATTTTAGCCTGATCCGTCCAGTGGTTTGGGCTGTGCGTTGATACATCACTTTGCCAGTGTGCCCTTTGTGATATATATAATATTTAGATATCTATATGCTGAGTATTCATAAAATTATTTTTTTTTTGGATGGGAATGACCAGAGAAGAAATTGGAGAAAAGAAGGCTTGTTCCTTGGAAACGTCTATAGTGGAGTTCCCAGAGCGTAAAAATCGTGCAAACCTCCGATTTTTGCAATAGTGGATGAAAATTGAAAAGAAAAAAGGAATATGTAGCTGATAACATAAAAAAAGTTTACCTATTGAAAAGTTGTGCTTTTGATTTTTAAATTATTCTCTTCCACTTCAAGTAAACTCATAATCTGTAAAATTTTGAAGAAAATTTGCATATTTCTTTCTTTTAAATATATAGCAAAATAATAAAAATATTATTATTTTTTTTATTTGTATCGTTGCTTATATTCCAAAGAAAGAAAATAAGTTGAAAAAATATATAATTTAGATTTAAAATTAATATTTTTGTATGTAGATGAGCACGCCTCCAAATGTGCTTGTTGTGTGCCTCGCCATGTAAATGGCGTTCCTATTTTTCTTTAGTTTTAAATAGGAAGTTTAAAAATTTTTTTAGACTTAACAAAGCCTTCTATTTCTTAATGTGTGTAACTTTTTAGCTCTTACTTTATTAAATTTTCTGAAAATGTAGCACAAACTTTTCACGGATATTTCGAAGCAAATCTGTATTTTATTTCTTTTGGTTAGGTTTTTACAGAATAAAATTGTTTTTTTTTTTCATTAATTATATTTGCTCAAACATACTTAAAGGAAAAAAATACAAATTAGGTTAAGAACTGATATTTTTTGTATACAGGTAAGCATTTTCTAAACATAGGTCGCAGCATGCGTCTTTAGTATGTACGTGAGATTTGTAGCACCTAATTTTTTTTCTGGCTATAAGTAGGAAGTATATTTCAAAGACTAGAAAAAGTCTTTCATTTGAAGATGCATTTAATGTTTTAGCTCTCACTTAAATAAATTCTCAACAAATATAGAAAAATATTTTCGGTCTATTTTACACATTTTTGGAGATATTTAAACGTTTTTAAGTACCTAAAAGTTATCATTTCTCTAAAAATTAAATACGCAGAACAAGTAAGTTTAACACACTTTTCGTTACAACCCTTAAATCCACCCAAACCCTTTTATCTTGGTTACGACCAGCGTTAATCTCTAAAAACTTAGCAAAAACCTTATAGTTGTATTTAGCTTAGCAAAGCAAACTTTCTTTTTTAAAAATTGTGTATTTGGTTAATTTTCAACGTAAAGAATCGGATAAGAGTCATTAAATAACAGGAACAAGAAAAACTTTTTTTTGTATTTGGTTAATTTGTGTATTTGGTTAATTTTCAACGTAAAGAATCGGATAAGAGTCATTAAATAGCAGGAACAAGAAAAACTTTTTTTTCTGGACCGGTTTTATATGGTGAAATATTAATTTTTAATTAAGTAACTAAAAAATTAAAAGCACACAAAAATTTTTGGTAAACTTTGCAAGTTATAGTGCAAAAAAAGAACATGACACCTCAAAAACAAAAATCCATTCACTATTACAATTTTCGGAGGTTAAAACCTCTGGCGACTGCACTACTAGTAAAAATTTTAAACTACCCAGTTTTATATCAGAAATCAAAGGAAAAAGTGAAAGAAAGATATACTTAATAAAAGAAAATACTGCTTATCAGCGAAATTCCAACAAAATGGCGGAAGAAAACTCAAAAAAGAAATGAGTAAAACTTTACAGCTTATTACAAAAGACAAAAAGAAAAGAAAAAAATGGAAAAAAATTGAGAAATAAGTGTTCATAAATATAGATGAACTTGTAAAATTACGAGAAAATAAAAATAAGTAAATTTCGAGCTGTAAGAGCTGTAAGCTACATTTGAGTTGCTATTCTGTCCAAAGAGATTTAGAATATAATTATTTTTAGGTTCATCGTACCTGGATCTTAATAAATATCTACTGATTAAAACAATGTTTGTTGTTATTTTCTCATTTTTCATATTTTAATTGAAAGTGTCTATTTTTTACTATTGGCAGGTTGTAGTTGTATAGGACATCGTTCATTCTACCCCTTTTGTGACAATTATACATGTGCAACTTATTAATCAGTGTTTTTGTATGATGTTTTAGATAGAATTATAATGCTTTCTAATTACTGTTACATAAAATTTTACATTAGTCTAATTACCGTACCCATAAAAATTTTAAGTCTTATTATCTAAAAAACTATACTGAATTGTACCACGCCAAAATTTATTATTGTATTGGTATTTTTCATTACTTTCATATTTTAATGAGTTTAAGTCATTAAAATATGAAAGAATGTAATCAACGAAGAAAAAAATGGTAACGGTAACTAGGCAAATAATGCCAAACCTGAGTGTGGCCGTACTATAACTCAACTATTAGGCGTTAATAAAACATTTTTATTTCGGCACAATATTATTTTTAGTCCCTTTAGAGCCATCTACAAAATGGCCACAAGCTAAAATATGACATGCCCATAGCTCTCCGCCGAATATAACGATCGTCATCTGTCATTACTTGAGAGCGGTTTGGAAATCTCTCGAAATCTGGACGCCATTTTGTAGGTACTATTAATATACAGAATTGCCGTTTGAATACGGGGCTTAGGAAGTAACGTTAATGCTTCCTAAACCCCGCAACATTTTAAGCTATTGCATAGCTTTTATTACCGAATCAAGAAACGTAACGAAAAAACATAACACCCCTTACTCCGAACGTGCGGCGTTGCCAGACTTCGTCATGGTATTTGTCTTCGTGCGATATGTATGCAAATTATAATTGCAAAAGTTTATAAAAAAATGGCATGCAATAGCTTTACCGCGGCAATCCCTGACACACGTATTTTTTTTTAATTTTTAACTATTTGTCGTAGTATTGACACAATTAGAGATAAACTACGATAAGATGGCGCGCCCCTCCAAAATTCAAAACGTTTGAAGTGCGTTGTCAAAACGTTTGATGTGCGTTGTCTTGCGCGGCCGGCTAGTTATGATTAGTTGACCAACAAATCTTGGTAATAAGTGCCATTGAGTGAAATATTACGAGAATTGGTTGATTGGTTGAATACTTACTACATACAAACTCTTTCATAAGGATGTGACTACACACATTGAAACAGTCATTTGGAGGGGCGCGCCATGTTATCGTAGTTTATCTCTACGAGTATTGTTTTTAGCAATAAAATATTATTCATTTTACTATGGATAAATAATTTTTAGCATTAGCACCCATTGTAAAATTAGTATTTTATCCTACGATTTTATCACACTATTGAAACGACGTAGACAACTGAAATTACAAAAATTGAAGGACGGAACTAACGTCCATATAAAGTGAATGCTCTAATAACTATAAAAGCAGAAATTCCGATTTTTCCGAAATAAATTTTCATATTATTGTGACCTTTCCCAGGACTCGAGGTACATCCATGCATGCATGGGTGCGTAGAGGTAACAAGCACAATTTCGCATTCTCAATTTCATGGAAGTATGGATTTTCCTCGAGTTTTCAAGTCGTAGCCATTTCAAAAATCATATCTTGTAAATTGTAACCAACATTCAGAATATTACTAAGGGCTTTAAGGTATAAGGGTACTTAATTAAATTTGTTCAAATATTATTTCAAGTTATTAAAGGCCCTTAAATTCTCTGTTTACTGGCGAGCCCTTTGACAAACAAATCCTTAGAATTAATTCGCCCTTATTTGTCTCATTTTATTCATAGCCAAAAAGTTGTATCCATATTCATAATGGCCAGTTTACATAATTCCAGTCTAGTGATAAGTGCGAAGCCAAACGAGCGTTATTTGTGAGTTGTGAGTCGCAGAATTTCGGTTCGGCAGAATTCTGCTGCATTCAGTTTCATACAAAAGTCCTGTTTGATTCACACGAGCGTAATTGAGTCATGATTTGTATGAAAAGCACATATTTACGCGGCAGAAATTCTGCGACTCACAACTCACAAATTACGTTCGTTTGGCTTCGCCCTTAATCCGCTTTTTTGTTAAATTGCGTTCCAGTGCATTCCTGCACCCGTATTCATTATTCTAATAGTAATCCAGCGCTGGATTGGAATGGAAACCGGCCATAAAATAGATATTGCAGGTTTTCATTTTTCGCACATGCACTGTACGTTTTCTTATATTATTATAGACTAGCTGTTGCCCGCGACTTCGTCCGCGTTAGCATAGTAGATCACAATCCCAGTATTATTACGTGGAAGAGCCATGCTTTGGCACGAATGGGCCGGCTCGACCGGAGAAATACCACGTTCTCACAGAAAACCGGCGTGAAAAAGCGCTTGCGCTGTGTTTCGCCGAGTGAGTGAGTTTACCGGAGGCCCAATCCCCAACCCTATTCCCTTCCCTACCCTCCCCTATTCCCTTTCCTTGCCATCCCTACCCTCCCCTATTTCCCTATTCCCTCTTAAAAGGCCGGCAACGCACCTGCAGCTCTTCTGATGCTGCGAGTGTCCATGGGCGACGGAAGTTGCTTTCCATCAGGTGACCCGTTTGCTCGTTTGCCCCCTTATTTCATAAAAAAAAATTACAGTACAAAAATATTCAATTTACAGAATTGACTTTCCTACGCTTTTATTATATTAATACTTAAAGATGTTTCGAGCGGCTTCGCTTGCGTAATTTAGGAATTCCACGCAACCGTACATTATTATGTCCCTTCACGTAGTCTATTCTTCATCTTTGCCAGATAACATAAAAATTGCTCCAGTAGTTCTTAAGATAATAAGCAATTTCATAAAATTTCCCCCGTTTTTTCCACATTTTCCTCTATTTCTTCGCTTTTATTAGCCTTAGCGTGATAAAATATAGCCTATAGCCTTCCTCGATAAATGGACTATCTAACACTGAAATAATTTTTCAAGTTGGACCAGTAGTTCCTGAGATTAGCGCGTTCAAATAAGCCCTTTCATATAATTTCCCCCGTTTTTTCCACATTTTCCTCTATTTCTTCGCTCCTATTAGACTTAGCGTGATAAAATATAATCTTATAGCCTTCCTCGATAAATGGGCTATCCAACAGTAAAATAATTTTTCAAATCGGACCAGTAGTTCCTGAGATTAGTGCGTTCAAACAAACAAACAAACTCTGCAGAATTATAATATTAGTATAGATAAAGACTATTCTATGCTTTAATAATTATAACAGTAGCAAACATACATCATTTTGCATTATTTATTAATTAGTATTTGTTATAAAAAGTCGAATTTGGAAATGTATTTGGACATTCACTATTTTTAGGGTTTATTGTTAACTTGTTGTCCGTATCGCGAATAATTGTAAAATATAGTGAATAAATCGAAGTGTTTGTTATTTGGCATCTTTTATTTATTTTCTTTAAAATCTAAATTAGTAATTTTTGAGTTCTGGCAGTTTTCCTAAAAGTAATTAAAGTTAATTAAATTAGAGTCTAGTAAATTTCTAGTAAATTAATATTATCGTAAGTAGCTAGGTAGCTCCTAGGCCCTAGCTGCTTCAATAGTATTATGAATGTATGGCAGTGAAAGTACGTGTCTGTCCGTCTGTCTGTCATTCTCCTCATACATTAACCGCTAAACCAAATGAAGATGAAAGTTATGGAGACACATAAGTAATAAAATGAATCTTTAATTACACTACTATACTTTTGTACTCTCTTTGCGGGAACCGTATTTTTTTTTTCGGGATAAAAAGATATCCTATATCCTTTCCCGGGACTAAAAGTATTTCCATACCAAATTTAATAAAGCGGTTTGGGTGTAAAGAGGTTTCAGACAGACAGAACACGAACAGACAGACAGATAGACAGACAAACTTTCGCATTTATTATATTAGTATGTAAATAAAGAACTCTACAAAATCACACTAATTTCTCAAAGTCAGTTAAACTACGTTGTAATAAGCGATTTCTTCCGCGCGTTGGCTCTTACACTACATAAAACGAAGATCGACCCTTGTGAAGATGTTTTGATTAGAAGAACCCTTTGTAGGGCCCTAGCCCTTTTTACTCGGTTCTTATTGAGTAATATCATTTACTAGTATAGGAAAAAAGGGCTGAGCTGTAGAAGTTTATTAGTGACGTGTGAGTAGGGTTCACTTTAGTTTACCTAAGTTCTAGTCTATTGCCAAGTAAACTAGAGCACCGTATAATATCCATAAAATGCTAAAATAGTTGCTTTTAAGCCAAATAATTTCGGCAGTCAAGTCAGAAATTAGCATAAGTATATATTTATTCGGTCAGGTTATACCAAGTCAATGTTAGTCGGGCTGTCTGTTCAGTACAATCTGTTGTATGGGCTCTGATGGGCTTGACATAACTCTACCAAATTACGTAGGTCTGTCACCTGCATCCATACTATGGGCGATAAACGAATTTTGCCGCAACAGAGTTGCGGGCGTCATCTAGTATTGTTATCTTGGATATTACAAATGAAACTAAGTTATTTTGAAATCACAATAGATTGTATCATTATTTTTAGCTGGTTAGCTGTCTATTTCTGTCACGCAAATGGAATTTCCTATAATAATTTTCATAATATTTTTCAAATAGGATAGTATTTTTACAACTACGTGTGGCGTGCGACACTGCCTAAATTACCGACAATCGTACATTTTATCACAGTAAAGTAATAAATAATTTCTATCTCCTTCTCCACTGTCTACTCTATGCTGATTTGCTGTGTTGTGGCAATGTCTTATCAACATTGGCTTAGTAGCTTAGGCGTAAATAGGTAGTAGACATACATAAACATTTGCAATATTATTTGTATGGATTATTATCAGCCAATACCATTTCGTGGTGTCATAACTTTCATACATGGAAATTCTGCAAAAGGCTCCCGATTAAAAAAACGTATTACTTACTTCACGAATAAGATGATTCCAGTCTTCTCCATCTGTCTGAAGATTCCCTTCCATGATGCCAGCATGCAGTACTGCTGCTTCGCGGTCAAGGGTGATCGGGGGTCCGACGGCGGTGGGGGTCTGTTGAAGGGGTCATGGGCGAACTCCGAACTCGCTAGCTGTGATAACTTGCAACCCATTGTCTATGGTAGATTTTTTGGACTAGCCTCAAGTCGGTTTTAAAGGAATGTCTTTGGCAAAAATGTATGGCACTTGTAAAAACTTGCTACCTAGGTATTTTTTTGTAAATTCAAATTGGGAATGTCTTTGGCAAACTCTATTTGACACTTTAACTTTTTTTTGTAAATTCAAACTTCGAGTATATCTTCAGACACTTGACAATTTGTTTTTTTCACTGCGTTTAGTATCACTAATTTGACGTGCGCTTGCTAAGTAGTTTCTAAGTGATCTATTATCTTAATTACTTAGAAGTACGATTTCACTTATAAAATCAAGTTTTTCGACTAGTGCAGCGACGAACTATGTTGGAACTGATGACTGTGGGGGCTAGTGTTGTGCGTATCAATTATCGATAAAACGTTAAAAGCCGTCGTGACCTGTAAAGTTATTTGTAGGCTCGGCGACAGTTTTTAAATATTTGTGGTTTGATTTTACACCTCTAATTTTAGTCTAAATAGAGAAAATAGAGTAAATTGCTATTTATAGAGCCCTGTTTGCACTTTTTAATTTAAGCTATTTGTAGGCTCTACGAAAATAAACATAGCACAATATGCCCAATTTTTTGCTATCAAAATTATTTTCTCTAAAATAAAATCCTTGTTTTGTAATAAAAGAACGCATCGCAATTGGGAAATTATGCCCAAATAACGAAAAAAATTCACAGAAATTTATACTTACTAAATGTTTAATTTGGTCAAGACTAGCCACGAGGCTCAGACAAAATTAATTAAAAAAAAGTTAAAACGTGGTAGGTACGTTAAGTTCTTAGATACTCATTATCAATTTTATCGACAAATTAACAAGCAAAGCACATCTCTATACACCTATAATCATTTTATGACGCGCGCATCAATTGTATGATAATGCAGTCCATATCTGTTCGCGTTATGGCGCGGCGCGTCACTATAGTTTCGATTTCTATCCACAAAATGGACCTTAACCCGTTATAATAAGGACGTGCATAACTTATATAGGTCTGCAAACTATTGGCAATGGAGGCCTTTGAATTACGTAAAAATATTACCATCATCATCATCATCATCATCATCGTGAATGTGTTATAAACCCCCACAGGAAAGGCTTCGCCTAGCGTGGGAGCCAGAACTGTTGGTTTGCTGTTAAATGTTGTTTATGAAAAAAAAATTTATTATATTATACATTACTAGCTGTCCCGGCAAACGTTGCTTTGCCATAATATAAAGTATTTCGCCCATATTATTTTATTGAAGTGACTAAATAAGTATGTCGCCATGGCAACGTCGATCGCTATCTCGTCGCACAAACAATGGTCGCCGTCAGTCTCAGGTTGTAATAATTTACTATTATAGTATATTCAACAAATGCACTTATCAATATATAAAGTACCCAGTAGCCGATTCTCAGGCCTACTGAATATGCATATAAAATTTGGTAAAAATCAGTAAAGCCGTTTCGGAGGAGTTCGCGGACTAACATTGTGACACGAGAATTTTATATATAAGATTATTATCTAGATCATTCATATCATTTTGCATTGATACAGTACAATTTAAGTGACACTTTATAAGATGGCAGTGTTACTTCGTCTCAGGCAGTTTCGTTCCTTGTTCGATTCAGTCCGTTTCCTATCAAAGTATAAAAAGACGTATTATCACGTCAGCAATAATATATTATATAAAAAAACTCAAAGCAGATATGTTACTACCGCGCGCGTTGTGAAGCTTCAAATACGACCCAATTGGGTCGTCTTTTATTTAGTCTGTCTCTTTTATGTAAATGGCATTTCGTATCTTTTGTTCCACTTATCTGTCAAATTTGTCAATGTTGTTCGGAAGAGATTCAACCCGGAAAATAGTATGAACGTAACAGATCTGTATAAGTAAAATATCATTGCACGTCAGTATGTCAAAGCAACTTCAAACAAGTTCTGAATTCTGATTGGTTAAAACTCCAAAACTCAGTTGTTAGACAATTTTTTTTTCTGCTTGTAGAGAATAAAATTTTTAAATCCTGGGATTGTAAGCCATTTTGACTTATACGTTCTTACGTTGTTCCTACGCATATTTTATTAACATTTTCTGACTACCGTGAGTACAGTATAGTATCCTGACTATACAACTACTTCTATAAAAATATGTAGAGTAATCATGTCTTGTGTAATCTCTACATGCAAGTTTGCGGAATTCCATCCACTTTGCCCACTTTGATGAAACTTTGACATTCCCGGCTTCGTCTAAAGTTTGTGTAATTTTACTCTTTGATCCAGTTTGGTAGAGTTCACTTCACTGTAGGAACTACGAAGGTAACAGTTGCGTTTAAAAGGCTTTGAATCTTCATGTACAATTTCTCAAAGTTAAAAGATTTTACCAGTAAAAGACAGTCAAAAACACTTTACTTTTTTTTTAAATTCAATTCTTAATTTTTTTCTAAATCTGGGCCAAAAAAGAGGTAGTTACGTGTATCAGTGTAGAGATAAACTACGATAACATGGCGCGCCCCTCCAAATTACTGTTTCAATGTGTGTAGTCACATCCTTATGAAAGAGTTTGTATGTAGTAAGTATTCAACCAATCAACCAGTACTCGTAATATTTCACTTAATGTCACTTATTACCTACCAAGATTTGTTGGTCAACTAATCATAACTAGCCGACCGCGCAAGACAACGCACTTCAAACGTTTTGAATTTTGGAGGGGCGCGCCATGTTATCGTAGTTTATCTCTATATTGTCGAATTTGAGCGTGAAAAAGTTAGATTTCTCATATTTCTACTTGTTCTAATTTATTATATTATTATTATCAGTAGATTATAATTTATAATGTATCTAGAAATCTCAGTTGTTTTAAATAGAATAAAAAAATGGAGTTGGATAATGAAAAGGAGATGAATTTTAAATAATATTTATTTATAACGAAATGAACACTTAAGTACACCGATTATATCTACAGTACAAACACTCATTATATTACTATAACACTTCCGTAGTTATGCGTATCCACTATATAACGTTTGTGACTGTAAAACACCGTATGTGTATACTTGGGGTTGGGCCACATTTGCGATATAAAACATAGAATGAGGGTATTCGAAATTCTATTTACCACCAGGCTGCTATGTAGCCTTAGGCTCTATCGTGTCAAACTGCTGTCATATGTCACGAAATAGCTGTCATGTGTTACGATATAGCTGTCATATGTCACGATATAACTGTCATGTGTCACGATATAGCTGTCATGTGTCACGATAATATTATGCCTATTTGACACGATAGACCCTAAGACTACATAGCGGCACCCACCCGTAGCATGACTACAGTAGAAAAACGAAAGTATAGACAAACAACGGAGATAAATTGATGGTGCCGTTCCGATCTTTACCGTGGCTAGCCGCGATCGACTAAATTTTAATTAAAATGCCACTATATGACATAGATAAAATAGGATTTTATTTGAATTTTTAAAGTAAAGAAGGTAAAGAACGGCACCTTCAGTTTATCTTCGTATTTCTACTGTAGCCATGCTACTGGTGCTGGTGGCAAATAGAATTTGAAACACCCTCATTGATACAGTACCGCTGGACTTTGCGCTCGCTGGGCCAACATGTCACTAGAATACTAAAGTCTGAAACTGTCAATCTTCAATGTTCTAAGACAGCCATGATTCTGAAAGTGTGATCCTCGGTGCCTTGAGGCTCTACAAAATCCTTAGAAATGTCTTCTGATGACGCCAGCATAGAGACAATTAATTCAAGGACAAAACATTCTTTTCTTGGGGGGTTCGCCACCAAAAGTTTGAGAAACGCTGTTCTAAGACTTAATATTAGATATACAATAAAAAATCCAGTTGATACTTCATAGCAAATGAATGTCCGCCCTTAGAAACACAGTTTGCTTTCAGATAATTTTTCGTAAACTGAAGCAGAATAAGTATACTTACTTAATATTATTAATTAATTTTACATCGCATGCATTCCTTAGGAATTCATAAAACAAGATGAATAAAAAGGAATACGAACAAATTAGGTACAAAACCTCATAAAATAGACTAGATCTATATTGTGACATTATTTTAGTAAAAAAAAAAAAAAAGTATAGTTCTACAATCTTACAAAATATAGTACCGTATATTTATATTTTGACTTCAGTTTTCCACATTTATAATATATTTTAACAAAAACTGACCCGGCTAATGTTGTTTTGCCATATACATTATTTGGGGTATGAAAAAAAAATGGATGCCGATTCCCAGGCATATGGATTAAGCATACGAAATTTCATTAGAATCGGTCCAGCCGTTTCGATTGAGTTTGACAATAATCACCGCGATTATTTCAGCATTATATTTTAAGAATCTATTGACAATAATCAGCTGATTAATTGAAATCGTATCAGTAGATTAGGCGTTACAAACAAACTAAATTATAGTCCCAAGTAGAGTCCCAACGACGAATCGGATAAAGACGGATATTTTTTTAAACTAACAAAAACAAAGTCATTGAAAATCCTTCGAACCTTCTCGAAGGTTGTTACTTGTTACTTGTTAGTATCAAGTTCAGAAACCTAACGCCAATTTCTCTAATGACAAACTTATCGGAAAATGCTTTCATAAATTGAAATTGCGTTCTCTGCTGCTTCTTGCAGAAATGGCAATTGATTGTATTGATATTTGATTACAAAAACAATTTTGCTAGATCGAAACAATATATATAATAAGAGTCAGCCATTTTGTTTTGCTGTTTTAAAATTGGAATTAATAAAAAAATTTAATTCATAAATAGAAAGATTTAACCCCACTCTGCAAGTGTGAAATAATATTGTCACTTAAATTAAAAGGAACCGTCAAATATACCTACTTCTATTCTGGATTTACATTTACACATTTATTTCAAAGCGTACTAGGGTCACAGTTCAGTCAAGAGATTAAAATTACTAGCCACATTGTGAGTAAAGACAGTTATAAAAATAGTACCAAGTGCAGTATCAATACTTTATCCACCTGAAGTTTGAAAAATCTTTTAAATTATATTCGAAAAGAGAAATGTTAATTCTTTGCAAACTTTGACCTCAGTTTGCTAAATACTAAATAGTTACCTAGATTGAAACCGTCTAAAAATAGTATGGATTTTTAATATGGGCTCTAAAATATTATGTTGATATTATATAACTAGCACAATGCAGCCGTATCTCGAGACATTCATAACAACGACTATACATTTAATCTTATTATTCACAGTAAATACATGTTACACATTATGAAATTGACGTACTAATTAGACATAATTGATACATTTACAAGCAGGCTTAGAAGCAATAATCATAATTTCGATACTCGTTATAACAATTCTAATCAAAAATGCATTATAAATTACAAAATCAATTCTTAAATTAATTTAGACAAATTCTTAAATAAATACAACAAATTAATAAATAGCTATATAAAAACAATATTTGAAAGTATATAACACTATACTTACATGAAATATTTCACGTCGCAACTTAGTTTAAAACTTTGGATTTATAGTACACCTTAGCTAACACTTATTTCAACGATAGAAATAGATAAGTAAGTACCTTAGTATATTTGTATAAAATACTGATTTAGGAAAGTCTTTGGTGCCGCGGCACGATTTCACCAGTGATCGAAAGCAACAGTGGTACAGATTCAAAAAGATAAATTCCACAAAGTTTAGGAGCTAGCTCACGTGGTCTTCCCGGCCTTCTCAAACCCATCTATGAGGGTTTGGAGGATAAATTTGATGGTTATTTTGTAAATGTTCTCCACGTTGGGCGTGTACCGGTCACCGAGGGTCGATTCGACCGCGGCGAGGAACGGCGCTTCGATTTTCTGAAACAAAGTTTTAGGGTTAAATTTAGTTAGTCATAACTCATATTCGATTTTCGAATGAAACTGCGGTTCTTTTGTGACTTGAAATGAAAGAAAAACATTAGGCATTGTTAATGTTATCCGTAACTTTGTATAGAAACAATACATTTTAGACTAATTCACACTAGTATTATAAATGCGAAAGTCACGTGTCTGTCTGTCTAAATTACGTCTTCACATCCAAATCACTGAAACGATTTTGCTGAGTATGGAGATGGTTTGAGTCCCGGAAAAGGACATAGGATACTTTTCATCCCGGAAAAATGTACGTTTCCCGGGCGACATACGGATTTTTGCGCAACGGAGTTGCGGGCGTCAACGACATAATATTATAACATAATATAATGTTATAATATGTCCTTTCCCAAGGCCACATTTCTATGAACAAATTACATCTCAACAATTCGAGAGAATTTAACGTGAAGTTATACAGGCAGCCATTCGTATATAATATTAGTATGTATTTGAGTTAATTCCTACACTCGGAACCTGTACATATTAATTAACTACAGTAATTAAACAAGTCAGAAGTTGTGTGCATTGCGGGTATTTGTTTTGGGAACTCAGTGGAAACCTGGTTAGACCGGTTGGTAACTGCAATTAATCTCTCTGTAACAGGTGTCTGAAAATTCGGTACAGTTTCGTACCTAATTATAAAATACCTAGATGACGCCACAATTCCGTCTTCATCTGTCTGTTACCTCATCACGCCCAAACCTCTGAACCGATTTTGCTGAAATACGGAATAATAACATAATAATAACTCCCACACCGGTTTCGGTGACGGTGGCCGGCTTCATTGAAACCAGACGCAGGAGTAATTTTATAGTGCCCAAGTGTGTGCGCAGTACACAATAGCACTCTCTATTCCTTTACTCTCATAACCCAATGGGACGGACGACCGACACGACTGGCGAGAGATCAGGCGCAGGACCGACTTCTTACATGCCCATCCGACGCATGGATCATCTTACTTGACAGACAATCAGGTGATCAGCCTGCATTGTCCTAACTAAACTTGGAAATAACATGTTTCCAACGCGGGAATCGAACCCACGACCTCCGAGTCAAGAGCCACGCTCTAAGCCACTGGACCACGGAGGCGTTGAAATACGGTATGGAGATACTTTGAGTCCCGGGAAAGGACTCATAAATCGGAAAAGTGTACAGTTTCCACTCGACAAACTAATTTTGGCGAAAAGGAATTGCGGGCGTCATCTAGTACTTTAATATTATATGTGAGTTGTGACGTTATCAGCGCGAAGGGACCTTATTGGGCGTTTTCACACTGCGACGATAACGACACGACACGATACCACAGAATAGAGGGCCACCGCACATATTATACAATTTCAAGTTGGCCGACTATGGTACAAACTGACTATCGTACTACAGTAGGGCCTCGTTAATCCGGAGAGGCAAAAACACGACCCTTTTCGAATTATCGAGGCCTCCGGATTATAGTATGCAATATTTAATGTTAATAAAACCATATAAAACACATGTTTAGCCTTAGTTTCTGTAATCAATTTTTAAAAATTTTATATCATACAGACAAAATATACATGTTCATTAATTACAACCATGTAAGAAATCAGTAAGTTAAAATAAAACATTCGTTAATAATTCCTTTCGAAAATGTCTGTAATACCTTTGTGTTTATGATTTTCGCACTTCATTTCGAAAGCTCGGTCTTTACGAGTAAGTTGATGGAGAATTAACATAACTTTGTGGTTATCAAATTCGTTATCTTCAGCCCAAAGCAATGTTTAATCCTTCAAGCCCCATAAGAGCACCGGTGATCGTGACAACAATAGAATAACAATAGATTTCCAAGAATCCACGATCGAAGGATTAAAGCTCCGGCCGGCCGGATTACAGCGATCACCGAACAAGCGGGAGTCCGGATTACCGAGGCCCTACTGTAATTCTAATATTCTGTCACTTAGTATTGAATGCACCCAAAATATTCTCCTTTCTTTTCGCCTTCGTTTTATTAGTGCCACAATAAAAGCGTGCTTTTTACGCATTTTAACACGCACGTCGCTAGGCTTAAGCAACACCGTTACCAACTAAATCTAAAAGTCTGCGGCTGGCAGCGTACACGATGAAGTTGTCCAATTAAATTGTGACACTACGCAATTTAGTTTGTACGATAGACGGCCAACTTGAAATTGTATATGTGCAGTGGCCCTTATCTATTCTGTGGTATCGTGTCGTGTCGTTACCGTCGCAGTGTGAAAACACCCATTGTCGGTATTGAGTTATTAGTATCTCCATAATCTACATTTAATAGGCTATCGAACCATGTAAATAACATGCGTGTAGGTCTGGAAAATATATATTTTTTAAATGTTTAAGCTCGAAAGTCGTAAAAGGTGATATTGAGAAAAGAAGTTCGTTATATGGTCTTTTAGAATTTAACTTCAATTATATAATTTTATAACTCAATTCCTGTTGTTTACCACGCCAAAGTGCATGATGTAATGAAAATGCCCAAGATGGTTTTAACTAAATATTTCATTTATAGTATGTTTTCTATTGGATTTTATAAAAAAATAATATAAAACGGATCAGTTTTTACTAAATAGAGACGTTTTCGATATTAAACAACATTGTTTATTGTCTTAAAAAAATTTTGAACAAATTAACATTGTGCTTCGACTAATCTTATTAATCAGTCAAAATCAACAAAAATATATATTTACTACACATATTACCGATTTTCAGCTTGGTGCAAATTACTAGTAGTATATCAGTAGATACCGTGCTGACAGAAAGCCGCAATCGACTCTCGACTGCAGCACCGACAATAAGGTCCCTTTTTTACTAAACTTTAAGATATATTTTAACCTATAAAAAATCGTTTTTAAGACCTGTGTCTTTGTCATATCAAAATTTAGAGTCTGTTTATTAATATGGAGCAAAAAAAGAAAAAAATATTTTTTTCGACACTTCACTCTCGGAAGCTAGAACCCTCCACAAGGTCCATTTTCCCAGATAACGTCACACGAGAACTTTGATAGCGCGATTCAGGAATGTGGCACTAACTGGTTCCCATTGTATAGTTTCAAATTTTCGTTCACTAACAGCAAAATAAGTTAAAACATACTATGGATTATACATAGAATAACTTGTATATTGAAGTTGTTATTCATACAAATGCGTTGAAAGTTGTCCAACGTCAAGGGTGTACGATTAAATTGTGTTTACGCTGCGTTTTGTTTTCGTCCGCAAACATCAAATTAATGGAAAAGTACGTTTGTTACATTTTCCATACACTCTTTTGGAAAGTTATAAATTGAATAATGTTAAAATTGCTTTGAGTACATTTTTTATTATCTTACACCATCAATCATCACTAAGACCTTTATTAAACGTTAATCACATTAACAGAACTTCAAGGATGTTTTACGCGGGTTTTTATCATGGGGGTAAGGATGCAAAAGTTCAAAAGGTGTCACTCAAAGTGACACGAGTGATAATAAAATTTGGCCGCATGTAAACTTATAAATGAGTCATATAGAAGCAAAGGCAGCAACATCCACTTTATTTGAAATGTGGGTAAGTAATCCTTTTTTTGTTTATGTTGCATGTTACAATATTATTGTGCATTGCTTACGTTTGTCTATAGTTGTGAAATTATCTTAGAATTATGAAAATTAAAAAATAACTTCAACATAAAACAAGATAATCCTCAAAAATGCAAATCAATTTCGGATGATGCTGTCCTTGCTACCAATTAATTGGATATTGCTGCTTTTGCACCAATTATCAAAAGGATGTTGCTATTTTTGCAGTAACTTATTTTTGACAGCCAATCACTAAGAATTGAATCACGCGTAATGCGAGCACCTGATTGGTCAAGAGGGAAGATGCTGTTTTTGCTACTAACCCATAACTAAAATGATGATTTTATAGGGTTTATTGCTGGTTTTGCAAGGAACTAATATATCGATTGTATGCAGATGACATTAGACTGTCAAAGTTGCAATTCTAAAAAAATTGATGATGCTGCCTTTGCTTCTATATGACTCAAATACTAGAATGGTATCTATTGTCTTGACATGTCTCGTTAATTAGGCGGATTTGCCAATCGTGAACCGTGAACCGATGTTAATCATGGGAGTTCCATGTATTGTTCCTTCATGGGTAAATGTAAATATATGATAACTGAATAATATGCGTCTCTACACATTCCTAATCGCTTGATTGCCTATCATGGCTGATTATATAGAGAGTGCACACAAAAAAACTATAATATTATGTAAAAGAATAACTCAAGCCGGTACAAGGTTCTATTTAAGCCTAACAGGGCTATTTGTGATATTTATGTACCAATTCCCCCCTTTCCTTGCAGTGTTTATAAAAATAATTGTACCGGATTTACCCTCGCGTGAGGGGAGGCCAAACTGAGGTGTAGCACGCACGGGAAACCTTTTTAGGGTTCCGTATCCAAAGGATAATATCGATTTTAAAAGTTAAAAACTAGTTTACTCAGAGGCTATCATTATGAACCTACTAGATGACGCCCGCAACTCCGTTGCGACAAAATTCGTTTACCGCGCAGGAATCGAACATTTTACAGGATAAAAAGTATCCTATGTCCTTTCCCGGGACTCAAAGTATCCCCACACCAAATTTCAATAAAATCGGTTTAGCGGTTTGAGCTTGAAGAGGTGACAGACAGACGGACACACTTTCGCATTTATAATATATTTTGTAAGAATCGGCATCATCATCTCAAAATGCGACCAGCAGTTTTAGAAAAACGATATTGCAGCCATCCGTCTGTCTATCATACGGATTATGATTGTTTGAAATTCGCTCATCGCTCCAGGACTATACATTTATCCAGGATACAAATTATCCAGGATATAAAATATTCTTTCCAGCCGGGATTAAACTACATAATTATTTCATAAAAAAATATTCGGTGTTTTTAGCGCAAAAAGGAAACTCAGTAGTTTCGCAATTACTACATACTATGGATGAAGTATTTATTTTTATGCTGGAACGACAAATTTTAATACGGAACCTTTAAAATAATACAATAAAAACTTAAGTGGAACACCATAATAGATATAGAAATGTACCATAAATGAGATTACTGGTTTGTAAGGAACCCAACGCGCAAGTTCGACCTTCGACTTCGTTTTTTTTTTTAATTTTCTGTTCCAAAGCATGTCATTATGCCAGAAGATTGTTTGAACAGAATTTAAACAGAAATTAATTCATGAAGCCCCAAGCGGCCACATCCGGCCGTGATAACAATGAAAAAGCTATTGTGTCTCGTTTTGCCACGACTGATGGGTTAAACAGGGTTCAACAGAGTCATTACGTTGGTATTGTAGGAAGACAGTTCGTTAGTTGCATTCATGTATTCGCCGTATTTTTAAATGTTTTCCGTATGTTTTAAATGGTTTTGCAATTTAGGGGAATGC
The DNA here is from genome assembly GCA_963422495.1 of Polyommatus iphigenia. NCBI lineage: Eukaryota > Metazoa > Arthropoda > Insecta > Lepidoptera > Lycaenidae > Polyommatus > Polyommatus iphigenia. Next base: position 11,260,062 of record OY730189.1, read on the forward strand.
GATGTTCAAGTGTATATTTTTTTTTATCAAAAAATGATTGTGTTTAAGAATTTGTTGTGAGAGTTTTGGACAATTTTGAGTAGATTTGCAACCAAGCAAACGTCAGCGAGATTTCAGATAACTTTTAGCAGAACTTAGCAGAACAATTTAGTAGCACGTGCATGCGTAAGACTTGTCTTTATGTTTAGCGACATTTTAAGGACCACTCTATGATTCTTTAACATTTTTATAAGAGTTTAGACAAAAGTAGCAGAATTATAAAAAGTATTACAAATGCTCGGAAAACTTGTCTCAGTGTTGAGCGAGGTGTTATTCCTCTGTATCATTATGATTTACTGTGTCAATAGACTCTCACCTTAAGCAGAACAATACAGTATAGCGTCACAGACATGTAAAACTTTAGGGAGTTAAATTGCAGGGCTGTTACTCTACACTCTACTATAAACACAATCATTTTCCTATTGCCGCCCACTAGCATAGTGGACGGTAATAGTTTCTTTCTAAAAATGTCTTCCGATTAATTTCGTTGCGGGTCCCAAGACAGATTTAGCTTGTCCCTCGGGCACCCCTGACGTCATATCAAAGGGTTTTCGTGGTTGGTAACTGTTGACCCTGGCGACACAGGAGTTACAGTGGTGGGAATGTGTGGTGGGCCAATTGCCCGTTAAAAAAATTGGAAAATGAAAGCTACAGTCTCCTGTACAGTCTAATGGACACTTACCCAAAAATACTCGACTTTAAATCCCGGTATCCGGCGGTGGCTGGCTCCCACCTGGTGGATGTACTGGAAGAAATTGTCCAGGTCGTCCAAGCCCTTGATCCCCTCGTCCAGGGTACTCATCACGTTGTTGGCGTGCTCCGCCAGCTCCATGGAACTGATCTGCTCCTCCCGAGTCCGGCATTGGCGGAACTTCTCAAACATATCCAGGAGGTCTTTGTTCTCTTCGAATAATCTGGAACAATTATAATAGTTGTAAGAATGTATGCTCTCTCCGTCAGATAAGTTGTGGGCAGCCTATCCGGCACTTATCAGTAAGGCCCTTAGAATGATATTTTATTTGCAGAAAGTACTGCTACATTACTACTTGAGATTACTATCATAAGACTTGAATATTGTACTTTGTTTCTTCTTATCATTTTTAAAAAACAAGATCCTGTAGCCAAGACCTTTTAAAAAGTTGACGTTCGACTCGTTGTTTTCATTTCCATACATTTTGATTCCTTGTGCATGCTTTTTTGTTGAAATTTTGAATGGAATTATTAAATCCAAACCTAGACGCAAAGTGAGCTAATTTAGACTACTTCAGTCTACGTCTAGGTTACTATAAACAAAATAATATGGTACTTAATATTATGAAACCTAGACACAGTTGTGGTCTTAGTTGTATAATTTCATCGCAATTTAATATGCCGTAGCAATTTCATTACGGGAATCATGAATATTGTGCTTCGTCGCTGAAACGATGACTTTATGGCGTAATATTATTTCCCATTTCAGTTATTACTGAACTTACTTAACCTTAGTAATACTTATTATTCGCGTTTATAGTGTTTATAAAATTTACCTATAGCCTTTAACGTAGTTTTAAATGAAAAATTTTCATTATCAGGGTGAAGCGAGCCCATAGTATATCCCACAACCTGAACATTTTGCCTTTACTTTACGGTAAAATATGATGCCTATTGATTTATATTATGTAGCCCTCACAAAGTTAGTGTTTTATTAAAGTAATGCTCTGTTATGTATCTGGTTAAAATTAATCGTGGCTGTGGTTAAAAGTTATGTTGATTTTTAAGAGGCAGAAAAATGTATGTTAATTAAATGACTATGAACTGGCCTTACCCGGGATTTAGAGGTATCTGTCTACTTTAAGTTTCTTTAGTAGTTTAAGCGAAGAGGTAACGGTCAGACTGATAGACACATTGTAATATTAGTATTAGAAACATAAATTCTTAAAACCACGGAATGAAAATAAAGCGTCTATTTTAAGATTTTATGATAAAGTTACAACATTTTGTTGAAGGAGGCCATTAATCATGGAGACACCATTTTTTTTTATCTTTTCTGAGCAATTTCTTAAAATATTTTAAGCCTTGATAAAGTAATGCCATTTATTACAGAATACAGTCTATTTTTTACCTCGTAATTCACCGATTTGGTGACGTAACTTGTCGCCACTTCATTACTTTAGTGAACAATGATTTATTAAAAGAACTGAATGATGCCGGCTTCATTACGCCATTTTTTTTTTAATTAGGAGGCAAACGAGCAAACGGGTCACCGGATGGAAAGTAACTACCGTCGCCCATGGACACTCGCAACATCAGAAGATTTGCAAGTTCGTTGCCAGCCTTTTAAGAGGGAATGCGCTCTCTTCTTGAAGGCTTGCAGGTCGTATAGGTCCGGAAATACTGCTGGCGATACAAAATATCGAATAGTAAAATATCGGCCCCTTAGACCGCGAGGCAGTGGGCGTTCGCTCACGTCGCCCACTCCTCTGCTAGCAGTTAACTGTAATGAAATGAAGGTTTTGAAGAAAGCCCATACATCATCAGCTGTCAAAGTCTTAATTCAATTAAAGTTTAATCATCATTAAATTCTCTAAGTACGGCCGATGATGAATGAAGTGTTTACATTACTACCCATTTTGTGGATACGCTGCAGTCGGGTAAAATTAATGATAAGTGAATTTTTGATTAAAATACCGGCGCCTGTGCTGGAGTAATAGCAAAGCGGTTCATGCGGGCCTCATATAATATTTGCAGGTACTCGGTTTATTTCGCGGTTACTATGTATGAAAACTTTGATTGCTCAAATATTGTATTTGTACTTTTAAATTTAAATTAAAATATAATTTAACTCTGACTTCTAAGTAATGTTTAGTTGAGATTCCATGATAAATAGCTCGAAATCTGTTCTTATATTTTAAAACTAGATTTTTCACGCAACATTGTTGATGTAGTTATTAGTTTAAGGGCCAACCCACACGTACCACAACCACACAACAACCACAACCACACCACACAACAACACAGACAACGTTGCGTCGATGCAAAGACAGTGCGCGTATACCTCCCGCGCTCTTCCCCCCTCCGTTTCATTGAATTTCGTACGTAACCACATCGCAATCACTGGCGACAACGCAACCACGTCGGCATTTTGTCGGTACCACAACGCAACTACAAAAAGCTGCAGCGACACCATTCACACGTAACCACTGTTCGACGACATTTTGTTATTACGATGTCGTGTGGTTGTGGTACGTGTGGGTTGGCCCTTAAGGCGCTATATTGAAAAAACTGTGTTTTTTGACGTAATACTATAGGACCCTCAGAAATGTTACAAATCTGGTAATGAGATATACATATCTTCATAGCCTTATCTAGGTTTGAGAAGAACTAGAAACACGATTAATGTATTTTGCCTCGATACATTTAATTTTCGAAATGACCTCTTAAAAATACAAAATTTGAAGATTATTTTTAAACGAAAATAGATGTATTGTAGGAAATTAGTTTAATTAATAGACACCTTTGCAACTCAAAATCGTATAGAAGCATTTTGCTTAAATGCTCCTAGTTATTTTTTAAATAATTATAATTACGTTTTGTCGCATGTTTTCCGAGCGAGCCGATAGCTTCTGGCCGCAGCGTATTCATGACTTTAAAGTCATACAAATTAAGTATAAAATTGCCCTTGCGGTATAATTTATTTTCGATATAAGTATCGCCTTAATCTCGGAATTTACAGTTTTTGAGTATTTTCGTAAATAAACTTATCCTATTAAAGTTTGTTTACGAAAATACTCGGTAACCGGAATAGGTTCCGGTATTTAAAGTATCTACAAACCAAATTTTCATCAATGGTTTGTCAACCGCCGCGCCGCCCGCGCCGCCGCCGTCACAGACGAAAATTCTAATAAAATGGCACAAAAATTACCGCTTATCGCATAAACAGCAAAAAAGAAAACAACGACAAAAACCCCACTGTAACTTAGTAATGGCACAATCATCTAAGCGTTTCTAAAATTGATAGTACATTATACCCCGGCATAAAAACATCGTAAACTACTCGTAAAGCCTCCTCTCCCACAGCGGGTAATGCCTACTAATAGTGACGTCACCACGGTCGACTTAATTAAAGGGAGGTTTAAGAAGGTCACGGGGTCCCGATTATCGTGCCTCGAAATTTTTACGGGGATTAGTTCACAGTAACTCCTGTGTCGCCAGGATCAAAAGTTAACACCAACCACAAAATTCCCACGAAAAAGCTGTCTGTGTCCACCGCAACGAAATTAATCAGACGAAAGTTAAGATAAGGGCTAAAAGATTTTTCGCTGTAAAAATATCTCCCACACCGGTTTCAGTAACTGTAGAAGGTTTCATTGAAACTAGGCTGCCGCAGTAGTGATTCTATAGTGCTCAAGCAACAGCCAGTTAGGTAATCAACCTGAATTGTCTCACGTGCGTGAAATAAAATATTATGAGTAAGTTAACGATCGAAGTGACGTTCGAGGGTTGAGAATCGGTCACCAGAAAGTAGGGCGGCTCGAGCGCCCTAAGCCCTGTGATATAATGATGACTTTGATTTACCAGAATTCCTAAAAAGGGACTTTTTAAGTGTTCTTAAATTATTTTTGGAGATACAAAAATAAATTTGTGGGTATGGGGAGCGGTAGTAAGTTGACAAAAATGAATTATTCAGTTGCCTTTGAATAAGTCAACTTTCGAGTAAAAGAAGAAATGATATAATATCAAAACGGATTTTTGGAATCGTCGTTTAGATTTTAGAAGCTATACTACATAATATATACACATAGATAGACATTTAAAATTTTAAACACCGCACTCTTTTTAGGGTCAAAGAAAAGATATAAAACCTTAATTATTACTATATAAAACAAAATATAATAAATTTTATTGAAGTACTTAGTAATAACCAAGCGAGCGAAGCGAGCCCTAGTATAACTAATAGCCTGAGCACTTTCGTGGTACACCTTAACACGCCTATTGATTTGTGCTTTGACATAGTTATTTTTGGTTACTATTAAATTATTTAAAAAAAAACTGCCTTAAAGATTATTACCCTCACAAAGCTCGGCTTTTTATTTAGCTAGTATTATCTAGCCTACTGTTATTGATACTCAAAGTATCTAGCTATCTCATTAGATATATCGTTTTAAGAAAGTACGTTATAACATAACAATATTTATGAAATAGGCAACTTATCATCATAGGCATCATCGACCTTCATAAATAACCGCATCACCAGGAGAATTACAAGTGCGTTGACGGAAGTTGTAGAGCGTAACCATAATAAACTTGTGTATAAATAACAAACTGAGACACATAAATCTAGTTTAAAGTTACCATGTTCATGTCCCTTTGTCCTTGGGAATTGTAACCCTTATGATGTAACAAAACAAAGTTATAATATTTTATGGTATTTATCTCTTGTATACATTTCACTGTGAAAGTATCAGCGCTGAAAGAGTAACTTTTTTATTGATTGTATGGGAAAATTCATAATATTAGGGTCTCATAAACACATAGAAACCAATTAAGATGATTAAAAAGATGCATGTTTCTATATTTTTAGTTATTTTTGCTATAAAAAGTGCTGGACGGTTTTTGATAAATTTTGGAAAAGTGTCGGTTATTATTAAGAGCCCGTACTATCTTTTCTACTGCTCTCTTCACACTCACGCCCGTCTTTCATATGCCAGGTGAAAAAGGACGATCGCCAAGTTAGCGGGCAGTTATAGGTATTCTGTTTTTTAAAGGGTTTTTTATATGAAAGTGGTAAAAAGTAATTCCAACATTGTATAAACGACTTTCTCAACAGTACATTGTATTTTTTTCATACTGTTAAGACGTCAATACAATCCATAAAAAGGTGATATTCTAAACCTTTTACAGCAAAAATCACAAAACTGTCGCGGGTTTGAGTTGGATTATTTAAAGATACTTAAAAAAAATAATAAAAAAATCTAGCTGCAACATTAGATTATAATTGAAATGATCTTACATGTTGTGCATTAAAACTTATAGAAATACTGTATTTTAACTGTTAAATCACGTCTGTTAAATGAGCGAAATCGGCAAAATTTCGTATACGGACTCTTAATGCTTAACAACAGTTACTATTAAACTGTTGTTTAATTTAGTTGTCGTCATTCAATACAGCCTTCAACTTTAACAATATCTTGTAAAACATATTTGTATAGGTTAAACATGCATTAGTAAATTGATATATTCATAGACAATGCACTACGGTCATAATATATATTCTGTGCTACAGTGACGTCATTAATTTTATGGCTTATATCTACTCAATGTTATTAATTTATTCGATGTACTTCATAATTTAACAATCATTACACAACATCTTACGAAAATATACTTAGGGTGGGTTGAACCTGACTAACTTTAACAAGTTTAACTATAACTTTAACTAAAGCATAATGTCAAATGAACCGTCAAATCTCTGGTCAATGTAGTGGACGCCATATTTGACGTTAACCTTAACCGCACAATTTCACTCGTGTAAAGCTAAAGTAAAAGTTATCCTTAACTATAACCTTAACTTTGATCACAACTGTAACTATAACAACACCACTGGTGCAACCCACCCGCACCAGAGGCGTTTAACCTGTCAAGCCCCATAAGAGTACCGGTGATCGCGACAACAATAGAATAACAATAGATTACCAAAAATCCGCGATCGAAGGATTAATGTGTTACATAACATTAAATACGTTAATGGTTACGTTTGTTATATTATATCTATCTACCATCTGACATCTCATTATTCTTTTAAGAGAATATGTATCACATACTGAACTTCTTTCATTTAGTTAGTGAAATAATTTTAAAACCCATTTAATTAACTACCTTCTTCATTTCACAACTTTTTCTTTTAGCGGGGAGATATAATAAACTTTCCTGCAGAGTATAAAAGAATGGTGGTTGATTAATTATATCGAGGTTATTTAGGGTCACGTCTTTGAGGGATACTTAGAGACAAAATTAATTCAAGAGTTAACTTGGAACACGTATTTACTACATTTTTTACGTCTTTTGGGTTTTTCTCTTAATAATTAAATACGAAGAGTAAGGCAAATAAGAAACATACATTTACATTACTTAAGTCCTTATTAATTAAATAAGAATAGTAAAACGAATGAGAAACTTTTATTCATTCTTTAAGTAACAAAATCAATACATATTAAAAAAAAACATTCCATAGTAATTAAATAAAAAAAAACATTAATTAAGTTTAAAAGGTGTAATTTGTGTGTTTTGGTAATTTCTTGTTAAAGTGGTAAAAAAATAATTATCTGTAAAAGTTCTTTAAGTACTTACTATTACGGATATTATAAATAGACAGACCGACAGTCAGACTGTTAGACAGCCCCTAATTATCATAGTCTCGTTTTTGGTCCTTGGGTCTCAAACGCTTAAAATTTCAAAAGGCAGCTACGGAACCGAATCAGTTTTACACAACTCGATTTTACAAAAATGTAAAACCTCGTATTTTACATTATATCATTTAGCGGGCTTTTTCAAAGCTCACCCATTCAACTTAAACAAAAGGGAGCTTTTCGAGCCAAGATTTAATCCATCTCTAATGCTTTGGAGAGCTTAAAATTTCCGCTTTTGTTCTAAATCTATATACATAGCACAAGGTATTCAAGGGAATCCATTCGCCCTTCAAAATCAGAAACTTTGTTACCGGTTTTAATATACTTGGATTAAAATTTAAACCGTAAATCCGTAGGTACTACTAAAAACTAATCCTTACTAGTCCTTGAATGAATGAATGAATGAATGAAAACACTTTATTGCACCAAAACCAAGAAAAGAGCGTAGGTATTCCCTCTTAAAAGGCCGGCAACGCACCTGCAGCTCTTCTGATGTTGGGAGTGTCCATGGGCGACGGTAGATGCTTACCATCAGGTAACCCGTTTGCTCGTTTGCCCCCTTATTTAATTTAAAAAAAAAAACAAACATGACATACAAAACTTAGTAACTACTCGTAAGAGTAAAAATACAAAAGGCTGCCTACAAAAGGCTCGCTACAAGCGATTTCTTCCAGACAGCCTTTATTGTAAAACTATAAAGTAACAGCTGATGTAGTAGATGGTAGGATGGTAGTAGGTGACTTCATAGACAGCTACGAATAAACTATTTGAATTCCTTACTAATATTATAAATGTGAAAGTGTAATCTGTTTCTCTGTCTGTCTGTTACCTCTTTGCGAAATGAGAATTTTGATGAAATTTGGTATGGAGATACTTTGAGTCCCGGAAAAAGACATAGGGTATTTTTCCCGGAAAATGTACGGTTCTCGTGCGATAAGCGAATTTGTGCGGAACGGAGTTGCTTGTGTCATTTCATAACGTGCTAAAGTGTTCACACTTAGCGACGTAATTGTTTCAAGCCACCAGCGAGCAGAGCGGACATTTTGTGTTTAACGTCACTACGTGTAGATCAATATTGCACGCCGTAGCTTGTACGCTGACTACGTCTTTTGTCTACGGTGACAATAATCTGTACTGCTTCTGCTATAAATTTGATCCCTTATAAATATAGCTTCAATATTGTTTCGTTGTAGTCTCAGTATTGTAAAGCTACAAAATGATAAATTCACATAAAATATCAAAACTTTAAGGACGTTTTTCCTGTCATGGGGTGACACGCATGACAGGAAAAACGTCCTTATGGGCTTTCCCTACGGAGATTCCGTAATTTACCGTATTTAAAGCCTTATAAACTCATAATTTGAAAGCTACAAAGTTTTAATAAAAATACAGCAATAATCTTCAGTATATCAACATTCCTTTCCCTGTTTTAAATTTTCAATTTTTGTTTATTATACTTACTAGATGACGCCCGCAACTCCGTTGCGCCAAAAATCGTTTATCGCGCGGGAACCGTACATTTTTCCGTGATAAAAAGTATCCTATGTCCTTTCCCATGACTCAAAGTATCTCCATACCAAATTTCAGCAAAATCGGTTCAGCGGTTTGGGCGAGAAGAGGTAACAGACAGACTGACAGACAGACAGATAGACAGACAGACACACTTTCGCATTTATTATATTAGTATGGATGATATCAACTTCCAAAGTAAAACCAATTTATTAAAATTCAAGCATACATTCAGCATCTCCTTAGGATTTACAAATTACTTTTATTTGAAACACACGCCAATAGATCGACAATATCATAAACTACATATTCCCCGTTTTAATTTTTTTAGGACAATTTTAAACTCAGTTAAGTAAAAAAATAGGGTTTTGGTGCGATCTCGGCAACGCGGCAAATGTATGGCCAAGGTCGTTTGCTCGGGGGACGGCCTTAAAGCGCGAGGATGTAGCCCGCATGAAAGTTGTCCGTATCCTCTGAAATGTCAGACATGTTTTTCCTATCTTGCGGGCAACACGTGGCCAAGAACATGTTACCATCCGTATGCGGACCAGATCCGCACGCGGGTGACAACACGCATAACAGGAAAATCGTCCTTAAACCATTGTTAATGGTCAAAACTCCAAAACTCTGTCGTTTGACATGTATTAGAATAATTTGCTATTTAATAGGATACTAACTAGATTAAAACTGTGTTAATATTAAAATAAAAAAGCTGAATTACGTACGTAAGTACCTTATGTGGAATAAAGGTATACTAAAAAGGTATGTATGTAGGTAATTAGCTATGACTAGGGATGTAAAGCGGTAAAATTACTTTCGTAAAATTCGGTAAATTACGATATTTTACGTAAAATATTATATTTTACGGTAAATTACGGTAAGATTGGGTAAAAAACGATTTGATTTCGTGGCATAATTTTCATTAATAATGGGGATATAAACAGGTTACTTAATGCACGTCTAGTGCAGTCAGTCAAAACAACATAACTGCCAGCCAGCTGGCTTGCTGTATGCGCTGTCGAGTGTCGTCAACTGCCAAAAAGTCGCGACAGCGCAAAATGTTCTGGCAAACAGCACTAATCGGCAACGTCGCACCGTGCAAAGCGCACGCAATACGCAAGTTGTAAGTTGCAACTTGCAACACACTCGCCCCGCCCGCCGTCATAATATCACCATTCTACATACATACGTAGTCGGTAATTTTACCGTAATTTATATAAATTACCGTAAAATACGCGTATTTTACCAGCGTTTTCGGTAAAATTACGTAATTTTGCAACCCAAGCTATGACCTACTACGTAAAATACCTTTGTTTTCATTTCATTACAACAATTAAAGGTTCGATATCAAATTCACATAAAACAAGCCATGAAAATAAACACGTAAACTGTTCTGAAACCAGTTAATTAAATGAACAAATTGTTTATGGGGATTTGGGAGTGTTTTACTCACGTTTAATGCTTTCGTTTTATTGTTATAAGACACTGGAAACTTATTGATTTTATAAGAGATAGCCATTCACGCAAGGTATACAAGTTCGGGAGCGCGATTTGATACTTTATTGTTCTTTAAATACGAGTATGCTATGTTTCTTGTATGAAGATGTTCTACTCACTCTACTGTATATTTGTAGTATATTATATTATTATATTATTCGTATTTCCTACACAGTGAATGTAACCTGCAACAGAATGCGGCACCGCACCCGAAGGACCCGAGCAGCTGTTGCGGCGTGAGACTCCCGCACTGGTCCACGACGGTCGAGCAGGTCGTGGACTACATCAGGAACAAGACCCACTTCGTCTTGAGGGTCAAGCGTTTGGAGTCCCGCCACAAAGTCAATTTTAGCTCCTTTGTGGTGAGGGTCCTGACGCATCATCTACCGACCTTCGAGAAGGAGGAGTTCTGGCCGATTGGAGTCGTCTAGAGGAGGTTCCGAGGACGACTTCCGAACACGTCGCGCCCCACGTCGCAGACAATACGTGTTTAGTGCTTAGTGTTAGTTTTAGTTTATATATTATGTTTGTTAGTATATAAGGTATATATAATATGGGCCAAGATGCCTGATTTAAATAAATAAATAAAAAATAAAATTGTGTAACACCTTTTCGTAGCTCCGTGCTACGCGGTGCTACGTCGTAGTCGGTAAGTACAGTGTATCCAGGGAACGTCAAATTATTGTATTCAATAGTTTTTCAGCAATAAAAGATACCTAAATATGTGACGCGACGTGACGTGGAAGAACCAGATAACTAACATTATATAACATACGGACAGTAACTCATTTTTTTCCTTATAATTTTAACAAACCTTGTAACTTATACTTCATCATCCTGTTAATATTATATTTAAACATAAATCTACTTCTTTTCAAATCAAAATGCTGGTCTTATACTATAGTTTAATTTTCACATCTTGCTTTACTTTTCAAAAATACTGAATGCAACTTGACTAAGTGCCTTCAGGGTATTAAAATACTGTGCTATAACGATGCATTTCACTGTCTTGATTCTAGAATAAATCATAACAATATTATAAGCGGCGCAAACTTGTGTAATATTCCACAATCTACAAGTTTGTTGGCAAGTTACTGGAGCATCGCAAACTTTCAGATAATTCACTGTATTATCATTTAATTTTTTTAAGTTCATCTTTAATATCCTAGTAAAATCTAGCTTCAAAATGCAAATTGTTGACTAATTTGATTTTGTACGTTATTTTCTAGATAAAAAGTTATGGATCTATAAAAGAGAAGTGGTAAAAACTATTTTTAATGCAAATTGTAACCCCTAATAAAACTAAGTTACAATTTAGGACCTTGCATTGCAACTTTTAATACTGTTATAAAGCTTAATATGAATATTATACCGTAGATTATACCCTATTCTAAAATATTGTGTTGTGACGTTTTCAATAAGCCAGACAAACACAATTAGTATAGTTCGCTATGCAAATATTTCTATTAGTAAGAGGGATAAAATACCTCTTTACCCTCATATGAAATACGAATATCTTCAGAGAGAAATGTATCTGCCTTGGGAGAAGCATTTTGAACGGTATAAATATATTACATTGAGAAAAGCGGGCGTTTGGGTGTCTGAATTGTTTAATGTTATACAATATTCAAATAGAACCTCAGATTCAAAACGCCTGAGTTTTAAAGTTAAAACTAGACACTTTCACGAAATCTTAGTAGGTTATACTAGGATTTCGTGTCATTTAAGGCTCCATTCCACCGCAGCGCACGCTGTGCACGGCCACGCGCACGCGTGGACGTGCACGGATTTATTTCTTTGACTTGAGTCAATTCGTGCGTAGCGTGTCTGTGGGTTGCAGTGGACACAGTCACATAATATATTTTCTTACAAAGCGAAGCTTGACGCACGTGCGTAGTCTCTCCGTGCGCCGCGGTGGAATGGAGCCCTTATATCCTAAGATCCGACCGTAAAATCCTGCATGAATCGTTTTTTTCGATCAAATATATTTTAAAATAATCTTTAGAACGTATAGAATGGATTAATGTTGGGTTGCCTTGTTAAAAGTAGCCGCAAGTACCTCTAATTGAGCAAAATGAAAGCCCGTAATACAAACTTATAGAAAAGTAATGGCTCCCGCAAACGATCAAACATCAAACACGTCAAACACGTCAAACACGTAGTAATCCAAATTTTCTTCAAACACGTCAAACACGTAGTTTGTACGTATTTGACATGTTTGACGTGTTTGATGTTTGATCGTTTGCGGGCTACTTAAGAACTAAGAAGGAATGACATTGAGGAATGACAGGACACTACGCATAAAAATAAAAACGCCTGTTAAATAAAAATAGCAATCTTGCGGGTTCTCGACGTCCTCAAATCCTGCCAGGCATAATATTTGTAGGCCTGAACATTTGTCATAAACAAAAGTGATGGCAACCCCAGTTTGCGGCTATCGTGCAACCGGCAACCATGGATATTCATGTACAAAATGCATAAAACTTTAATTTTGTATCAAAATTATAAAAAAAAATCGATGCTTCGTTTTGATGAAGAACTATGTCTGTTTACGGGCTGGCAACCCTAGGTTGCGGCCGACTTAGAGCTGGCAACCATTTATACCTTATTTTGTCTCGTCATTTTTTTTCAAATGATGTAAAATTTATTGAAAAAAAAGATACATGCTTTATGCATTTATCTCATGACCATTATACTTAATTAGAGGTACTTGCGGCCACTTTTGACAAGGCAACCCAACATTAATCCATTCTATACGTTCTAAAGATTATTTTAAAATATATTTGATCGAAAAAAACGATTTTACGGTCGGATCCAATGTTATTAAATGAAACTCCCTAGACGAGCAATTTTATTGCGCAATATCACGTATATTATTGACAGTCTGGGATTGACATTCATAAACATTCATGTACATCTAGGGGCCGGCTAAGTTTGAAAATGTTTGTGCTGAAAGGAATCTTTAAAGGGATATACGGAAATTGTCAATTTATTTTACTTTTTTTGAGTTTCCAGCATTGTTCTCATAGAAAAAGTTGTTTATTTTGACGGGCTTATTTGATGGTTTCAAGGATAACGGTGTTTACATTAACACACTGTATTTCAAGGTTTTAGTATGTAACTTTCTAAACTAAATTCAGATCGTTTGAGAGGTATTTATGAGGGTCATCAGAGAATAATTCATGAGTGTTCTATATTAACAGGCGCGATTGTGGATGAATATGTGTCTTGACTGATCGGTTATGGTAATGGTTCCCTTGATCCCCTCTGTGATTGAATGCCCGAAATGTAACTAAGGGAATCACGACTATAATAGGTACCCACCCCTAATATTCTATTCGCTAAATATACTGTATTTGTTTTAGCTAAAAAGTTTTTAATTAAGTTTTAGCTAAAAACTTGGAATGGCCTGAAAAGTAGGTTTAAGGGAGGTCGCACACGTCACACTTTTTGTGTGATCGAGTCTGCGGCTTACATACAATCTGCATGGCGCGCGCCATCAGAATGTATGGAAGCCGCAGACTCGATCACACAAAATGTGTGACGTGTGCGATCTCCCTTATGATGAATAATAATAATTATGACGTAAAATGGGTTAAGTACGTTTTTCGATATCTTTTTCAATCGAAAATTGACTACCGAGTGATCAGGCGCAGTAATTTTACATGTATCTGACGCGTGGGTCTTTTTTCTTAATAGATAATCAACCTGTCTCTATGATGATGATAACAATACAAGCGATTGAGAACTAGAAAAGGGTTATATTCTGTGCCCATGATCGACGTAGATTGATCCTAGATAGTTACGCAATCATAGCAATCCATCACAGCCCAACTTGGAAAGGGCCTTAAGTATCTAAACACACTAGGCCGAAGTTACACGGCGTAAATTCCGCAAGATGCCGCCTGCAATGTATTTTAACCGATGACACTATTCCGTCGCGTTCAGTCCGTATTTTGTATGCGTTTGACATTGCGGACGTAATTTACGCCGCGTAACTTCCGCCTAGTGTGTTTTGATACTAAGAGTCAATTCAGAGTTCAGACCGCAAGCCGACGACACGTAGATGCATTTCTAAATGTACAGAAAATCTGTCAAATCCATACAAATTTAAAATTAATGCATATCTAGTATCTATCGTCGCGTTGCGGTCTGAATTGACCTTAATACGTCAGCTCAAACACGCACCAGTAACTTTGTTTGTTTTACCCTATTTCACACTTCACGCCCAAACTGTTGAACTGATCGTTAATCTATACCCGTTTAATACAAACAAAACTAATTCAGTTAAGTCCGCCACATTCAATATTTAGTTGATAACGTTTCTCACCCACTATCACAGGAATTGATTCATAGGCATATGGCGAACCTTCGTCTTTTAGCCGAATTTTTGTTAATATGACATAATATTATTGCAATGTTTTTGCGTAGCTCGGGACCGTACATTTTTCCGAGATAAAACCTCTTCCATATTATTATTTCCCAATGCAATCCGATGTATCTTCATACCAATTTTCCAAGGAACACTTATTTTATTAATGCATAATTTCAATCTGAGTATTAGGTGGCAAAAATATTAAATTATTCATAGACAACTCCCATAAAACTGAATTAAATCACGGACTACAAAAATCCAAATGTTTTTTAACTATTCCATTTCAACGTAAATCTTGATATTTGCGTATGTAAAACGTCCCTTTAAAATGTAGATCGGAAAATGTTTGCCGGGAAAGCTTTTAACCTAACCGGTTGTCAGTTTTCCGTTCCGTTGGACGGTAAAACAACTTTATTGTTTCTAGAACTTTCTAGATTTCTCTACTTGTTTATTTCAATAGTTTTGTTAAATGGACGTTTATAGAAACTAGTAGGATTTTAAGTCTACATTTTATAATGGTTTAACCTTTTCTAAACTACCACGCTGATAAGGCGTTTGCAAGTGAGTATGTTTATGTAAATAATACTTGAAAATACAACTATATATAAATTAATTAATATATAAACACTATTTATAAGTAAAAAATTAAATCTTAATCGGAGGCAGCGGGCAAAGTACCAATTAGGCTGGCGGCATTATCTCGCTGAATGGCCAAACTAATACGTTAGCCGAGGTAATCGCCAGCCCTGGGGTCATTTGATTTGGCGACCAGTCTTTTGGAGACATCTTTATAGAGTGCTTTTGCGTCAGGCCCCCACGGACCCAAAGTTTCAACAGCAAAAGGCAGAAAATATATGAAGTCTTCGCCCAGATACAGTATGTTTATTACTTCTTCACGTAAAAACTAAAAAACAGATAATTATCGGAATACTAATAATTTCGGTACTAGATTACGTTACACAGAGGTGACTTCTTATAACGAAAAAGTACTAACAGAGTTTTCTTGGAGTAATCTTATATCCCACCAAAACATTAAATGTAAAAGGAGCCAAGCAAGATATTGCAAAGCTATGCAATACTTCTGTCGTATAAAGTTTACAGATCACATTCAAGCCAAGCCTTCAACTTATTTTGTAATTGAAATCAACATTCAGTGAATGTATCAATAGTTTTCTTCATTTTAAAATTATTATAGTGGCTCGGCAATGAGCACAATATAATTATTAAGAAACAAATATAAAACTGCATATTTGGAGGAGTTCATACACAGACGGCAAGCGTAAAGTGTTTTTTTAGTTTATCGTAACGACGCATCTGGTCGATGCAGGTACCCATATAAATCCAATTAGTCGCTGATTATTTCTCTAGTGCTCATTGCCAAGCCACTATAATAATTTTAAAATAAAGAAAACTATTGATACATTCACTGAATGTTGATTTCAATTACAAAATAAGTTGAAGGCTTGGCTTGAATGTGATCTGAAAACTTTTTACGACAGAAGTATTGCAAAGCTATGCAATATTCTGCTTGGCTCCTTTTACATTTAATGTTTTGGTGGGATTTCATTTCTTTTTTAAGGTTTTTTTCTTTTCACGTTAGGTCACGTTAAAACTATTCTACCATATTAACAAAGTCTTAAGACTTCGCTGTCTGTCTGTCACCAGGCTGGATCTCGAGAACCGCAATAGCTAGATAGTTGAATTTTTCACAAATTATGTATTTTTGTTGTCGCTATAAAATAGAATAATCCTATTAAAATAAAATAATTTAGGAATGGCGGGTCTCGTATAACAAACACGATTTTTTTTGCTTTTTTGCTCTATCTTCATAATGGTAACAGTAACGTTTTTGGAAATTTTAAAAAATACTCAATTGTACTTCTACTTTAATAATAAATAATAAAAATTAAATAAACCTTTTATTTAAGGGGGGCTCCCATACAAATTTACGGTACAGAACCCTATCTACGCCAGTCCGACTCGAACTTGGCCGGTTTCATAATTTTTCCTTTCATTGTGAATGAAGACCTATCCTGGTACCAAATTTCAAGGTTCTAAGTCTGCTAGAAGTACCTTAGCAGTCAGTGACAAAACGTAGTAACTTTGACCATCCGTAACTAGTAAACTATTGATCAGAATATAATGTAATTTGGAGGATAAGCTAGTTTTAATACTTGCTCCTAGTCATCGAAATTCTAAATCTCTAGCTTTGTTAACATCGAAGATAAGGAGGGCGTGAAATAGCCGCGAACCGCTTCGGGAAAAGTTTGGTACGGCCGTGCCTTTGCTAAAAAGCTTGGCTGGGGCACTGCTGTGCCCCCAGATTAATAAGGTTTACACACGGCGCGACGGAGATGGCAGAGACATACATACTTTTGTATTCGTAGCATTAGTACATACATACACACCAGCGGTTCTCAAACTTTTTTGGTGGCGCGCAACATTACATAATATAATGCTATCTATACCAGCGATTTTCAAACTTTTTTGGTGGCGGCACCCTTATAATATGAAGTGAACAAGTAAGCTTGTCTTTCAAAATATGTTTCCAAGCTAGTATCTGATGGCATTACCAAAAACAATGTATGTATCGTTCAAGGCCTTTGTGGACCCACAGGGGCCCGCGAATCACATTTTGCGAATGGCTGATATATACAAACGTGCCGATGCTACTTTACGGCTGTTTTATCGTCAGTCTACAGAACCCTAAAACTGCTAATTAACTCGTACACAAACTACTGTGTTAAGCTCTACCGTAATACTGTTACCGAGTTTATTACTGACCTTAACTTTACTGTAATTTATCAAGAAACGCTAAGCTGGATGTAATTATTAGTAGTTTAGGCTAGAAAGCTTTTATTAATTGTGAGATGTTGCTAAGAACTATGTTGTGTTGAAATTCGTTTATCGTGTAAGATGCGTACTGTTTTTCGGACACGTACCTACTGTAACTATTCCCGGGACTAAAGAATAATTATCTAAGGTCAATTTTCACTTCGCAAAAATGTACTGTTCCCGCGAGATAAACGACTTTCGATGCAGCCTAATATAATATAAATACGTCTGTCTGGCTATCTGTCTGTCTATCTGTCTATCTGTTACCTCTTCACGCCCAAACCGCTGAACCAATTTTGCTGAAATTTGGCATGAAGATACTTTGAGTCCCGGGAAAGGACATAGGATACTTTTTGCCCCGGGAAAATGTACGGTTTCCGCACGATAAACGAGTTTCGGCGCAACAACAGGCGCAAAAACAGACACAGACTTTCTTCTCAATTGGTCTAATTTTCAAATAATAAGAAGTCAAGTCAATATAAACGGTGATCTGTTGATTGGGCCGGTATGGATATAACTCGGTTTTAGGAATATGAGGCAGATCTGCCTATGAATAAAATTTAATTTATTTTAAATATAATTAATTAATTACTTATGTATTATAATATAATATAAATTAATATTATATAATAGAGTAGACTATAAAAGTAAAAATCTATGAAATAAGGTAAACTGATTTAATTTTCAAATAACATTCTAAAATGATTTTATATCCCTGTACGGTTTACGCACAATCGCAAGAAATATGTTTATAGGAAATCTAATCTTATTATTGGTTAATAAATACCATTTTACAATAAGACGCACGGGGGTTCCCCGCGTGCCGGCCATTCTTCCGGAATTCCCGGATGAGGTTGGATGGGATTGGATGAGATTAAAATGGCGGGAATGTTGTTCGATCGGATTAATCCGAATAGATTTGTATTGTGAGATACTTCGATAACATTCACGACATTTTCGTATATGTTTTTGTTGACAATTGGTTTGTTTTTGCTTGTTGCCTTTGAAATACAAGGGTACCTTAATATTTTTAAAATGCGTACTTAGCTTTTTTTCAAAACTTCAAACCTTTATTTGCAACAAAGTAAATCTATCTAAAAATAATATTTTGTTAATGTATTTTACATTAACAGATTATATATTATTTATTACGCCAAATTTCGTTTATCGCGCGTACATTTTTCTAGGATAAAAAAAGTATCTTATGTCAAACTGACTTTCGCATTTATAATATTAGTATGGATGGGATGAGAACTCATCAAATCCCTGACGTCATCAAACTCGAGCCAAGCAAAAGTTATTTCTAAAAACTCTATACAAATCATCGATAATATTTTTGTTTCAACATTTTCCTCGATAGAGAATTTATTATATTTAACCCAAATAATACCGAAAATGTTTATTTTCATTTGTTCTGGCGTTATTTTAAATCCGCAAATGTTTCGTATTTATAATCAACGCGTGGGATGGAATGGTATATTCAGATCAAAAACCGTCAGGCTTCCATAAGAGATTGAAAAGTGGAATAATTCAATCCATATTCGTGCTAATATTAAAAATGCGAAATTTATTTTATTTATTATTATTTATTTATTTATTTCCATACTTATTTCTACCATTACAAGGTTGACCCCAATGCGATAGAAATATACAAATAAAAAACTTACCACTTAAATAATATACAAAAAAATGATTGTACCTTAATTAAACTGAACAGTAACTTATTTTATACATAGCAATCCTTGTGAGTTCACTCTGAGCACAGCAGAAAACGTCGGTTTCCGACGCAACTATATTAATATAGCGCAATGCCCGCGTCAGCGGCGCCTGCTGCAAGAGGTTGGTGCGGGCGCGGGGCTCTGCGAGCAGGGGAGGTCGTCTTCGCCTCCACACGTACTTGTCTGGCACGTTAAGGTTGACCCGTGCTAGTATATCCGGGTTGTACAGGAGACCTCTCATAATCCGAACCACAAACAAGACCAGCGCCAGTTCCCTCCTGACCCGCAGCTGTGTATACCCTACCATACCGAGCACGAACAACGTTGGGTAAGACAGGGGATAGAAGGGATATACACCGTACAGTCGTAGATACAGGAATCTAGCAAACTTGTTCTGTATTTTTTCCACCATCTTACTATATTTAATCTCGTGAGGCGACCATACCATAGAATAAGATTCCAGGTGACTTCTCACTAGAGCATTATATAGAACCATTATGGCATAAACATTTTTAAAACCACGCGCCGTACGCAATATAAAGCCCAAATTCTTATAGGCCTTTGTACATATATCACTAATATGGTCCTTAAAATGTAACGTTGTGGTCAGTTTTACACCCAGGTCTTTTACGTCTGACACCCTGTGTATATCCTCCTGGCCGATCCGGTAATTATATACAACAGGAGATGTCGCCCTGGTAAAAGATATAGCTACACACTTTTTAATATTAAATTCCAAACGATTTTGTTTGCTCCAACTTAGCACTCTGTCTATATCTGCTTGGAGTCTAATGCAGTCCAGAATACTTCTAATCAACAAATATAATTTAAAATCATCTGCATATAATAAATGTTTCGCTACCCTTACGACATCTCTTAAATCGTTTATCATGATGATAAACTGAAGAGGTCCCAAATTACTGCCTTGGCTTACTCCCGACCACGTATAGTAGCAATCAGACTTATAACCACCATATTCCACGAATTGTCGTCTATCTTTTTAATAGCTAGCGAAAAATTTAAGAAGGCGCTCTGAAAAACCGAACCTTGCAAGTTTAGTTAATAGTATGTCATTATCGACCAAATCGAAGGCTTTTTTATAATCGAAATATACTGCATCGATTTGGGCCCCACTATCTACCGCTGGTATTAAATCCGACATGTAGGACATAAGGTTAGTAGAGGTACTTCTGGTAGGCCGAAATCCATGCTGCGCGTCCGACATTCGAGACTGAACCTGTGAAAAAATTCGAGCGTGTAATATCAAAATCAAAATCAAAATATTTTATTTCCAAATAGGTTAACAAAGTTAACACTTTTAGAACGTCGTGTCTACATGAGGCCTACCACCGGTTCGGGAACTAACCCGGCGAGAAGAACCGGCGTAAGAAACTCGCGCGGGTCCACCTTTTACCAAAAAGGTGGAAAATAACAAAGGTAGCTTAAGCTAATTTACACTAAGTATGTAAGTAAAGTAAGTGAAAATGTGGTACATTTATATAGAAGTGACCTATGGTCTGTCAGCTAATTTTTCCCAAGGTGTGCTATCATTGAGAAAATCAGTAACCTTATAATAAGCCTTAGCACACAAACGTTCTTTAACAACTTTTTTAAATTTATTGATTGAAAGATTTTGAACGTTTTCTGGGATTTTATTGAATAGGCGTATACATTGACCTTTGAAAGATTTTCTTACTTTGCTCAGCCTGGTTATAGGTATATCTAGCTTGTGCTTATTCCTAGTGTTCCTGCAGTGAATGTCACTTTTCGTTTTAAAATTATTTCCATTTTTTCTCACGTATAACACATTATCCAAAATGTATTGAGATATTACGGTCAGAATTCTTATTTCTTTAAACTTTTCTCTGAGAGATTCAAATGATGACATTTTATAAATAGATCGAATAGCTCGCTTCTGCAGCACAAATATTATGTTAATATCAGCAGCACTTCCCCATAATAGAATGCCATAAGACATTCTACTATGAAAATAACTATAATAAACTAATTTCGCCGTGTCTTCATCACAAATTTCTCTAATTTTTCTGACTGCATATGCTGCGGAACTGAGCTTGTCGGCCAGTTTGGCAATATGAGGACCCCACTGCAGTTTATAATCTAGTGTTACTCCTAAAAACACAGTAGTGTCAACAAGATTCATTTTCTCATCATTTAATAGTAAATTGGTTTGCACTTGCTTAACATTCGGCAAGGTAAATCTTAAACATTTTGTTTTATTAGAATTTAAAAGTAAGTTATTAACATTAAACCAATTAACTATTTTTGAGAGAGCACAATTTACCTCGTCATAATTCGACTGTTGTCGCTTCATTTTAAAAATAAGTGAAGTGTCATCAGCAAAAAGTACTATCTCGTTATCATTATCCTTAACTAGATAAGGTAAGTCATTTAAATAGATGAGAAAAAGAAACGGACCCAAAATGGATCCCTGTGGGACACCTAATTCTATTTTGGTCCCAGTGGACCTTTTACTATTGACAGGACCCTTTGAGTCCTGTTCCTTAAATATGATGTCAAAAGGTTGAGTGCCGAGTCCCTTATGCCATAGTGGTGCAATTTCCTGATCAATGTAGCATGATCAACACAATCGAATGCCTTAGACAGGTCGCAAAATACACCTAAGGCATCTCGCGACTCCTCCCAGGCTTCAAATATACTACAAAGAAGACCTATACCAGCATCCGTAGTGGAACGACCCTTAGTAAAACCGTATTGATTATTATGCAATAAATTATTTGAGTTAAAGTGTACTAACAATTGTTTTAATATTATTTTCTCAAATATTTTACTAAAAGTCGGTAGAATAGATATAGGCCTATAATTTGTTGGATCAGATTTAATTCCGGCTTTGAATAAAGGTACCACCTTGCTATGCTTCATTAAATCAGGAAAAACACCATTCTTTATACAGTCATTAAAAATATTGGCCAGATACGGAGCTACGATGTCAATTATTGATTGAACAATCTTAGTAGACAGACCCCAAAGATCTGTAGTATTTTTGATGGTCAATAATTTAAACGTGTTAATAATGTCTTTAGAATAAATTTCTCTAAACTTAAAATTGACATCACATTCCTTTACATACTCTCTGAGTAATTTTTCAGCCTCTGTAGGCGAAGAATTTAAATTTTTTGTTGTTGAGACCGGAATGTCAGCAAAAAACTTTTCAAAAACCGCCGCAACTTCTATGTCAGTAGTAATTTTTTTATTTTCAAAATAAAGTTCAAAATCCGAGTTACGACAGGTGACGTTTCCGGTCTCACCAGCTATAACTTTCCATGTTGCTTTTACTTTATTTTTAGAATTCTTGATTTTATTCTTTAAATAAAGAACTTTAGCAGCATTACATACTTTCTTAAAGATTTTAGAATAATTTTTAACATATATCGACTCGAATATCTTAGCCGGAGAAGACAGAACTGCCACTGGTCTAAAATGTGTTATCTCCGAGCCCGTAGAAGATTTAGGGACTGGAACTACCCTAGTAGTTTTCCATCTCTCTGGGAAGATGGCCGTGCTTAAACACTGATTATATATGTGTAGTAGTGGGTTTTCAAACACCGATCGACAGTCTCTAAATATGTACGGTGGAATTCCGTCTGGGCCCGCACTTTTCTTTGGTTTTAATTCCTTAAGCGCCTTACGCACATCGTCTAAGCGCAACTGATTTATGCAGACCATATCAGTACCAACATCCCCCGCCTCCTTCATAGCTTTAAGTACATCTAACTCAGGGCGTCGAGAGCTGTAAACGGAATGAAAATATTCTGCAAACTCATTTGCACAGTCTTTTTCGCTAAGCGCTATTCCATTTTTCATAATATTTTTTGTACGATTGCTTTGCTTTTTGCCCTTGACATACTTCCAGAAAGATTTCGGATCGTCTATCAACCTATTTTCTACCCTATATTTATAATTAGCAAGAGAAACTTGCAACATTCTCTTCAAAGTAGCCCTACTCGCAGAGAACTCATCATAGTCCGACTTTAGTCTACTAATTTTATATTTTTTATGTAAAATATATTTAAATTTTATCAAACGAATAATTTCGGCCGTATACCACTCGGGGTAGTTATAAATAAACTTTTTACAACACACGGACTTCTTTGGAACACACCGTTCTAATATAGGGTTAATTTTATTATAAAAGAAATCTAAACTATCATCAATATTTAAATTATATATAGGAGTCCAATCTACTTCAGCTAACAGACCATACAACATCAATAGATTAGCTTTATTGAAATTCCAGCATTGAGATTCGCTTGGCGGCGGTGGGTTATTATTTATTCCTATAAAACTAGATAACCTGGAGGACACGCTCAACTCCACCTCGAGCGGAGGATGGTATTGGTCAACAGGTACTAAAGGCTCCGCCGCTGCGCGTACACTCGCTTCATCGTTATCTGCCAACGAGTGCAATACTAAATCTAATTGCCGGCCCATACAATTACCTACTGTGTTAATCTGAGTGAACTCACAATAAGAAACAAAATACTCGTAGTAATTACTCACGTTAGATGAACAGGAATACAGATTAAAATCTCCTAACACGATCACTTTTTGGTACTTATCACATAATTGTTCTATAATTTTAAATAATAATAAATATTCATTATCTGAACAGTTAGGTGGAATGTAAACAACACACAATAAAAACATTTGCTTATTTCTAAAGTAAACTGTTGCACTCGCGAATTCAAAGTTACAACTATCGATGTTCACGTCGATGGGAACCTGTTCTAGCACCAATCGAGGTGTGGCCACTAAACAGACGCCACCTTGTTTACGTCCGTCCGCTCTGTCGCAACGAATTATTGTGTATTCGGCGGAAACTACTTCCGCGTCACATATAGACGAATTAAGACCTGTTTCCGTGATTGCGAATATGTCCGCGACTGAACATTCAATCCCGATCCAAAACTCTTCCAGCTTTGTCCTTAATCCTCTGACATTTTGATAAAATATTTCTATATTATCCTTTGATATTTGTTGGTCTGTATGTTGTTGGCTTACGAAACCAAATCCACTCACAGAATTCAACATTTACAGGCCAAACCTCCGGTGTACTAATTTTATCGTAGCTACTTTGTGGAACTCCGATGACAAATGACGCATAATCACGTTCCGTTTTGTGTTTTATTTTATCTATTTTTATCTGCACCTGATTTGCACAAATCTTCTTGATATACGATTCTAAATTATCAACTGTTGTATCCTTCTGAAGTCTCCAAACATGCAAATACTTCTTACGTTCAGTTCCTTTAATAAATTCGACATTCTCGCTCCCTCCTTTCCTTACTTCACTAATGGGGTAGCGAGATTTCCTTTTGACCAGTGTCCACTTTTCTTCCGTGCCTTCATTTGTGTATTCGTCGTCTGAAATGCTTGTGACGCTATTTGAACTTTCTTGAGCCTCTGGCAAAGTCGCTGGTTTCGTGGCCACACAGTCAATTTTTTGTTTACCGTGAGATTTTACACCTACCTCCTTTTGACTGGACTTGACTATTTCTGAAAATTTTAATTGCTGTTTATCAGATTTATTCTGCGATTTCGCTTGAATATCTGCACATGAAATCGCATATTTGGTCTCCAAAATATAATTTTTAGCTTTCAGTTCTTGTATTTCACTTTCTAGTGTATCAATCTTACTGGCTTTATCCTCCATTATTTTAAACATTTTTCTTAGTACTTTTAATTCTGTTTCTGTGTTAATAAATCTTTTTTGGAGTTGCCGATATTCTGTCATTTGCTTGTCTATGCTATCCATAATTTTCTTAAAGTAAACTGCAATATCATCCGATTTTGTAGCCATTTCTATGTTTGTATTGCTTCCTCCTCGCTTGGTGTTCACAAAAGAGATCGGTGAAAATTTTTTCGATATAGATGTACCTCAAACTGGTGTTTCCGAATTGTTCGTTCTTGGAGTATTACATACGCATTCCGGGCATTGCCAAGTGGCTTTTAAGTCTTCTGTAAAATCCTTGTATTGCTCCTTAGTCAGCAACAGGCACTTAAGATGGTAAATCTTCAAACATCTCACACATTTCATATGAAAACCATCATTGACCGTAGCCTTGCAGCCATTACAAAGAGTTTCCATCAGTTTTTATCCGTTTAAGTAGTTAAAATTAATTTTATTATGCAGAGACACATTAAGTACGTCCACCCTCAAATAATTTCAACTACCCACATTGTGTCTGTCTGTTACCTCTTTACGCTCAAACCGCTGGACCGATTTTGCTGACAATTTGGTTTGGAAGTACTTTCGAGTCCCGGGAAAGGACATAGAATACTTTTTATCCTGTAAAAATGTACGGTTCCCGCGCGATAAACGAGTTTTGGCGCAACTGAGTTGCGGGCGTCATCTAGTAAATAATAATAGTCGCTGTACGACGGATTAGACTTTTTATTATTTCAGGTAGAAGGTAACTGCTTAATTAATGTCAAATATCTAAAAGTTTTATGCCGTTATCCATATTCCATATTATCACCTGATATAATATCTTTCCTTATATTAATATTCATCTTAATTTCATTCTGCAGTGATTGTAAATACCAAAATGTTAATTCGGCTTTCTTATGTAATCTCTTTCTGTCTTCTGGTGCCAATCCCAGTTGAAGCTGACATCGTATTTTAATACAGGGTAATTATATTATTATCTTTTCTCTCATAACTAAAGGGAACGAAAAAATATGATCACAATGAGAATATTTAACCCAAAATTAGTTTTAACCCATGTGCAAGCGGGCCCTATTGTGGTAGATTTAACCCATGCGCAAGCGGGCCCTATTGTGGTAGATTTAACCCATGCGCAAGCGGGCCCTATTGTGGTAGATTTAACCCATGTGCAAGAGGGGCCCTATTGTAAGAGATTTACGCGAGCGATATTAAAAGTCTAGCGCCATTCCACTGATAGATGCAGATGTAACAATAGATTCAATAGGCCTTACACTCACTGACAATGCCTGCATCATGAACGGGTGACGTCATGTCACAGAGAATATACACACAGAAGGCAAGCAGGTATATAATGGTGATATTGAGTGAATCATACAATGTTTTGAACGAAGCTGTTGCTCCAAAGTAATATCTACCAATGAGGGCTTTTATAGCTTGTCAAAAAAGAGTAAATATAATTTTTAAATCAATTAAAAAGTACAAAAACCTTATTATCGCAAAAATATGTATCAGAGCGTTAATATTTGAAGTATATAAACGTTCTCTGTGAAAATACAAGGCGCAAAAACTACCATTTGATCGTGATTATGTTTGGAAAATTTATTTCAGCGTCTACTCTATTCTTGACAGACTGTAAGTGACATCTGACAGAATTTGAAATGACAAGGCTGGATAGACTATACACAACTTATCTGACAGATAGAGTATGGAGTATCTGTAATGATACGTTTTGATGCTTGCCGAGCCACGGCAAGCCTCCACAAGCCATAAGCCTCCACAAATCTCGCTTTGCATTTGTAAGTCGTTTTCACGCTCGTGAATGCGTCAGTGTATTACGTACATGCCCTTTGATCTCTGTCCAAAAACCGACACTACTCCCGATCGTCTACAAGCGTCCGCAAGCTCACGCAAGCCAAGCTATTTTACCTGTTTTCACGCTCAGGCTTGTGGAGGCTTGCCGTGGCTCGGCAAGCATCAAAACGTAGCATATTAAGATAAGTTGTGGATAGTCTATCCAGCACTTATTAGGAAGTGGTGAAAAAGCTCCTAAGACTGATAGAGCTCCGTTTGGTGGTAGATAATAGAAAATATATTTTTAAAATAAAGCGGCTACAAAATTCTAAATTACTTTCTACCTCCGCACGTCGCAATGTAGGTACGTTCTGACATTTACATTACACGAATTTATGTAGAATCGCTCGTATTTCTCTAAATTAACACCTTTATGTATTTCATACAGTATTAACATATTTTGTGTCTTATGACGTAATAACATAACTTAGCTTTACAGCGCTTTGACTTTGCATTATAATTCATCAACTCGATGTTTTAATGATACTTTCGGCACTACAGATTTAGGAGCGTTATTTTGTTAATAAACAAAATATCACGATTTCTTTCGATAATTCAAACTTACATTGCGCAATGGAAATATCATTAAAAAATGTCGTATTGATATGTGAATCTTCCGATACCGTAATGATATCGCAAGGCCTTCTGCGCGTATCTATTCTGTGTCTGACTGAAATGGTGTCGTGGAATATGGAATGTAAGTGGGACAAGTAAACAACTCATTACAATGCCGTTTGGGGTCGACGGCGGTTTTCGACAAATACACCCATTACTGTAAGTGTTAGTAAAATGAGTTATGTTTTGATGGAAAAATGATAAGAAAATCTTTTTGGGTAGGTAAAAGACATAGACAACCTTATTACTTTTAACTTACATTATCTATACATATTATAAAACAAAGTCGCTTTTTTCCCTCATGTCCCTTTGTTCCCTTTAATCTTTAAAACTACGCAACGGATTTTGATGATTCTTTCAATGTTAGATAGCTCATTTATCGAGGCAGGCTATAGGCTATATTTTATCACGCTAAGACTAATAGGAGCGAAGAAATAGAGGAAAATGTGGAAAAAACGGGGGAAATTATTTGAAAGGGCTAACTTGAACGCGCTAATCTCAGGAAGTTAATTTCAGTGTTAGATAGTCCATTTATTGAGGAAGGCTATAGGCTATATTTTATCACGCTAAGACTAATAGGAGAATGTGGAAAAACGGGGGAAATTATTTGAAAGGGCTTATCTCGCAAACTACTGAAGCAATTTTTAGTTATTTGGCACAGATAAGAAGTAGACCACGTGAAGGATCATATGCTGTCGATTTTAAACATTTTTTCAGTGGCTTTATTATTATATTTTATACCCGTGCGACGCCGGGGCGGGTCGCTAGTACTAAATACAAGAAAAATTCCATTATCTCAACTCGTACATCGTCCGTTCTCACAGTATAGTCCACAAATTATCTTTATGCCTACACGTATTTTCATCGGAATCGGCTAAGCTGTCTTAGCGTGAGGTAACAGACAGACACACAAAAGGACAGCCAGACACACGTTATCATGCGTACGGACAATAGGTATGATACCCATAACTTCGTTGCGTTTTCCGGGATAAAAACATATCATCAATTCGACCTCTGTGGCTCAGTGGTGAGCGCGTTGGTAGCTCAAGCCGGGGGTCGCGGGTTCGAATCCCGCCGACGGAACAAAAAGTTTTCAATGTTCCCGGGTCTGGATGTGCATTAAATATTTTGTGTATGATATAATAAAAATCTTAAATACATATATGTATAGTATAAAAGTATCAAATATATTTCCGTTGTCTGGTACCTGTAACACGAGTCCTTTAGGTATTTAGCACGGGGCCAGACTGACGTGGTGTGAAGCGTCCATAGATATTATTTTATTATTATTATTATTAATTTTAACAGAAATATTCAATACAATAAATGTGTTCAGAAATATACCAAAAATGTATATATTCAGTAAACGGAATCAGTGTGAAGATTTAGCAAAAATAATAAAAGAACACATCACAAAAATGCACAACGCCACTAAAAAACTTTTCACTTCGAAAATATAAAAAGTGCAAAAACAAACTACAAAATAACTATTATTCTTTCAATCTCATAACTCAGTAAGGGCAAATTGAAAGGGCGCAGGGCGGTTTTTCCGATGTGTCAATATTGATTGCGTATTGTGGTGTAACTCCCGAAGGGCAGGTATTTGTCATAGAGATACCGAAAAAGGTATTTGTCGTATTGTATTGTATGATATTATAATACGTACAATATAGTAAATTGATTCCTAGGCAGTTGACGGACCTATGTAATTTGGTCGGCTTATGTCAATTCAATGTTTGTGATCGGACGGCTGGGTTTGACTCAACGCGACCAAACTACTTAGGTCCGCCATTTGCCAAGGAATAAACTTCGCTGATAGTACATGACATAAATATAGAGCAATTTAATTGTTAGTGTTACACAGTATGTTATTGCTCCGAAAACGCTTGGCTGATTTCGATGAAATTCAACATAGATATTATAGACTACGGGAACGTACATCGACAAAAATCAAGTAATGTGGTAAGTCGTCCCACAAAATTTGGTCCTAGTAGGACTAGTTTGCAAACAACAATAATAATTAGCCCTAAAACATTCGTGCAGGTCAAAAAACGTCTTGCGCCTAATAAAATAAGTCAATTTTTATAAAATGATTGGTCATTGAAAACAAATAATTATTAATGTTAAAAACACAGTACTATTATAACAAATATTGGAAATCTAAAACCTTCAATAATTTTCTAAATTCTAACTTCCTACTCATTATTTTCACCAATTTCCGATTCACTTTTAACACTCCGAACGCTGGTAATGATGTAGAAAATTCGGAATGTAAAACAAGACGGGTGATCAAACGAAATATATACTGGCAATTCGGAATTCACACGGAAATCTCACTTAACACCGATTTATTCGAATTCCTGTTCCAATATGTTTTTATCCGACTAAATAGAGTTTCTATGTTCGGCTGTGGTTATCAAAATAAGGGCCTTATCACACTGGCGATTAGCGAGCGATTTGAACGCGACGCGACTGCGCAGCGCAGCGTCGTCGCGGCTTGGCGTTTACGCCATTTTGTACACTCGTCTAGGGAGTATACAAAATACTGTCGCGGCGTGCACGTCGCGCAACCACGGCGTGCGCGCTGCGCAGTCGCGTCGCTTTCAAATCGCTCGCTAATCGCCAGTGTGATAAGGCCCTAAGAGTTTTTGGCATATCCATACTTCCATACTAATATTATAAATGCGAAAGTGTGTCTGTCTGTCCGTCTGTTTGTCTGTCTGTCTGTCTGTTACCTCTTCACGATCAAACCGCTGAACCGATTTGGCTGAAATAAATGTAATGAAATACGGTTCCTGTACGATAACCGGGTTGGCAAAGTTGCGGGCGACGGCCAGTTTAATATTTAAAACGTAATCCATCCATGTAACCTACTTATGTTACTCGTATTAGAAATGGTAATTTTGAAGTCGGTAATAGTCCAAAAAATTCAAAATATTTTGTCAAAGATTTTATGATTCTGAGCTGGTACCGACTTCAAAATAATGAAAATTGAATACAGATTACACAGTTATAGTTGAGGTTTAGGCAAACACTGAAAAAGGCACTACCAAAGAGTAAGATTTATTTAATACTTTTTAGTTCATTTAAGAATAAGTAATGATATTGTTTTTACTTGGAAGTCGGTTTTAATTTTTTTGTTAAAAATAATAATTATAGCTGTAATGTGCGCCAAAAAGGGCCATTTATTCTAAAAGGACGGTAGCAGAAATAATTTTATTAACAGGCATAAAAAATCCTTTGCGACGTTATTTCGTCACGACTCACGAGTCACGACTCACGACACAATATATTTTATTTAACAAAAGAATTTAGAAAGCACCAGAAGACTCTTCTCAACTCCGTTGCGCCAAAATTCGTTTTCGATATTCAATAAAAGTATCCTATATCCTTTCTCGGGACTCGAAGTATACCAAATTTCAGCAAAATCGGTTCAACGGTTTGGGCGTGAAGGGGTAAAAACAGTTTAAAACATTTATGATATTAGTATTGATTTTTAAAACCATTATTTACACAGAAAGTAAGAAACAAATCATTTTAAAACCGTTATACTTAGCTACATTTTGTATACAGCTTAGGAAATTCGTACTTTAAGTTCCTGATCTACTTAAAACTTAGCTATTCATGTACAAGCCATTTCCCAGAGTTATTATAAGTTACAAGTTTTTACGTCCCAACTTCTACAAGGTGGAGTAATCCAGGAGTTTAAACGAACTTTCATAATTAATCACATTGGTTTTGAGATATTTTTAGACTGTATCATGAATAAATAAATGGACAGACTAATGGTAAGTCTCCTTTGTAAAAAAGACCTAGTGTAGGTACTCAGAACTTAGAGCTTTACAATGCTTTGTCCTTGTCTAACAAGTGACTTTTCTAACGATCAGACTAGGACCTTTACTTTGTATGCAATGAGTATACTGTTTTTTATACACAGTTCTGATCTTTTTATTAGCAAGAAAGTGAACTATCTATATATTATATAAAACTCAAAGGTGACTGACTGACATTACTTCTTAACGCGACCGAAGCCGCGGGCAAAAGCTCGTTGTCAATATAATTTTATTGCTTTAAAGTTTAAACAGACATCGAAGAAATTGATTGACAGGCAGTTGGCGGACCTACGTCATTTGGTTGGATTATGTCAATTCAATGTAAGACGTGGTCTATCGGCTGGGATTGACATAACTCGACCAAACTACATAGGTCCCGCATCTGCCTATTAATCAACTTCCGTGATAGTACATGTAATTTGGTTATGAGCGTATTTTTTAGGAAATTGATTCCTAGACAGATGGCGGACCTAAGTAATTTGGTCGAGTTATGTCAATCCCAGCCGATAGACCACGACTTACATTGAATTGACATAATCCAACCAAATGACGTAGGTAGAATCAATTTCTTCGATGGTACATAATATTATGCGTTTGTCAGAAGCGTAGCGAGCCTTGGCGGGGCCCCATATAAAAATTTGTTTGGGGGCCGTAACTGTAAGGCTTGCCTTTCTTGACTATTGTAAATTAAAAAATTAAAAGATTTCACACATTTTTTCTTGCGCACGTTGGGGCCCCCCTATGGCCAGGGGGCCCTGTATAATTGATACGGCATATACGGCGGTAGCTACGCCCCCGGCGTTTGTCATATTCAATGTCCATAATTTCAACCTCCGATATAAGCAGGTTTGCGCCAGGCCTAACACTTAATTTTAATTCTTAATTAATTATTCATTGTATATTTAATTAAAGTTTCAAATCGTCTATAATTAAATTAATCATACGAAAATAACCATTCTACTGTATAAGTTAAAAATTCAGGGCCAATTTTAGACTACCGAATATTATTTGAATATTAACTTAAATTAGAATACATTTAAATAAAAACAACATTAATTAAAATATTCATTACATCTATTTTTGTTTGTTTCTATCTTCATAATCGATTATGAAAATATAATAGCTATTTCTATAAAAACATCTGTTTCTTTTGTTAACTCAAATACTGTTTCTAAGTAAAAATGAGTTTGTTGACACATACATATTTGGTTGTTCAAACATAACTGTACTGATATGATATCTTGAGCAAACAATCTTCAGGAGCTAAATGCAAAATCTGTTATGGCTGCCGCGTGCGACACAGAATTACGGTAAATGTACAAAAATATATTAGACACGTTTTCTTTTATAAAATAAGGGGTGGACGAGTAAACGGGTCACCTGATGGAAAGCGACCACTGTCACCCATGGACATTCGCAAAATCAGAAGAGTTGCAAGTGCATTGCCGGCCATTAAATTTTTTTATTCACTTTTATACGTATTTTTTTAATGTCATAGCATCAATTGGAAGGACATAGGTTACTTTTTATCATCTTATCCACTATTGTCCTTATTACTCGATTACGGCGGAGCCATAAGAGTGGTAATGATTTTAACAGTTTATGTATTTTTTTTTGCCGTTTTGTTGCATTTAAAATTTAGATGTAAGTATGAGCGGTTAAGGTTAAATATGGCGTCGGACGCCATATTTAACGGTTTTGACATTTGACAACTGTAGTTATAGTTACAGTTATAATAGTTAAAGCACCGAATACATATTAGTTTAACAAGTTAAAGTAAGTTGGTGCAACCAACCCTTATAAGTTTTGTTTTTAGTTAACAAAACCTCATCATATGCTAATCCAAATAATGTTCTATCGTTTGCTTTAATTAACATCACAATATTGTGCAAACGTGTATTTAGTGTTTACAATGTAAATACTAGGTATTCCAGGTAAACTATATTTAGCTCAGCCTGGTTAATATAGTTATTGATCAAAACTCTAAAGCGAATGATACCGCCCACAGGACTCTGTTTAACTTCGTTACTCAGTTATTCTAGAAACTAGAATAGATCTGGATTCTGTGAAACTGATTGAAAATAAATACAGGGATTGTTATTTTATATACAAGCTCCACCTAAAGATACTCATACTTAATATTATAAATGCGAAAGTGTGTCTGTCTGTCTGTTACCTCTTCACGCCCAAACCGCTGAACCGATTTTTCTGTTTGGTATGGCGATTCTTAGGGTGAAGCCAAACGAGCGTAATTTATGAGTTGTGAGTCGCAAAATTTCGGTCGCGTAAAATATATTTTCATAGAAATCATGATTCAGAAAATTACGCTCGTATGAATCAAGCAGGACTTTTGTATGAAACTGAATGCAGCAGAATTTCTGCCAGCCGAAATTCTGCGACTCACAATTCACAAATTACGTTCGTTTGGTTTCACCATTACAGTCTCGGGAAAGGTCATCATACTTTTTATCCTGGAAAATACGGTCCACATAAACAAATTCTTCATATAGTAAATTATAATTTAAAAATGAATTAAAACTTCTGAAAGAAAAATCAAAATTTTAAGATTGAGAAGAAGTTTAAATTTTTCACAATTTTCATTTTGATCTCTTCACGCCTTCCCGAAATAATAGACATGGATGAACAGATGAATGGACAAACGGACGGACACACAGATGTACACAGTACAGCAATCTTATGAGGATCTTGTTTACCTTTTGAAATGGATGGCGGTAAACATGATTTTGATCATCATCTTTCTTTGAAGATTCTATTTTTTTTAATCGGAGTTAAAAGAGAGTGAACCCATTTGAGCCGAAGCATCATCATTTTTGGCTAAAATAAGTAGTCCATTATGCTTAGAATACTTCCCACGAAATAAACGTTTAACCACATGTTTCCATATAAATTTTGAGGAGTCCCCTCTATTACTTATGGATTCCTTCATGAGGTCACGATTTTTGTGAATATGGTACCAATTAGGATGATACCCTATAAAAAAGGAAAAAATTTTGAAAATTGGTTCACTAACGGCGGAGTAATCATTGAATACAAAACAGACGGACAGACATCGAAGTTTCAGTAATAGGATCCCGTTTTTTCCCGTTGGATACGGAACCCTAAAAACGAATATAACACCTCCTTCATTTTGAAAGTCGGGAAAATTGTAGTCTATGTGTTATTCTGATGTATAAGCTATATCATTGTAAAGTTTTATTAAAATCCGTTCAGTAGTTTTTGAGTAAAAGAGTAACAAATATCCATACATCCATACAAACTTTCGCCTTAACCCATCAGTCGTGGCAAAACGAGACACAATAGCTTTTTCATTGTTATCGCGGCCGGATGTGGCCGCTTGGGGCTTCATGAATTAAACTTCATTCATTACGAGAGTTGAGACCACGTACTCGTCATTTTGAATGAAATTCGTAAATTCTACGACGTCCTCACTCTCAACTCTCAAGAGACAAGACTGTGGTATGGGCCACGTGTAGATGCGTAGCGCCATCGCTGGGCCATTCCCTTTTATGTGCGGCCGAAAAAACAACACCGATGCCATTCCACGACCATCGCTTGCGCCATCGGCCATCCAACACCACTACGTCCTCCACACACTGGATCTTCGTGATGGTGCACTACGACGGACCATCGTGTAGAGGCGCTATTACCATAACAACGAGTTTGTTCGTACTGAATACTGATTCATTGAATCTTATTCCAGATATAAAAATTGTATTCCATAGTGGAAGACGCTGGGAGCTGTGTCACAGTTTTAACTTGACTTAGTATTGAATGATTTACTGAATTTGTATTGAAATTATCTTGAATAATATGCCTTATTTATAAGCTTTTGAATGTATTATGATTTGAAAAAAAATTCTTTCCCCCCGGCGCGCCGCTGCTTTTTCGCGGCGGCGGCGGCGCGGAGAATCGGCGGCGGCGGCGGCGCGCCGGCGCGGCGCTCATATCTATCGAAAAGATATGGTTCGAGTTCGAATTTTATAGCAATGGAGTTGCGGAATGCGGATATAGTTGAATCTAGAGTTTTTGATACGACATTTAAAAAGGTTGTTGATGTTGATTTTACTGTAAATATTGTTATTGTTGTCAGCGACTCAACTATTTTCACAAAAGTCTGATGACGTAGTGGGATTTCCTCACCCGGGAAATTATTGTGATTGGCAAATCTTCGAAAAATATTAAAATATACAAAGGCGCGTCCAGAATAATCTTTACAGAAGGTACGTTGACGTAAACAGTACATTGTACACACACATTAAAGGAGACGTGTATGTATGTATATTAATGACATATTAAGGTGCTCCCAGACAGAAGTTATATAACGTTATGAAACATTGTGTAACACGATAACATTTTATAACATCGTGTAACATACGCTTCAACATGTCAAAAAACAAACGTGTATTTTGTTATAAATTGTTATAAAATGTTATCTAACGTTATATAACTTCTGTCTGGGACCACGTTTACTGCAATGATAGAGAAAGCACCAGCATAGACAGTCAACAATATAATAGGATTTATAATAAAAAAAATTTAATGAAGTTTTTATTCGAAAAATCAGAAAAGGTCTACTTAGAAAACAATATATTTTACAAAATATAAAATCTGGTAACCATCCAAACTGCATTTTATCATATATACGCTAGTCAATTCCTTATTCTCTTTATTATATTAAAGAAATCTTATATCTTTATACGAGCAATTCTTGCATAATATATATAATTGGAATCTCGGAATCGGCTCCAACGATTTTCGTGAAATTTAGTATATAGGGGGTTTTGGGGGCGATAAATCGATCTAGCTAGGAATCATTTTTAGAAAATGTCATTTTATTTGTATTTTATCGAATACCGAGCTAAGCTCGGTCAAATAGCTAGTAAATCATTATTTACAACTAAGCGAGACGAGACGAGACAACTGGTAACGAGACGAGACCGACACTTAAACGAGACTCAATTTTTTGAGGATTGGCGAGACCGAGACGAGATTTTTGTTACTCTCGCTTACTCTCGTCTCGTGTGAAGCCATAGATTTATTACTGCAATGTTTTCACGCACCAGCACCAGCATAGACAGTAACCAAAAGCTTTTATGCGACGTTTACCAGCGTTTGAACTGTCCATAATAATATATTATGACGTGGGCAACATGCTATGTGCTAGTAGCTCCTACCTTTGTACCTAGTCGACAAATCACTCATCATTTTGACAGGTTTTACGACGAAATATATAGGTTATGGACTCCCAGATGCCACCCGCAACTCCGATGCGCCAAAACTCGTTTATCGTGTGGGAACCGTACATTTTTCCGGGATAAAAGTATCCTTGATGTGCTTTCCCGGGACTCAAAGTATCTCTATAACAAATTTTAGCAGAATCCATTTTAGCAGTTTGAGCGTGAAGGAGTAACAGACAGAAAGGCGGACAGACACACTTTCGCATAATATTAGTATGGATTAGAATCTACATTCGGTCGGACTATGTCAAGCTTAGCCGACAATTCACGACTAACTTTTGACAGCTGGTGTTAACGAAATAGAGGATAAGGACAATAACGTAACCTACGTTATAGTCCTTACTAGTACCATACTTACACGGTCGGTCTGGCATCAGTTCAGTCCATCAATCTGAGATTGACGCCAGTTTAATGGATATAAAAAGTCCATAATAAAGAAATGGTCAGTCCGTCAATCAACCGGGACGTTCGGTTTCGCGTCAATCTTACCAGACTGATAGACTGAACTGATGAGAAACTAAGTAACCTACGTTTATAGAGCAACTTATGATTCTACAATACTCACTTGACAAACATACATATGCCGGTTTTCTCCATGGCCCTCGAGATGCCCTTCCACGATGCCAGCATGGAGTACTTCTGCTTCGCCGTGAGGGGCAGTCGGGGGTCAGGCGCGGGGGGCGGGGGCACATCGTTCAGGGGTTCACTTGGACCCCTCCGCTCCGATGCCGCCAACTTGCCCAGCTGACAACCCATGATGGCGTCTACGCCAATAACATAACACAGAATCCTAAATTGGCCTAACTGCACATTTTTGGTTGTTTCACTTGCACATTTTTTGTTGGTTCACTTGCACATTTCTCGTTTTGTTGACTCACTTGCACATTTTTTGGCTCACTTGCACATTTTTTGTTTTGTCGTCTCACTTGCACATTTCACTTTCACTTGTTGTCTCACTCGCACTAAATCCTCTCCATTGTGTCATGCACGTTATCTAATCAGTACCTGCGAAAAGAGAAAATAGTTTAGTACGTGAGAAGACAAAAAGAATGGACAATCACAAAAATAGTACAAATTTTTACCGTAACGTTTTTGTGAAATTGAATGCAGACAACAAATAAAAGTAATTTGGACGCTTTAGATTTTATTCAGACAGGTTTTAAGCACATTTTATAATACAAAAATATTAAAATGCGCATCTAGAAACCCGCCTAAGTCACTTTTATAAAAGAAATATTAATACAGTCAGAGGACACTACAGCACAGAACATTATTATATAAGTTTTAAAAATGTTAGACCCAGAATAAAACATCACCTACCGAGTAAAATATGATATCTTCGAATATTTTATTACGTCCGTCGTAAAACCGTATATTTATAAAGATAATTCACAGACGCTGCCTGATTAGATTGCCGAGACACGACCTCGTGTTTGGACTTCAAATAACGTTCTAATAAGACATTTCAAGAGAAAATACCATTTCGATGGAAAGGAAAATTGAATTCGATAGGAGCACCTTGGGCACTGAACACATTTAAGGCCCTTCCCCTACGGAGATTCCGTAATTTACCGTATTTAGAGCCTAAGGGTCTACACAGACGGACCGCATTTCAACTGCAATCCAACCGCAAATTGCAGTTCAAGTGCAGTTTGAATGCAGTTGACACGACTGCATTACGACTGCAATAGAACTGCAAACCAAACGCGCAGTCGGATTGCAGTTCAGTTGCAGTTGGCGTGCAGTCGTGTGAACTGTTTGGTTTGCAGTTCTATTGCAGTCGTGTCAACTGCATTCAAACTGCACTTGAACTGCAATTTGCGGTTGGATTGTAGTTGAAATGCGGTCCGTCTGTGTAGACCCTTATAAACTCGTAATTTGAAAGCTACAAAGTTATAATAAAAATACAGCAATAATCTTCAGTATATCAACATTCCTTTCCCCGTTTTCAATTTTCTATTTTTGTTTATACTCATGATAAATAGCTTCCAAAGTAATACCAATTTATTAAAATTGAAGCATACTTTCAGGATCTCCCTAGTATTTACAAATTACTTTTATTTAAAACACACGACAATAGATAGATAGATAATTTCATTAACTACGTTATATTCCCCGTTTTAAATTTTTTTAGATCAATTTATAATAAGTAAAAAAATTGGATTTTTGTGCGATCTCGGCAATGCGTCAAATGTATGGTCAAGGTCGTTTGCTCGGGGGATGGCCTTAAATATACTAGAAATATGCGCTAAATTGCGAACTGCCCTAAAGCACTGAACACACGAATGTACAAACATGTTAGAAATATTATGCGCTAAAGTCTGTCACACGGTCTGTCTCTGTAGGTACTTCTTCATGCTAAATCGATTTTGAATCAGTTTGATCTACAGCTATTTCATGTCCGGAAAGGACATGGCATAGTTTTTAACCCCAAAAAATAAAGAGTTTGGGTGAAGCCAAACGAGCGTAATTTGTTAGTTGTGAGTCGCAGAATTTTGGCTGGCAGAAATTCGGCTGCATTCAGCTTCATACAAAAGTCTTGTTTGATTCACACGAGCGTAATTTTGTGAGTCATGATTTGCATGAAAAGATATTTACGCGACCGAAATTCTGCGACTCACATGACACATCTCACAAATTGCGCACGTTTGGCTTCACTCTTTCCGTGCGATAGACGAATTTTGATCACAGCGATGTAGGGGGCAACATAATATTATTATAGTAATCAAGGCGAGCGAAGCGAGCCCTATAGTATATCCCACAACCAGCACTTTTGTGGTACACTTTACGGAAAAATTATCACGCATATTTATTTGTGCTTCATAGTAATTTTTATTTATTTTATGTAGATGTGTAATATAATCGGTCAGTCAAGGTTTGGTTACAATTTAAAAAAACGGCGCAAGCCCTCACAATGCTCGGCTTTTAGCTAGTAAAATACGAAAT
Source organism: Polyommatus iphigenia (assembly GCA_963422495.1). NCBI lineage: Eukaryota > Metazoa > Arthropoda > Insecta > Lepidoptera > Lycaenidae > Polyommatus > Polyommatus iphigenia. The sequence continues at coordinate 11,299,630 of OY730189.1, forward strand.
AAATATTATGGTACAACTTAACCTGCACAATATAAACTCCCAAGCAAATAAAGACTATATTACTTTCAATTATGTAACAGTAAAAGTAATTTGTAATTAGTCTAAGTCGAGGAAAACGGTAAAATAGAAATAGCCTTTTATGTGAGACATTGTTCATTGTGTCTAGCTACTGCCTAATTCATTATTGAATAAAATAATTGAACCTACTAACAATTAATTCTACTAATGACTTAATTATGTTTTTTGCCAGCTAATATGATAATTTTAAGGCTGTGTTTCACACCAAACCGACTGTAAGCCGCCGAATGTGAGCGAACGTTACGGAGTTTATTGTATTTCCATACAATATATTCGCTTTTTCGTTCACACCTAACGGACAATACGCTATTACGCTAGGCGGAGGCGCGGACATTCGATACCGTATATTTTCACGTTCACACTGGGGCTCACAGTGAGCCTGCTCACATTCGGCGGCTCACAGTCGGTTTGGTGTGAACACGGCCTAAAGTGGCTAAATCTTACAACAGTATAACAATAATAATTATTATCATTACTATATAGAAGAAAGTTCGAAATATATTTGCCTAGAATTTAGATGACGCCCACTCCGTTGCTGTAATTTGATATGAAGATACTAGATAGTTTGAGTCTCGGGAGAAAAAATAAGATAGGTTCCCGCGCTACAAAAGAATTTTGGCGCAACGGAGTTGCGGGCGTCATCTAGTAATCAATAAAATATCATTAATTCAGTCATCAATCAATGATATTGTATTGAATATCATCAAACTAAAATATATATAATGCTCAACTTCAAAAACATTTTCCATTTTCTTACCGAACATAATTTGAAAGACGTGAAGGTCGAAAAACCCACGGCCAAGTTCAGTCCAAAAGCGAGACAAATTAAGTTTTCTGTAAACATGTTACGTATGCGAAATTAGACTCTACCGTGTACGCTTTAACACTATATTTGCGTAGCAGTACCGAGTTTTTAGCAAACACGACTGTGCACACAATACTAGTCTCTATTACGTGTTGTTTGACTCTATACTCGCGTGACAGAACTAAGTTTTCAGTAAACATGACTTTGCACACAATATTACTCGTTATTACGTAGTGTTTGACGCCATTTTCGCGTGGCACTAATGTGATAAGTTATTAGCTCTTATTGTTTACTATCTGTCGTACGGTTACGCTATAATGAAGAAAACCATTAAGAAATTGTAGCCTAACTTTTGTATGTCTTCATCTATGCAAGAAGTTGCAGAAAATCTACACCTTGTCGCAAAAAATACTTTATTACATTGCTAATAACAGTTTTTTTAGGCATTTAATTAAATATTTTTTTGTAAAGACAAACAAACCCAGATGTTGAAAAGTCTTTGTTATTAAGAAACGCTCATTATATTTTTTAAGTAAATAAAGAAAATTAATATTTTCCTCGTAATTAAGCTAAACCTTACAAATTATACTTACCCAATATTCAAAATCCTTTGACGTCAAACACGATTTCATAAAAGCGTTAATAGTGACGTAAAGAAAATAAATTAATAATCACTTTCTTTGGGACAGTACCTAACTACTGTATTTAATAGTAAAACGACTTCTACAGGATGTAAAGAAAGTAAATGATAATACTTTAGGCTGTGTATGTGTGCCTAGTATAGAGTGCACTGTGAAAGTGGCAGCGGTGAAAGAGTTAAGTACGTTTTTTAAACTCTTGTATGGGAAAATACATGACGCTCGGCCGGTCGCCCTGGTTGCCCATACGAAACACAGATCACTCAATTGAACCAATCAATCAATAAATTGGAAAAATTTACGGATTCCGCGTGATAAACGAATAACGGCATGTCAAAATTGCAGACTACATCCCGTTATAAGTATAATTAATCTTATAATCTTATATATAAAATTCTCGAATCTCGTGTCACAATGTTAGTTACCGTTATACTCCTCCGAAACGGCTTTACTGATTTTTACCTATAAGCATGTTCAGTAGGTCTGAGAATCGGCTACTGGCTACTTTTTATATTGATAAGTGCATTTGTTGAATAAATAATAGTAAATTATTACAACCTGAGACTGACGGCGACCATTGTTTGTGCGACGGGATAGCGATGGACGTTGCCATGGTAACATATTTACTTATTCACTTCAATAAAATAATAATATAAGGGCAAAGCACTAATGGTAGACACTATAAGGAAACATGAAACATTTGAATGTTATAAAATATACATTTATGAAAATAAAGGATTGATAACTTCTTCCATGTCTTCAGCAACTCTTACAAAATAAAACTATTATAATTATTCTCTGACAAATCAATTAAAAAATATATTATTGGTATTTTTGTAAACTTAGTCATAAGAGCTAATAGATGACATCACAAAAAACGAACATCACTAATAGTAGACACCAATATGAAATAAAAGTTGACATAGAACATTACATTACATTTTACATTTTTCCTAATATTAGGTCTTTATTTGCCGTTTTCTCAAAAGATTTCATTTACTTCATCATAGTAACTACATGCATCAGAAATATTATCCACGTTGTCTCCAGATTCTATCCATTCTTCTTCCATGCTGAAACTATCTTTCCTTTTATTTTTATTTTTCATATTTTTTCCTAGTAAATTTATTTTCAGTCTTTAGTCTCCATGCTTCTATTGCCTCTTCTTTTTTCTTCTTTATTTTCTCAGCTCTCCTTTTTCTTCGTTTTATTGCAAAAAAACTAAAGCAATCGATTTTTAGATCAGTACAAGGTCTAATATTAGACACCATGTCCATTTTTAGGTACAGTAGTTCTAAGTTCTTAGTTTGTTAATAGAATTATATTTTCAGAGAATAGTGATGATATTTGCAGTAGAATAAACTACAAAATAACTTTAGTATGTATTGCAAAACTAAAAGATGAAATCCATGTCATCTATTAGGTTTTTTACCTTTTCAAGAACTAATAGTAGACACCCTTTATATTCTTATGGAAAATGGATAAAAAATCATAAATAAACATTAATTAGTGTATACCATTAATCCAATGAAATCAATAGAAATTACAAAAAATCTAATAAATGTATTCAAAACTTACGTGCAAAATTTCGCCTTCCTTAACCTATTTGCTTAGAAATTGCCGAGCGTGTGTTGACGCGGTCACATTATTTACGAAAACTGATCCCATTTTAAAATTTTGTTCCCGAAGGCGTCCCGAATATATTTTTTCACATCAACAGATAGCTTGAGAAGCTTCAGTGTTGAGAAATAATTAGAGTGATTCTTATTTTTATGGTATTTTTGTCGTAAGTGTCATCTATTAGTTCCGTGTCTAGCATTAGGTCTTTTCCCTTATTATGGTCGAAATGCTTTATATTATGGCAAAGCAACGTTTTCCGGGATAGCTAGTATTTTGATAATATTTTGAAAATGTTGTTACAATAATGTTATATAAATGCTATAACAACACGTAGTCGGTAGTTCGTTAGTTTTATTATTTATCCTGTATTAGCTAATATTTACTCGGGCCGAGCGCCCCTCGGGATATAGGAAAAACACGTCAATTCCCAACCCTGTTATGATTTACAGTAAAACTATCTGTATTGGACCAAAAATATTATGAAGAAAATGTTACGAAGAGGAAAAATGGTACGATTATCGAGTTAGTTTGAAGTGAGAATATTGTAATTTCTATAAAAAGTTATAGAATATCTTCATGAAATAAAATTAGTCACGAGTTTGATTTCCTTGTTGAAACGACATTAAAATTAATAATACATCTATCTATGGTATTTAATAGTATATTTTATTAGTATATAACAGTCAATACTGGCAATACGTTCCTGTAATTATTAGGTTCAAATTAATTGTACCTGTAATTTAGTCTAAGGCGTAAGGCAAATTAGTCACAAAATTTAACATTTAATATTAATTTCATCTTGAGCCAAACCACGTTTGAGGTCCATACCATGGCATTGACTATCGGTCAAAACATTGGACCCATTGCTTTATGCTCTACGGTCTAACCGTAGCAATTTAAAACCTACTAAAACCACCTGCGATTTGTCATCAGCCGTATACGGAGGGATATCCTGGGTCTGTCAAACACAGGACTGCCTCCACGGAGCAATTTTAAAACTAAAGCCACTCTTTATTCCTACTTAATCCGAACAAATAGTCCGTTAGAACAGATGACAGGCCTCGGATGTAATTCATCACGTCCACAAGACTATACGTCACCGTCAGTCCCACTGTGATTTAGCGACGTCACTCGTCACAGCCAATTGATAACATCGGTTTGAAAGCCTTTGATTAACTGTTAGGAAGTATGTGAAGTACTTATATTGGTAGAAAGTAGAAGCACAAAGCTGTCACAAGACAAAGTGGTAATATACTTTGAGTCCCGAGAAAAGACATAGGATATTTCTTATCGTGGAAAAATGTGACGGTCCCGCGCGACAAACGAATTTAGGCATATCGGAGTTGCGAGCGTTATCTAGTAATATTATTAGGCACAAAATCTACATTTGTCCAAATAAAAGACTACAAAATAATTATACTTACCAACATTTTGGGTGACCAGTGACCACCCCTGGAACCGCGCATGTAGCTAAGCCTAAACCCGTAATACAGTATCGTCCACATTATGTATTGTACCCAAACCGGGTTTATGAGGGTCATAATGGCCCCAGGGTAGAATTTCAATTGTACTTTATGGACCCAACTGTGGTCTTATGACGGTTATACCTTTAAGTATGGGGAGCATTAGTAAAGTATATTGAATCCTACTTGCTTCCTGAATTTCAAATTTGAACTCAAAATTGTTTTGTGAAAGCGTTTACAGAAATCTGTAAGAAATAGTCGTCCACCATGAGAATAATTCGTTACTTCCATACTAATTTGTATAATAATAATTAATGCAAAACTTTGTACCTACGTCTGCAAACTGCTTAGCCAATTAAGATGAAAATACATACTATATACTTTTATTTTTGGGATAGACTAAAAGATTTTCAGTTTTATCGCAGAAAAAACTGAACAAAACTCTTTTGGTACGGAACCCGAAAAATACAGTTGTCATAAAACTATATTATGCATAGGTCCAGAATAGGCAATAAAGCCAAAACAGCTAAAATATTTTTCAAAATGGATTTTGTCGATAAAACATCGGACAAAATATGGTGTTTGTAGACAAAGCATTGAAATGTCAATCAATAGTGATGGAAAACCTTTTGAAATCTCCGAAGCGAACGTGTCTAGCAAAAATACTAGCTGTCCCGGCAAACATTATTTTGCCATATTATAAAGTATTTCACCAGTATTATTTTATTGAAGTCATTTGAAGTGACTAAATAAGTATGACATACATGTTAACATCGCTATCCCGTCGCACAAACAATGGTCACCACTCACCGTCAGTCTCGAGTTGTAACTTGTACCTAATAATTTAAGTATTATTATATATTCAAAAAATGCAAATTTATCAATATAAAAAGTAGCCAGTAGCCGATTCTCAGATTTACTGAATATTATGCATATAAAATTTTGTATATAAGATTTTGTAGTTTATTCTTTTATTTATTGTAATTTAAAGAGTTAGTTTAGTTACAGTTGTGGAATTATATTGTACCTATTTAAATCATAAAATATAGTTATAATGTAAATTGTAATGCTGACGCAGCACCCGTCTATCGTCACGAAACTTCGTGCAATGAGTGAATGAGACGATACACACAAATGCAATGTGGCAACTGATAGGCCGATATCGGCTATCGTCGCGAACATTCGGGCTGCGTCTTCGTTATCGAGCGGGTTTTAGCGCGCAAGCGTGGTCGCAGCGTTGTTCATTTTCGTGTTTGTTTTCAACACGTCAAGACATGCTTTATGCAACGGGCGACGGCGCCATCCACGGTTGTTGTTTCGTAAAAATGCAAATGGAGTGGAGTGATGAAATGGTGTTGGAATTTATTCAAAATTATGAAGACGAGCCCATCATATGGGATCCGAAAAATATTAATCGTAGAAAAAAGCATTTGGTGGCTGATGCATGGTGTCGTTTGAAAAGTAATTTAAGTTACGGAAACTCAACGACTGTCGAAGAATTGAAGAAGAAGAAGGATTCGTTGATGGCGTATTACAGAATTCATCTGAATAAAATTAAAAATAGTAAAAATTCTGGAATGGGATCCGAGGAATCTTACAAAACTAATTGGTTTGCATTCTCTGCTATGCATAGTTTTCTGGCGCCGATTTACGAGTGCTCCTCTACAATAAATACTGAGGTAGGTAATTTTTTACTTTTTAAGTTATATACCTTTTTGTTCTTTCTTCCCGACCGTGCTAAGGAACAGACGTGTGTCGCTTGTTTATAGATTTAAATAAGAGTTAAAAATAAAACCGGCATACAAATATGTGACTTAAAGCAAATCAATTAGAATCAAAGTGCATAAAACTGTTATAAAGTAAAAGGACGAAACACTCAGTGAGTGCAAGTTGTGATCCAAGGTCGCCACCCCTCTCCAGTCTCCGCACTTGTGAAACAGAGACAGTGTGATATTGTGATAATTGCCATTCCTATCATATATGATTGACCAGCGGGCCGATTCTGTATCGTACATTTGTGAGTTAATAACTGAGTTAGTAACGAAACCGAGGAGTGAGTAACGGAAAGTGCCACTTTTTGTATTCACTTGCATACAAAAGTGAGACTTTCGGTTGCTCACTCCTCCGTTTCGTTACTAACTCAGTGATTAACTCACAAATGTACGATACAGAATCGGCCCGCGTATTGTCCTTGTTGTGCGGCGTGAGACAGCGATAATCGTCAGTCATCACCATAAAGGTAATATACCTATCGGAATAGAGAAACAATCCCGAGCTGTCAAGCTTAACCAAAATTTGATTTACATCTGTGTATACAATTATGTTTACGTGTGCGTGTCAGTGATGTACAAACATCTTGTAATTCGACAAAATATCGATCATGGAATAATAATTGTAAGATTGTAAAAATAATAAAATGGGATAAAATAAAACCGCATAGATATATAATAAAATTGTAATTTTGAAGTAAAATGTGACTTTTGTTCAAAATGCTTGCTGCTAATTAAGTATGCATGAATTTTTCTTCGGATTCCAGTTTGGACGGTTAATTATTTTAAGCCATGAATTTCTGGTATCCAGGTCAGCAGGAAATCTAAAAAATTGGCCAAGTGTGAGTTGGACTCGCGCATGAAGAGTGACCGGTTTCAATCGGGCATTTTCTAAAACCCGGCACGATACGACACGACATGTCATGACACGATTCGACACGACAGGTTACGTCACGTCACATCAGTACACGACACGACACGACTTCACTAGACCCTATTAATTTTCAATTCACTCTCAATGAGCCCTTTTATTTGATGCCCATCTTGCAGAAGTGCTTTCAACTATTCCCCTATCTTGGATGAGCAGCCATATTGGATGTAGAATGACATTACATCTGTGGAAATTTTAGAAGTCTATTCTATAGCGGTTCTTGTTGTACAGCCTGGAGACAGACAGACGGACGGACGGATGGACAGACGGACAGGCAACGAAGTCTTAGTAGTAGAGCGGGCTGCGGGACCCCACTACTAGGACTTTTTACCCTTTGGGTGCGGAACCTTAAAAACGATATATTATGTATGATAGTATATTAATATACTTAAACTAATTATAAACTACGGATGAGTATGTTATCATTTCAACATTTCTAGATAATAAATAAACTTAACTAAAAAATATTTTTATATCGATACAACTTATCGATAACTTGATGCAGCCCTAGTGTAAAATATTGTTACGGACACGGACACACAGAGCCATCTAGCGTCGAACCGGCAAAACTAGGGGACACACTACACATAAATCCCCTACTCGAAACTAGATGGCGCTAGTTGGTACATGCTCGAATCTCCTAGAAAGTTCCGACCGTTGTTTACTTGTTTACGTGTTTACTTGTTTACGTGAATCGAGTAAGGAACTTTCTAGAATTCGAGTCGCCCATATAAATAGGCGCAGGTGGACGGCCCGGAATTCAGTTTCGTCTGAGCGATCTTCGAGGCGACTTCGAAGCGAAAACAAGTGATCAATAGTGATTGATTGTGATTGTGATAGTGACTCGGCTACGACCTAGGACAGTGATAGTGCTCAGTGATTTGGATCTAGTACTTAGTGTTTGGACTTAGTGATTTGTGTGAGTTAGTGTTTGTGAATAAAGTCTTCAAGAGAGTCACCAGGTCTTTCTCTCCGAATCCTCGAACCCTAGCACGTAACAATATATGAAAATTGTTTACACAAAATATCCTTAAATTGTGCACCATGGCAAGTCAAGTTATGTTTTCCATATAATTAAAGATATATAGAAGTTAAGTATCAATACCAATAACTCGTAGGGAATTGGCAAAAATAAACTTAAAACTAGGTCCTGTCGATGTAGAATAATTCACCTGTGAAATGAATATTTGTCCGGGATTTTTCGATGTGTGGATCCAGAATTATTCCACAAATATTTAACCATGTTTCTAGAGCAGTATTTCTAAAAATTATTCACTATTTAACTTAAAATCACAATTTTTCTGAGAGCCCAAATTGACAATGATCGGCACAGGGTCAGACAGACTGTCAAACAGATGAAAAAAAGCTATGCAACCTCAAATCACGCTTCTCTTTCTACCATGCAGTGTTACTGATAGTGACATCTCGCTTGCTCAGGCCTTTGTTTCTCTATTCCGATAGGTATATTAACTATTTATGGTCATCACTATTACTATTCCCCTTACACCCAGGAAGACAGGCAACTACGCTCGCTATAAACAAAAAGGCTCCCGCAGACAGGCGCGATATATCGCGTGATACATCGCGCGATATAATATGTTTTCAGTACATTTTGTATGAGGACACTCAATACTCATGTAGTTACACACTGCTGCGATAATAACGCTGCAATGGAAGTATATCGCAAGAACGCAGTGTTGCCAGATGTACGATAATTTTTTTAAAAGTGGGAAAAAATAAATATTGTGGTTTTTTAGGGGCTAAAATTTTTTGGGGATATTTTTGGACGTATGTTTTTTTTTAAGAAGCTTAAATATATAATATTTATTTCATTTTAAGTACTATTATTATCATTTTTTGTTATATAATCAATAATCATATTTTATTATAATAACTAGATGACGCCCGCAACTCCGTTGCTCCAAAATTCGTTTATCGCGCAGGAACCGTACATTTTCCTGGGACAAAAAGTATCCTATGTCCTTTCTCGGGACTCAAAGTATCTCCATACCGAATTTCAGCAAAATCGGATCAGAGGTTTAGGCGTGAAGAGGTAACAGACAGACAGACAGACGGACAGACAGACAGACAGACACACTTTCGCATTTATAATATTAGTATGGAAGTATGGAAGTATGGATAGAAAAAATAAAGTTTTATATATTTGAATTTGAACAATAAATAATAATTTATTGTTCAAATTCAAATAAACTAATTATTTTGCATAATATGTAAAAAAGTCCACTTCAACCCACCTTTTAAAATGGGTCATTTTGAAAATTGCATAAGGAAAAATAATGACGTAATTGATAATTTTGTGGAACGTACCCCAAATCTATACATATAATAAAATCGTAGAAAAGTCAATTCTGTGCATTGACTATTTTTGAAAAATAATACTTGGGACGTGATCTACGATCGACATGGAAGCCAAAAATATAGTTTTTAGAATTTTTGTCTGTTTGTCTGTATGTATGTCTGGGATAAACTCAGAAAGTACTGAACGGATTTACTTCAAATTTTGCACGAATATTACTTAGAGGTCGGGTCAACACATAGGTTATAAATTATAACGTTATCACCCAGGGTGGGGAGAAGGGGCTCAAGTTTCAATATTTTTAGTTTTTTGCTCATATCGCTTAAATGGTTAATTGTAGAGAAAAAATGTCCGACACAAAAAGAAAGCTTATAAAATTTCCTACAAATTCGTCATTTACACTATGTATCTATCTCCACTCCTTGCCTTGCCATCAGCTTTTATATATATCGTATCTATACAGATTTCGAGTGTCGTTTTATTACTATGCGGTGAGCTTTGGCACCGGTCGTTTCTTAACCCCCCACCCCCACCATTCTCTCTCATGACACGTCTTATTTCTCATTTTTAAGAACAAAGTAAGTCATCTATACTGTGCATTGACTATTTTTGAAAAATAATACTTGGGATGTGACCTACTATGCTAACGCGGACGAAGTCGCGGGCAACAGCTAGTGATAAATATTTATATTTGTGGTAAGTTTTCTTTGAAATTGAGTGGGTTTTCAAAGATGCTTTAGGAGGAAATTTTTTGAAGAGTTGGCAACACTAGTCGCGGCGCGGCGCTCTCACGTAAGAAATACTCGTCGGTAAAATCGCAGCAGTGTGCAAGGAATCGCGCGTTATATCGCGCCTGCCTGCGGGAGCTTTAATAGTGCACGCGCACAAAAGATCATGCAAACCCCAACAGAGACCGATCACGATAGCAACGCGCCGATAGATAACGCAGGCGATCCTCCAACAAATAATATCGCCGCCACGCGCAGTAAAACTAAAAGACCCACCAAGCCTACAGATAATATTATTCTCCCCAATGTATCTCCCTTTGTTATAATGTGCCAAATAATAATAATTGTATCTTTACTTGTTATATTTTTGATTATGTTATTTTAAGGCCATTATTATACTACGTTTGAGATAGTGTGGAACGTATTATACTTTTTTAAAGTTTTATTTATATTTTCGTCAGATTAATTATATATATATTTACTTCATTTTACTATTTCAGGAACCACTCGAAAACTGTAATACTGCAGATGAGTCTACTAGTGGCAGTCAAAAAAACCAAGACTTTGCGTCAAAGAAGAGACGACAACAGGGCGATATACCTGACATACTACATGCAAAGAAGCTAATGGACGAAGCCTTTTCCATTATTATTGAAGAAAGAGCTGCTGCTAAAGCAATCGAACCTGAGAAGGTGGACGAGTGCGACTTATACGCACAACTTTTAGCGGAAAAATTAAGAAAAATGGATGAAGACCGTAGAATTATATTGATGCATGATATTGATATGTTAGTGTTCCAAGAAAGAGGAAGGCTGGCGGCTGTTAAGGAAGAAAGAGCGTCATCGCCAGAGACATAAATTCACTGAAATCACTATTCAAAATTCATCAACCATCACCTTAATCCTCTGTCTTAATCCATATAATATATGCCATATGGCATACAATCAACACAGCTCTTCTTATTACCATATTCTGACCATGATTATGTATTTTTACAGTCCCAAGAACCAACCATACATCATCACCTTCATTGTCTTCATTATCACCGTCACAATATATTTTGTTACAGAAAATAATTCATCCCACTAAAATCAATCCAGAACAAGACTGAAATAAATTCTCTCTCCTTCCTTACTTTATATTATAATTTATAATAAATGCAAAAGTGAGTTTGTTTGTTTGTTTATTACCGTTTCCACGGCGTAAAGTTACAGAACTGATTTTTTTTTAAGTTTGAGATTTTATTAATAATAAACCTTTTTATTACGTAAGTATTTTTATTTATCAATACCTGCAAATGTCTTACAATAATAGGGAGGGAGCCATAGAACAAAATTTTTTGTGATTACTAACAAGCTAATTTTTTATGAGTAGCTACATTTTGATAAGATGAACAACATTTTTATTTTCGAAAAATCTCGAAAGTGGTAGCTAGCAGAGATAGAAAGGATTTCATACTTTGACTTGATGGTCCTAAAATATGGATTGTTTTATTTGTAGGACAAGGTTACTATTGAATTAAGTATGCCCGAATACACTGGGGGAAAATGTCGTTAAATTCGTGTTCCACAGCCAGCCAATCTTCCCGATTCGAAGGTATTTTCACCACCCATCTAAGCGCTTCACAAACATCTATTACGATTTCTGAGATTTGTTGGTGTGACACTTTAAACAGGTAATGAAGGCTGCGAAAACCGAAAAGTGTCCCCAGTTGCCAAAAATCGAAGAGTTGCTTCTCGTAATTTTGCCAGAATTGATTTTCTAAATCTCAATCTTTTTTTGCAATATTTGGACCAATTTCATGATTAAGCTAACATTGAAAGTCAACTTCTGACATGCGAAAAAAGTTGAAAAATAGACCAGCATCTTCAGCCCGCAATTCTGAAAATTGTATGTCAATTGACGATCTGGAAAGATGAACGCACGAAACTTCGCCACGTATAACATTCGGGTGATAGACGCAGGCGTGGCCCGGGAATTAGGCGTGGTAGATAAATGAACAGGCACGAAAAGAAACTAATATTATACGTCTATGCCTGTAAAGTAGATATATGGTAGATATATGTAGATATATTACATGCTGTATATGCATAGCAAAATTAGACTAGAACCTAAAAGCATAATACAGACACTCTTAAGCAACTTCACAATTTTATCTTTCTTTAATTCGCTGTACAGTTGATTCATCCTATACAAATAGCTTCGGAAAAGTAGGCAATTACAGCTTTCAGCGCTATCGTAAACAGCGGCCATGTTTATTGTTGCTTTAGGGTGTCTGCTAACTGTCCGACGGCCGCTGCGTATTGACGTGTGTGAGTTGTGTTAGTGATGGCGCTTATAAATGTTAGGAAGCGGATGTAAAATAACTCGCAGAGTTGAATTCCAAATTGGAAGCGATGTTTGAGGAAAACTGACATCTGACATCTCAAATGTTTTACTGTTTACGATAACATCATTTTGTAGTTTTAAACCTCATTTAATAATTAATTATTAATTAAAGAATGAAGGGACACTTATTAAAACTACTTAGTAACTGTGCAATAATTAAATTATCTCTGTACAATAATAATGTGTTATTTAAAGATGTGTCTGTCTATTTTGGTGACAAGTTATTTAATTTTAGCATTACTACTTATAACTCAATGAATTTTAGCCATTTTGTATTACCGCAGCGTTAGTGAAGTGGGCGTCAACGTTAACTGGACGAGAACCACCAGACACGCGTTATTTGTGGTCACAATTATATCGCAACGAATTGCCGCGCCGACGTGAGAAAGTATACAGTTTGGTGTGTTACGTCATATACAGACATACAGTCGATTTTCGTACATATACGAATATAATATGTACGAAAATCGAATAATAAAAGAAAATATAGCAGAGTTGTCAGACAGAAAGGTTAAATGCGAATATTATTTATAAAGAAAATTTTGTTACTTATGTTGAACAGGCTCCAAAATAAACAGTTAATTTTAGAACCTATTCCACCAATTTTTTAACAAAACCGGTCTGGGTCGATTTGTTGAAAATTTTCTCGGAATTCGCAAAATATTTATCATCTTAAAAATAAAATATTTTTCTCTTTTTTTTTTTTCTTCTTTTTTGGCAACTTGACACAAAGGATGTGTTTGTTGTGCCACGGACAAGGTAAAAAGTTAAGGAATATGGCGGGAAAACCATATTCCTCCTATTATAATTTTCATCATCGTTTTCATGTATCGTCAGGTCTAAAGTCTAGTCAAAGTCTAAGTAAAAGTCAATACAGTCACAGGAGTCAAGTCGGTCGATTCAGTAAAGTGGTAGACGCTTTACTGAAACTTTCGATGGAGTTTTGGAGGGAACACAAAATAGCACGTTTCTGGATATTACATCACTTTCCTACACTTGTGAATGAACACGAATATCTAATGGTTAATATTCTACCAATATTACACATTAAAAACCCAGCTAACACAATTTTAGGAAAATAATACAAAAACACAACAGCACTCTTTCACATGCCCGCCAAAACTCCTATTTTTCTCTTGTTGCTGAAAAAGTACTTTTCATCGTTCAATTTTTTTTAATACTTATATTGTAAGGTGGTAAAGATCATGGGGAAATTAAATACCCTTTAACATATTTACATTTTTTTGGGAAAAATTACTTTCCTTTTTCGACACATTTAATGGTATTAAGCTTTTGACACGTAGTCTCTTTGAATCCTGATTATGGAAATTTCGGGAAAATTACATATTGAAGACGAACAGGTATACACAACACGTGTGCCATGAATTTTATATTTTGTAAAACACGTTACAACTTACACGACAGAGAGAGGCAAATGATAATCATATACGATAATAATATGTCATACATGGTAACACATACTATTATGCAGAGTTTTGTTAGTCCCTAGTTGGCAAAAAAATGACGAATACATACTGAAAGAAAATATTTTAGAATTTGTGGTATACGGCTGTATTTAAGATCTGTAATTCTGTACAGCAGTGAAAGTGAATTTGTCCGTCTGTGACTTTTTTACGCTACCGCACACTGAACCGATATTTTGGGGATAAAAAAAAATATTTAAATTCTAAATTCAAATTATTAAATAAGCTGATTTGCCGTTTTGGAAAAGGACATCGCATCGGAAAATTTTATGCCGGAAAAAACGGTACTTGAAAATGATACGTCAACGACTTTGCAAATTTTCAAGCGCTTGTAATTTTTGAGGTTAAAAAATTTACTCTATTTTACAGCTCATAGACAGAATTTTATATTTCTAAGCCTCATGTAATAAAAACATAATGTCATACCAGTGTCGTCGTAAAGTGAGCTGGAATTTTATATTTGTGGGCGAGACGAGATTAAATATACATTTATAGATGCGCTAAATATAACGTCGAGGATTACGTGTTAGAGTTTTAACTGTTTCGTATATTTTATAAATTTATATTGTACAGGTTGAAAACCAAAACTCCGTCAAAATTCGGTTATCGCGCGGGAACCGTACATTTTCCGGGATAAAAAGTATCTTATGCCCGGACTCAAAGTATCTTTATACCAAATTTCAGTAAAATTGGTTCAGCGGTTTGGGTGTGAAAAGGTAACAGAGGGCTGAACTTTGGCATTTATAGTATTAGTATGGAATGGTATGGATGTGTCTGCAGCAACAAAAACAGCAACCCAGTAGAAATATGTTAGAAAATGTTACAATTTGTATTCTTACCCTATTAAAAGTTTTACGTGCTTAGAATAGCCTTTGAAAAAAGTATTAAGAAACTAGAAAATATAGACCACAAAAAGTTTACAATACAAAAGAGTTTTGAATAGAAATATGAGTATTCGAAGTACCCATTCTATTACAATTTATAAAATAAGTCCTCATTACTGATGGAAGAAATTTTCATATAAGAAATATTAAACCAAATAATCTATTACCTAAGTAATTATATTTGTGAATATAATTTATCCTGTTTACATTAAATTTACACTAACAACAACTAATTATTTTGTTCACGAGCCCCCATTATGGGATTTACCTCATCGTGGGGGTAAAAGGGGGGAGAGTGGGGAAAGGGTGGGGGAGGTTTTCTATTACCTCGTTTGTGCCAACTTCTGTTATTGAGCGGTCCAATTAAAATCAAATAAGTTTCTGAGATTGTCACGCCATTATTTTTTTGTCAATTAAGTGTTGATTAAAGATGTTTTCTAAAAGATTGATTAAAAATAAAATTATATCATTGAAATATAATGAACAAAACAAGTGGTGATATAAATCAAAGGCGTTAAATTTGACGATGAAGCTTAAACCTAGATTTCTGAATAGTAAATTCAGAAATCTGCGCTTAAACTCTAGTTTATGAATGAAAGACTTAGTTTTGATCTGATCAAAAAGGGCGGTATGTAATTACTTAAAAAATTTGAAACAAGAGTTATATTTAAATACTTCTCATAACGCAACCCTCTTTCAAAATATTATATTACAATTTAAAAAATTTGAAATGTAGAGTTTTGTTTCATCTGAAAGTTCTGAAAGGAGTTGTCGTTACAACTTCTGAAATGATTAACGCCTCCGTGGTCCAGAGCGTCGCTCTTGACTCGGAGGTCGTGGCCCGTGGGTTCGATTCCCGCCTTGGAAACATGTTATTTTCAAGTTTGGTTAGGACAATCATTCAGGCTGATCACCTGATAGTCTAACAAGTAAGATGATCCATGCGTCGGATGGGCATGTAAAAAGTCGGTCTTGCGCCTGATCTCTCGCCAGTCGTGTCGGTCTTCGGGTTATGAGAGTAAAGGAATAGAGAGTGCTCTTGTGAACTGCACACACACCTGGGCACTATAAAACTACTCCTGCGTACCTGGCCTGGTTTCAATAAAACCGGCCACCGTCACCGAAACTAGTGTGGGGAGTATTATTATGAAATGATATCTCATTGCTTGGTCCGAAGGTTTTCCTTCGAGGAGTATTCCTATAGGGCAGGGGTCGCCAGACTTATCAATCAGATGAGCCAAATATCAAGTTTGTAGATTTTCCCATACCTTCAAAGAGCCGCTACATAAATTTTATAAGTCTAATAATAATAATTAGAGTCTAATTTGCTTCACACTACAAAACTACATTTACAGTTTAAAAAAATGGGGGAAATTAAAATATATATATATATATATATATATATATATATATATATATATATATATATATATATATATATATATATATATATATATATATATATATATATATATATATATATATATATATATATATATATATATATATATATTTTTTTTTTTATTTTTTTTTTGATGAGCCAAATATCAAGTTTGTAGATTTTTCCATACCTTCAAAGAGCCGCTACATAAATTTTATAAGTCTAATAATAATAATTAGAGTCTAATTTGCTTCACACTACAAAACTACATTTACAGTTTAAAAAAATGGGGGAAATTAAAATATATATATATATATATATATATATATTTTTTTTTTTTTTTTTTTTATTAAAATAACACTCTCTAATTATATTATATTTTAGTTTTAGTCGGGACGGTGTCCTTGCATTGCTTTCGAAAGCTTGCCTATGTCTGGCAAGTAATTACTCGTTTTTATACGCACAATAGGTTAATTTGTTTCTTAATTTACTTATAATCTGATTCATTGATGAAAATCACATGAATATGTAGAGCCGAAGATGGATATAATAGCAAATGCTAGTTTTTTTGTCGTTTCATATTATTATGTTGCAGGAAGGCTTTTCCATCATCCATATTTCAAACAGAATTTGCTCTATTTTAGGTAATTGTTTCAGTAACAGAGTGCGAGCGCGCAAGTTGGCGGAGAATGCAGTGGTTTCATATTGTTTAGGTGTTTTATTTATGCTAAAGCGGTACAGTTAGGCAGTGAGTGAGTGTAAGAAGACTCTTCTTAGAAGAGCCATATTAATCCTATGGAAGAGCCGCATGCGGCTCGCGAGCCGCGGTCTGCCAACCCCTGCTATAGGGTATGGAAAATAAAGTTTGCCAATCCAGCAAACATTATTTTACCATACAGCGTATGCTAATTTTTACAGCTAGTAATCTTTACTTAGATAAAGCTGAAGATTTTGTTTCTTTGCAAACACATAGACCGAATTTCTAACAAATTGGCACATATATAGAGAAGACCACGGGAAGGACATTAGGTTACTTTTTTGGAAAATGTAGTTTCTATTTCCAGTTGTACGCAGGCGGAGCCGCGCGGAATGTCTAGTCCATACTTAATATTATTATAAATGTGAAAGTGTGTCTTTCTGTCTGTTACCTCTTCGCGCTTTAACCGCTAAACCAATGGTGATACCTTGAGCCCCGGGAAAGGACATAGGATATTTTTTATCCCGGAAAAATGTACGGTACCCGCGCGATAAATGGATTTTAGCGCAATGGAGTTGCGGGCGTCATCTGGTATTAATAATATAATCGTCTGAAGAGCATGTATTGCATAGAGCATAACCGTTATCTTTTATGAACACCTTCAAAAGATTTAGCACAATAATGGTGGAAAATGTGGTTTATGTTAATTCCGTGCGCTCGTACTGTATTTAACGTCTATCTTGTAATACACTTTAAATAATATACAGTAGCCTTATTTAAATATACAAACCTTTACCCGCGGCTTCGCTTTCTAAGAAATATTATTATTAATTAGATATCAAAGTCTCAGCCCGATCGGTTTAAAATTGACAAAGTTTTATACAAACATTCATCCCTATTTTATCCCCTTGGGTGTATAACTGATTAAAATCCTTTCTTAGCGAATGCGTAACATCTATCTGCATGCCAAATTTCAGCCCCATCCGTCCAGTGGTTTGGGCTGCGCGTTGATAGATCACTATGTCAGTCAGTCACCTTTTATATGTATATTTACCCGTAGATAGATTAGCACACGCATACTTTAGGCCGTGTTTCCAACTGCAAGCAAACTCGCGGAAGTCTTGCGTGAGTTTCTTGCAATATTGTTTACATTTGGTACTAATTCCTGCAATTTATTGCTGCAATAAATAAGAAGCTCGCGGTCCGCGGATAATACTATCACAACTTATCGCGGAGGTATTTACACACGAGAGCTTACGAATATCGCGATAGGAACTATATCATTATTTTAAACAAAAACACAAGCCGTGCGTGCGACTTGCTGCGAGATATAGCAGCGAGATCTGTCCGAATCCATGCAGACGTGTTTAGACATGCTTTCGCAACTACTCGCAGGAAGCGCTTGACAAATTGTCGCGACAGCACTTGCTACGGGGTTTACACCTGCAAGCTGCTGTCAGACAGACTGTCAGACACTTCTCGACAGTTGTCTTGCAGGTGGAAACACGGCCAGCATCATTTCACATAACCCAAAAGCCAGTGACAGCCCGATTTTTTCATTTTATAAAAGCTGCATGTTTGCCTGTATAGGTAAGAACACGACCAGCAACTGTGGATTTTGGTCGCGGTTACTTCAGGAGGTGTCCAGTTTTCAGAACTGGACACCTCCTGAAGTAACCGCGACCTACGCGGTCTACCTCACCTTCGATAAAATATAAAGCTAAATTCTTAGTTCTTCTATTATTTTCCTCAATTATTACTAAGTCGTCTATCTCGGCGGGAACAATATTTTTCTGTAAAACTAGTTTTCGCTTAGTTCGGCTGAATATTTCCACGGAATATTAGGCCAGTTCATTATGCGGGCTCCGGAGAGGCGACAGATATGAATTACAAATCCGACTGAAGTGAGACTTATCTTCAAATGTAGGGCACTTAGTCAAATTGGAATCGATAACGACAGCGAAGTTAGGTGTCAGAATGTATGGGCATGTACACATCGCTTGGTGGCATGAAGTTGGCGATGCTCTATCAAATCTCATATTATGATTTTGATTTTTGACGCCGCGCTGTTGTTACTATCGGAGGCAATATTGCTAGTTACTAGTTACCCAGGGATTCAACAACGAAAGTCTTTGATAGGCTTTCTACCGGGATATCATTAAACATAGAAAATTGGAAAACTGTCTCTATACGGTGACTACCCAACTAGCAAAATTTGGTCATATAATTTTCGAGACAACGTTTTGGTTATAACTTGAGGTCAGTCCTTTTTGGTTATAAGGCATTCGTATTAACCTTTATATGACGCGAAATAGGCGCAAAATATATAACTTTTATTTGTATAGCGATCGTGTCATGGTCGTTTTAGTGGCTAAATATTCGTATAGCAGTCGTAAAGTGATTAATTTTTAACTGTTTTGTCGTATTGTGATCCAGTAGATGTTGTATAAACATTGGGAAGTAGTCATCAGCATTACCCTTTTGCGGATACTAATTACTTTACAGTTCTGTTGAAGTAAGATAAAAGAAAACGTAGCCATCATGTTGGTAAAAGTTTGTCTGCCATATTTATTATTGAATGAATGCTATAATTGACTATAATGTATTTGGTGTTAGTCGGTAACAATATCTACTTTTGGGAAATTAAATTTCTCGACGATTGTATATACGTTGTTTAACAAATTTTTAACGCCCCCTTCGAATAATTGCAAAATAATATTTCTAAATTTAATTTAATTTAATTTAATTTAATTTAAGATTTTACAATTACACAATTTTAGGTAATGATGATGACTTTTATATGATGTCTCATGACTATAAGTCGCATATGTTACCATTTATTTATTTTATCATCCGCCATTTTTAGGGTACAGTAACAAAGTGGAAACCCATGCATTTTATCGAATTCTCAATAAGGTGATAATTTCTGATGTCGAAAAAATTTTAGTTAATTAAATATTTGAAGTTATTGGAAAGTTCTATATTTTAGGGTTCCGTACCAAAAAGGTAAAAGCGGGACCCTATTACTAAGACTTTGATATCTGCTTATCTTTCTGTCTGTCCATCTGCCTGTCTTCAGGAGCTGTGTCTCAAGAACCGCTATGTTAACACTTCTTTAATAATAAAATTAAAATTAAATAAAAATATATTAAGTGTGCTCCCATAAGAAAAATTTTTGGCCAACGTTTGCTCTATAACGGTATAGATTATAGAACCATTTGTGCGCGAGTCTGAATCGCACTTGGCCGATTATTTCTTGGCCGAAGTCGTAAAAGAGAAATATGAAAATATAATTAAATAACTAAAATGTTTTATAACAGTAAGTTTTAAAAGTATTTCAAAATCATAACATAAGTCAGTTATTCAAGTTCTCAAAATATGAATTTTAGGCTCATAAATATTTTATAATAGTCGTATAATGAGAGTCGAAAATCATATTGTAAGAAACGTATATATAACGATGTATTTTATAACAGTTAAATATAATATGGACTTTACATGATAGCCATGTAGAAATCTTATTACTGATAAAGAGTAGTGTTATGGTCGGGATTACAACCAGATTATGATTGTTATATAAATTAATTTTATACAACATCAAATATGTATTTTAAAGGTCGCAACTGCGATATTTATAGGATAGTCATATAATTTGGCCGTGTTAACGATTACAGGACTAAATTAAATGACTAAGCTCTTATACGACCTATTGTTCGTTTAATATATTGTTACACGATGTTGGAAACTTTAATTACAACTATACGATTTCTATACGACTAAATGTCATTTAGGCTTTTTTTTAAAGGACTAATTTGCTAGTTGGGTGTTTGGGTGGAGAGAATGGATGGATTGGTGCTCAGTCACGCACAAACTACATAGCAATATAAATCTGCGTAAAAAGTAAATGCTGGTTCAATACGAAATTACTGTCCTATTTCAGGTTAATCCCTTGATGGATCACTACCACGATCATAGTAAAATCGATTCTATGCTATTTAATCCCACATTAAAGCTTTGTAGTGCAGTCGCCAGAGGTTTTAACCTCCGAAAATTGTAATAGTGAATGGATTTTAGTTTTTGAGGTGTCATTTTCTTTTTTACACTATAACTTGCAAAGTTTACCAAAAATTTTTTTGTGCTTTAAATTTTTTAGTTACCTAATTAAAAATTAATATTTCACCATATAAAACCGGTCCAGAAAAAATTCCTTTTTCTTGTTCCTGTTATTTAATGACTCTTATCCGATTGTTTACGTTGAAAATTAACCAAATACACAATTTTGAAAAAAGAAAGTTTGCTTTGCTAAGCTAAATACAACTATAAGGTTTTTGCAAAGTTTTTAGAGATTAACGCTCGTCGTAACCAAGATAAAAGGGTTTGGGTAGATTTAAGGGTTGTAACGAAAAGTGTGTTAAACTTACTTGTTGTGCGTATTTAATTTTTAGAGAAATGATAACTTTTAAGTACTTAAAAACGTTTAAATATCTCCAAAAATGTGTAAAATAGACCGAAAATATTTTTCCATATTTGTTGAGAATTTATTTCAGTGAGAGCTAAAACATTAAATGCATCGACAAATGAAAAACTTTTTCTAGTCTTTTAAATATATTTAAACTTCCTACTTAAAGCCAGAAAAAAAAATGAGTGCTACAAATCTCACGTACATACTAAAGACGCATGCTGCGACTTATGTTTGGAAAATGCTTACCTGAATACAAAAAATATCAGTTCTTAACCTAATTTGTATTTTTTTCCTTTAAGTATGTTTTAGCAAATATAATTAATGAAAAAAAAAACATATAAAAAATCTATTTTATTCTGTAAAAACCTAACTAAAAGAAATAAAATACAGATTTTCTTCGAAATATCCGTGAAAAGTTTGTGCTACATTTTCAGAAAATTTAATAAAGTAAGAGCTAAAAAGTTATACACATTAAGAAATAGAAAGCTTTGTTAAGCCTAAAAAAATTTTAAAACCAAAGAAAAATAGGAACGCCATTTACCTGGCGAGGCACAGAACAAGCACATTTGGAGGTATGCTCATCTACATAAAAAATATTAATTTTAAATCTAAATTATATATTTTTTCAACTTATTTTCTTTTTTTGGAATATAAGCAACGATACAAATCAAAAAAATAATAATATGTTTTATTATTTTGCTATATATTTAAAAGAAAGAAATATGCAAATTTTCTTCAAAATTTTACAGTTTATGAGTTTACTTGTAGTGGAAGAGAATAATTTAAAAATCAAAAGCACAACTTTTCAATAGGTAAACTTTATTATTTATGTTATCAGCTACACAATCCTTTTTTTCTTTTCAATTTTCATCCACTTTTGCAAAAATCGGAGGTTTGCACGATTTTTACGCTCTGGGAACTTCACTATTGATAAAATAATAAAGGTACGATATTCGAATAAAATGTCAAACCAACATTTAACACCTCAATTTTGAAAATCGATTGGTCAAAACAATGTCAAAAACCTACAAAAGTTTGATGTTTGTTTGACTTCATGAGAAGTTTACTGTTTGACACGATTGAAACCTGCCGGCGTAGCATGGTCACCATAGAAAAGGTTTCTTTCTACGGAGGAATGACAGTACAGGACAAAGTGATAGTTAGACAAGACAAAGTGACAGTTAGACAATGGAAATCCGCCATTTTGTCGATAAAATCTGTCAGTATGTCGATTCTTTCCCATGTCTACTGTTGTTATGCTAGCCCTGCTGATGAAAGCTGTAACGCATTCCACATTAAGGCTGCGTTTCCACTGAAGCGGAGCGGAGCTTAGCGGTGCCCGAATTGACCAAGATCGTGCTATTCGAGCGGAATGACAGCGAAGATTTCGAGTATGGTGATTGGTCAATTTGGTCAATTCGGAAACACAGCCTAACACCTTTATTAGCAGAATTGTGGTAAATTACCATAATTTTGTCTAACAAAACACCGCATTGTTTACTTTATCACGCGATATCCTATCGTGAACACCATTCCTTAAAGTGAGTTTTGGGATCGATAGCACCTTCTTAAGTTTATGATATCCTAGTCGAAAATGACGGGAACTTTGCAGCTCTTATTATCATATCCATACTAATATAATGTGTGTCTGTCTGTTACCTCGTCACGTCCAAACTGCTGAATCAATTTTGCTGGGTACGGAGATACTTCGAGTCCCGGGAAAAGACAGGATTTTTTTATCCCGGAAAAATGTACGGTTTCAGCTCGATAATCGAATTTGGCGCAACGGAGTTGCGGGCGTCATGTAAATGTAAAATATACCAATACCTAAATGTTATTTTCTTAAATTAATAAAAACAACTATATTTATGAGCATGTTTAACATTTATTGTAGCATTTATTTATTTTAATTTTAGATTCTATCAATTCTAGAAATATGAAAGTAGATCAATCTTTACGTGGAGTTTTAGTACATAGGTAATAAGACATACTTAGCTATTTATTATGCTTTTCCAGTGATATCACTAAGTGCCTAAACACACTAGGCCGAAGTTACGTGGCGTAAATTCCGCATGATTACGCCCGTAATGTATTTTAAATTACCGATGCACACTATTCCGTCGCGTTCCGTCCGTATTTTGTATGCGTTTGACATTGCGGACGTGATCATGCGGAATTTACGCCACGTAACTTCGGCCTGGTGTGTTTAGACACATAGTCACAGGCTACACGGTCAAATTTTCATCAATCTGATCCATCAATCTGATTGACGGAATCTTGACGGTTATAAAAATTTCATATTAAAAATACGATCAATCCATCAATCAGTGGCGTACACGATCAAATTTTCGTCAATCCGTACCAGATTGATGGATCAGATTGATGAGAAATTGACCGTGTAGCCGGTGACTTAGGATCTTCTTGCGGAAATTTTGTCGCGGAAAACTCAATCTATAGTGTGCAAGGTGACCGTCACAATAATTTTGTTTTCACGAGCAGCAATCAACCGATACTTTTATCTGATTAAGCTGAATTGGAGTGGTAGTGTATCTATGCTATCATTATAATATTATATCGTTATCGAATCGGAACCTAATTATGCTCCGATGGTTCAGCGGTTATTCTTTCTTGAGGAAAAACAAACTTTTGTTTACGGTATTCGAATATCGAAGAAAATTTATTCAAAACAAAAAGTTTTTAAGGTGTGTATTCGAAAGAGCGTCCGTGGCCTAATGGATTGGATATTTTCATCCGAGAGGGTGTAGATTCGATCCCAGATGGAATGTATAGTAATGAGATATTTTCATATCTCAACTACATTTTACAGACGCTTGTATGGTGAAAGAAAACACCGTGAAAATTGTTTAAATCTTGATTGTATGTATTGTCGTGTTTTTCTTTTTATGAATGTAGGTACTTTGTGTAATGTTCA
The DNA here is from genome assembly GCA_963422495.1 of Polyommatus iphigenia. Lineage (NCBI taxonomy): Eukaryota > Metazoa > Arthropoda > Insecta > Lepidoptera > Lycaenidae > Polyommatus > Polyommatus iphigenia. Next base: position 11,324,207 of record OY730189.1, read on the forward strand.
AAGAACAATGGCCAAATTGTACCAGGTGGGCGGTGACGTCCCGATATGCCATTAGTAGCAAAAATTCCCTTATATTTTTAAGGCATCGAAAATCATTAGAAATGTGTCTTTAAATAGCCACAAAAAAAAAGATCAGTATATTTTAGTTTCGTTATGTTCTGACAGCCGGCGATCATTCGCATTCGTTCTATTTTTTGGGTAATACTCTAGGAAAAATTGAAATAATTAGAATCGAGATCGCCGAATATACACTTGTAGGTTACACCGCAGTCGGGAAAAAGGTAATTCTTAAGTCTAACTTGAAAATAATTGTAAACGTTATTAATTATTATAGAAAATCGTGGCTATTTAGACATAATTCTCAAACGGAATAATGTTTAGAGCATAAGAACAACCAAATCTAACTATAGTTTATTTTGGGACATCAAAAATAAAAGTCGAGTCCAGCTCCTATACAAATTTGGCCAAGATTCTTTTTGTTGAATAAACGTTTATTTATTATTTATTAAAATCAAAACGTAAATCCCTAACGTACAGTCCAGTTCAATTCTCTGGACTATTGTACTATTACTACAGAAAATACAAAAAGATTTTCAATACGAAAACATAAACGAAATCGTTGAATATTCTCCTTTGATTGTAAAGTTGTATTCCCACGGAGCCCATCCATACCTGCCGAAACATATCGGGACTCAAGTTTTTAACACCTGTCGTCACAGAGTTGAAGTGAATTTGTTATCGAAAATTTTGAACGCCCGCACTCAGAGAATTTTAATTAATTAATTAATTAATTAATTAATTTATTTATTTAAAAAAGACACCTGCGGTATATGTATTAGACAATTACTGCTACAAATTATAATTACACAATCCTGATACATACACTTTTATATATAATAAGGTGATACAACACTGGCAAAGATACAAGATAATCATTTAATTTAATGATTTATTAACTTTTAATTAACACTCAACTCAATCAGCGATCGGCTAAGTTACCTATTTAGCAGATTCCAGAGAACATAGGATCCGTACCCCACGAATAAACTAGTTATACAGGGTCTAACAAAACATAGTCATGAACTTTACTTATACTGCAACACAATAATTATTGCTCTTTCAACGCTGCTACTTTCACAGTGAACTCTTTACAGAAGACTCATACACACCCTAAGGTGTAATCACTTCGTTATGTTACACCCCATAGATGATGATGATGAATATGATGTTGTTGTTTTTTTTTTATTCTTTGCATATTTGATCAGTCCTTGTAGAATAAAATATAGCCCTCAGTTTTATCACCACTTCAGAGAACGAAACGATCTTTGAAGACGGTTATAGCTAAATTAATAATGCACGCAATATTCTTCACTTTATTATACGAATATTATAATATAAGAATAATATTACTAGGTGATCCGGCAAACGTTGTTTTGCCAGATACGTTAAGGTTGAGGGAATATATTTAGGGCTCTCAATGGAAGGTTTTTCGACCAAGCGAAGAGTTTTCAGTTTGGAGGTTGTAAATTGTTATAAGATTTTCTTTTCAGAACGTCCAAAAACAAAAAAATATCGATACCGTGATTCAGGATATTGCACTGTTTGGTCCACTACAATGTTATTTCGTAGACGAAACATAAATGTTGGACAATTCTTAGACCCACAGAATCAGAACACAAAATTTCAACGATATCGTTTCAGCTGCTTTGAAGAAGCTTCGCAATGAACACTATGTCACAAGAATGGTAAGTATTCGATCGTTTTCTAACTTTTGCTAAAAACTAAATACTTTTTAATGCTCAGTTCTATCAAACATATATGAAGCATTAAAATGTTTAATGCACACGTCTTAATGGACCATAATCTTCTTTATGCAAATAATGAACCAAAGATGAGGGCGAGGTGGCAACCTACAGTAGATTATAATGTAAATTTCATGGGTATTTACTTACATATTACCATTATTATGAACACCCAAAGTACGTTCAACTCTCTATGTCATAAAGTATAGAACTTGACTGGAATATGTGATAAGATTATAATATCGTAAATCTAATCCACACTTAATATTATAAATGTGAAAACGTGTCTGTCCGTTTTGTGATTTTGTTGAAATTAGTATGGGAATACTTTGAGTCCCGGTAAAGTATATAGGATATTTTTTATCCCGGAAAAATGTAGGGTTCCCGCGCGATAAACTACTTTTGGCGCAACGGTGTTGCGGGCGTCATCTACAAGTAAGTTTAAATATTTATTAGAGATTTAGGTGCAATTAAGCGAAAAACTGTATAAGGAAAAGTTAGGTCTGTGCCTCTACAATTTTGTTTTACCCGAAGGGTTACAAAATATTCTAATTCTTTAAGCGATGTTCAAAGTTAAGTTTTACTTAATACTAGATACTGTCCGCAACTTCGTTTGTATGAAATTCTTATATTTTGCAATGAAAACTGTCCTGTTACTGAACTCAAAGTATTTTTATACCTTTCGATATCAGTTCAGCGATTTCAAGTCGTCCGACATTTACGTAGTTTGTCCTTGCAACGCGTAGGTTTGTCCCTGCAACTTTGTCCCTCGACATATGACTTGTTCACACTATAAGTCAGTGGTGAACAGAATATCGCCAGCGACAAGTCCCGCAACCCGTAAACGTGTCGCGCGACTAGGTTGCGAGACAAATGTCCCCTAGTGAAAATACGACTTAACCGAATTCTGAAACCGATTTTGCTGAAATTTGGTATAGAGAATGGAGATACTTTGAGTCCCGGGAAAGGATTTTTGAAGTGAAAACTTCTTTAGCGGCGTTGAGCACTTTTGTGGGATGGGTAAAAACTGTGAAACTCGCGTCAGATTCTCGTGCTGATCGAAAAACCGTAAGACGGTTGGAGAGTGGTGTTGTAACATCGAAATCGATTAATCGAACAATCGATTGTTTTTTTTCGATTGTCAATATTTTTAATCGATTGTGAGTGAGGATCGATTAATTAAAAAAATCGATTTTTTAAAAATCGATTTTCATAAAAAATGGGTTAAAAATTTAATCGATTGTAAGGGTTTCGATTAATTGAAAAATCGATTTTTTAAAAATCAATTTTCATAAAAAATGGGTTAAAAAAATTGTAAGGGTTTCGATTAATTGAAAAAATCGATTTTTTAAAAAACAATTTTCATAAAAAATGGGTTAAAAAAATTGTAAGGGTTTCGATTAATTAAAAAAATCGATTTTTTAAAATCGATTTTCATAAAGAATGGGTTAAAAATTTAATCGATTGTAAGAGTTTCGATTAATTAAAAAAATCGATTGTTTAAAAATCGATTTTCATAAAAATGGGTTAAAAAAATAATGCACAACGTTAATAATCAAGTTTTCACTTCTGCCGGCACTCCCGGAGTGCAACCCGTCTTTTTTCATTCACAAACGAATTTTAGCGTAACGTAGTTACGGGCACCATCTAGTAATATTTATAATAATAATAATATAGCATAGAAATAATAACACTCATGATTGTGCATGTTTTGGTGATCCAGAAATAATACATTATTTCCGCACCGCTAATGCAACAGTTTCCATATTGTAATGTATGGGGATTACGGCGATTACGAAATTGGATTATACTGATCTGGATTATTCAACAATGCATCAAATACAATTGAAATATTGTTATGTTAAGATTATACGTATTATACAATCGTAAAAATATTGAAAAGGATTATCATGGTCGTACTGAGAGACATAATATATAATAATATTTTAATCATCATTCTGCTGTGAATTGATGAATATATTGATAAACTCTGCACTTTTTTGTCAAACTCCTTATATAATTAAAATTAAGTAAGTAACTATTAAAATACAATATAATAATATGTCTCTGAATGTGGTAGTGTGTGACATCATTTCTTTCAAGGAACCCTTTTCAAGCCCTCAAAGAAATGGAAAATAATAGTATCCAATACAATAAATAGCCGAAAATAGGAGTAATAAAAATAATTTATTACCTAGCGATAAAAGAGATATAATAAATTAAATAGAGTGACTTGTGTGATATGTAAGTGGGACAAGTAAACAACAATATACAGGGACATGGCTCTACAGTACTTAGTATTCAAGGACTAAAGCCTAATTTGGTAAATATAACATAAATAGGTCAGATGCAAAACTGTTTTTTGCTAAAAGGTGGACACGTGCGAGTTGTTTACGTCGGTTCTTCTGGGCTAGTTCCCTAACTTTTTGGCTTAGTCAACAATTTGAAAACCATTCTTTCAAATCCATAATACATAATCATAATATTATAAATGTGAAAGTGTGTCTGTCTGTCTGTCAGGTTCCCGAGCGATAAAGGAATTCTGGCACAATGAAGTTGCGGGCGACATCTGGTTTATTCAAAATATACATTTTCGTAACAACAGCTGATAGATGCAAAAGTCATCCAGACTTTTCGTTTTTTTTTTCATTTTCATCCAGAGAGAATATTGTGAATGTAAATGTCCTAGTTAGTAGAATCCTAGCTTAGGCTCAAACCGTTGATGAAATTTGATAATATGACCAAGGAATAAAAAAGCAGAAATTAGTTAGTTGTTTTTATGTTTTTTGAAATTATTTCATGTTGCGAGCATCACCTAGTAGTCTGTAGTCATCTTAATTTTGAATTGCTATATTCAAATTTTAGCACTGCGTCTCGTCTTTGTGTGAACCGACCCTTGTTGCAGAGCAATGTTTCAAATTCGAGAAACAGTTTATTCGTTTTTAAGCTATCTACGACACAAAAACCATTTTGTACTCGCTCAAAGGAAATTTTGAAACACGTCAAATTGGTTTTCCTTTTATGTTCCTTTATATACTCTTCTTTGGTATTTTTATTTACCATTTATTATTTACGTGTACATGAAGTTTTCAATCCCAGAATCCGAGGGATAGTATTTGCTAGCTTTTAGTGGTGGTAAAGCACTTTTTGAGGAAAAGCGCTCCAGGGAACCTTTAATCAAAATGTTTTATATGTTTTCAGGATTATTTGTGTAAAGTTCCTTTTTCATGGAATGTATATTGATGTGTTTTATAACTGAAACATGCACACACAAGATATTTTTGTGGTTTTTATTTTTTATATTTAGAAAAAAGACAATCTTGGGTATTTTTATATATGCAGCTGCTGTAAACATTTTCTTATATTTGAGCATGTAGCAGGGTTTGGTGGAGACTAAAATCATAAAGCCAGCCCTATTTCCTTGGGAAGCTACGCATTTTTGAGTTATTTATCTCTCTTATTTTTTATAGGAATATATAACACAAACGTCATCGTTGCTTTTAGCTCATACAGTAAATAATCCGACCAAAATCCGACATTTTGCACGCGTCATATCAGAATATTCACGGAAGCGTTGATAAACGTCGAAAAAAACTATTTGTTTACTGTCTGTGCTCCTACTGCTCTCTAGCGTGAAATCATTGAAGTAATATTTTAAAAAGATATCCTATTCCGAGAGGTACTCCTAGGTCCTTTTATTATAAACGACGTTACGTAATCGAAAAGTCACCAGTATGCCTCAATATTTTAGTTCCAAAAGTTAAAATAACAAAAAAGTAATTTCAAAAACAATTCGAGAACATCTTAAACCTAATTATAGAGATGAGACCCGAAAAATTTTCGAAGGAAAATTAAATTCCCCTGAAATATTCGAGGGGCGACTTAACGTTTTTAACTTAACTTTGAAAACTTTGAAGTAATAACGTCGACCTGTTATTGTATTAATATAATTTCAACTGGGACTTGAATTATAATTTCGAGACTTTTTACAATTCATACTAGTAATATAAGTGTGTCTGCCAGTCTGTTACTTTGTTATTTTGGTATTTTGTTAATGGAGATACTTTGAGTCCTGGAAAAGGGGTACGATACTTCTTATCCCGGAAAAATGCGTTGTTCTCTCGTGACAAAATATATATTTGGGCGCAACGTAAGTAGCTGCGGGTGTCATTTAGTATACTTATTAATATATTATATTATGTTTTTTTTTTTATTTTTTTGCCCATTGACATTTACTAATAAGTACTCACTAAAAATTATCATGATCGGTAGAAATTTAAAAATTTGATTTGATTGTAGGTATTAGTCCTTCTCTTTACCTCAATAAATTGAATATTGGAAATTTAATTTTTCGTTCGTTTTCCTCAATAAAATTTAATTTCTCCCAAGTGATGCGATGGTGTACCTCGATTCTGCTATTGAAATCGAAAAAAGCTAAATGCAAAATGGCCGATTTAAAGTAATTCAATCCAGTAATCCTATCCATCACCAACGCTGCTACTGGATTGCTACTGGAATAATTTTAACGGGTACTGCCCCCCTAGACAAGCGGCAAGCGATCATCGTAAACGCTAACGCTAACGCTACAGAATGTATGGCCCACTTGACATTAGTATACGCTAGCGAAGCGATGACTTATGTCAAATCGCATACATTTTGTGGCGTTAGCGTTTACGATAATCGCTTGCCACTTGTCTAGGTGGGCTGGAATGCACTACATTTTCCTTTATTTTTAGCATACCAGCGCTACATGTAATAATGTAAACCCAATATTATGATCGATCAAAATTTCAATGTTGTTTGATATCGCTATCAATAATTCGCAGTGAATCAAAGCTTAATTAATATTGAATAAGTTCCAATTCTGGTATTTTAATATTGGATTATTTTAAAACGTGCTTTTATCCCATAACCACATGGGTCTCAATATTAATTCAATTTTCATCCAATAAAATCCATTATGATTCACCAGCTAAAATAACATGCTTACTCGCACAATGTAAGCTAGGTATTCCTTAGTCTTGATTTACAGGTAGATATTAATAGCAGATTTACTAAGTAATTGCTTCTAGCTATAAATAGTAATTTATAATGTACTAAAACTAATTTTAGGTGTTAGGAAATAGTATACAACAAATTAGAACATAAAATATAACTAGATTATTTGTTTGATCAAAAATTTAACACACAGTACATGGCTTCTTGAATAAACAAAATTTTTACATTTGAGAAAACTTTGAAATGTCGACTAGTAGGCGGGCTGGTGATTATGAAATTTGAGTATCGCGCGGGAACCGTACATTTTTCCGGGATGAAAAGTTTCCTATATCCGTTCCCGGGACTGCAAATATCAGCATACCTAACAAAATCGGTTCAATGGTTTAAGCGTGAAGAGCTAACAGACAGATAGACAAACAGGCTTACAGACAGATAGACATACAGACAGACAGGCTTACAGACAGACATACAGACACATCGCATTTATAATAATATTAGCATGGATATGAGTTTGGAAAAAATGAGTTATTATGTTCCGTTAATGTGCGTAAACCAGTTAGACTGCAGATTACCTGGGTGAGTCAGTTAAAGTGCAAAAAGTTTATTCTATTCTCATTAAATTACATAAAACAGGTTCTTGTTTGAACAAAGCATAATATTATTTAGTTGTTGAGAATTATTTTAAATAATTTTTTGGGCATAAACAAAGGAATAAGTAAATTATTAAATTTTAAGTAAAATGTTACTCCACTTATAAAATATAAGATCATATTATAACTAGATAAAAAAACAATCAAAACAACAACAGTCTTAGGTTGACATGATTAAGTCAAAGTTTTTAGGACTTTTACGAAGAAAGACAATGCAAACTAACTAGGTAAAGTGCAAATATAAGCTTTTTTATTTAAAAATTTCACACTTCAACGGATGGTATCAGGGAATCTGCAGATTACCTAGGTAATGTGCACGTTAATGTATTCTGCATTCTAACGGTAACAATAACATATTTTGTGTCATTGTAACACACAACGTATTCTGGTATGTGAAATGAGTACAGCCGCAATAGCTCGCCCTATGAAAGTTTTCTATCGATTTTCATAATATTAGGGTTAACGACCGCTGTCGGGGCGTTGTGTGAAAATAACGGAAAATTTTTAGTTGGGGCTTAATTTACATTTTTTAGGGTCTGTCTGTCTGTCTGTCCGTCTATCTTTCACCAGGCTGTATCTCAAGAACCGCTATAGCTAGAGTTCTTAAATTTTCACAAATTGTGTATTTCCGGTACTGCTATAACAACAAATACTAAAATCAAAATAAAATTAATATTCAAGGGGGGCTCCCATACAATAAACGTGATTTTTTTGTCTTTTTTTTTTGCTCGTTATCAATAATGGCAACAAACAAACAAATCCTTAATTATATTTGTAATTGAATTATTAATAATGAAATTTAAATAAAATAAATATTTAAAGTGGGCCCTTCGTACAAAAAGCACAATTTTTTGCATACTTTCTGATTTCTCTCTGTAACGGTACGGAACCCTTCGTGAGCGAGCCCGACTCGCACTTGGCTGATTTTATTTGGATTTACATAATACGTATCTGGAAAAAACAACTGCAAATCGATCCTGGAAAAAAAGACGTGTGGCACTCGAGGACTGCCGCGGTAAAGCATAACATTTTTATCAACTTATTCAATTATTATTCGCATACGTCTAGTCGCACGCACACAAACACCCTGCCGAAGTCTGGAAACCATCTGGTACCATTTTTCCGTTGTTACACAGAGATTGCATTGAAACCACGTCAAAGCTGATATAAATAGCTGAATAACTGTTTTCGCCTACTCATACCATTCTCACACATGAAGTATGCGCAAATACTCCAGACTTTATTATCCAGGTATAAATCTTTTTAACTAGCCCACCGCTTCATATAAAACTCTCGTAAAGTTAAGCACAAACAAATATAAACTCTAATCCATTATCGTAGAGTACAATCTCTATCAACGAAATGCTAACCGCTGCCCTTATTTCAGTGTACTTGACATAGACACAGTAAATATGCTCTGTGGAAATGTATCTTATAGATAAGATATTATATAGGTACGTCTTAATCGTAACACAAGAAAATCTTTAAAAAAATTATGATATTTTTTCAAGAGACAATAATATTTTTTGGTTATAGTCCTATTTTTTACTACATAATGAATACTTCTAATATTCATATTGGGAGGTAAATGATAAGCGGTACGAAGTACCTTCCCTGCACTTCCACGAATATTTCAAGACTAAAATTAGCCAAATTGGTTCACCCGTTTTAGAGTGTTAGCGAGACTAACAAAAATTAAGATCTATTTTTATTTGAATACTTCAATAGTATGTGTTTGTTTATGTCCATATTCCATAATATGTATACTTGTAGTAGTGAATTAGAGAAATGTCGATACCATAAATATTGGCTAGGTGAAGTGGAATACTCAGCTAAATATTGTTTTTCCTTGGGCTTTATACCTCATTTCACCGCTTCCTCATTTTCCCCTCTACCTGTTTCCCCTTTTACATAAATTCAGTTTCAACCGTCAGTACCAGCCATGTCAGCTGCAATCGAGTGAAAAGATTGACATTTTATACCTTTGCTATAAGTTTCCATTTATTTTTAAATCAAAAAATTAAATGGTGAAACTTGAAAATTTCTTATCCTTGAAGACAAATTTGTTTCAGAGATTGAAATAACAGATGACAGAAGTTTCTGAAAATGTTAAACGTTACATATTTTCAGAAAGTTTTGTATATTTCTATTTTTGAAAAATATACGATGGTGACAAAAACTTTATTCATTAATACAAATAAATTGTGTAATTTATTTATTTAAAAGTTTAAAAAAGAATAACAAAATATGTAGTTTTAAAACCATTTTTACACCTACAGAAACAAGCAAGAGCTTAAATATGACACAAGAGAAGTATCACTCGAGACGTAAGCGGTGTCACACAGACCTCAAACCTCGACCTAAAATAGACAGTTTTCAAGCCGAAGAGTACATTTGCACTGAAAGTTTTGAATAAGACAAGCTCGCTTTTCTAAATAAAAATGCACAAAAATATAAAAAACGGAATAAAAATGCATAAAATGTCTCCTTTGTTCATTTTCACCCAGCTTCACAAACATTTTGATTCTATTGATTTCCATTTTTTAGTTCAAACTTTGTATAAACCTTTTAAATCGTTCATACGTGCTTGAAATGTTTTGAGTGCTTGAAAAGATATGAATGCTGTTTTATTAATTACAATTACGAGCTTTTAAAGATTTTAAATATACGTAAATATCGTTTGTTATTCTTTTGCCTTTTTATTAGGGATCCGTACCCAAAGGGTAAAAAAGGAACCCTATTACTAAGACTTCGTTGTCTGTCCGTCTGTCTGTCCGTCTGTCTGTCCGTCTGTCTGTCCGCCTGTCTGTCCGTCTGTCTGTCTCCAGGCTATAACTCAAGAACCGCTATAGCTAGACTTCTGAAATTTTCACAGATTATGTATTTCTGTTGCCGCTATAGCAACAAATACTGAAAATAAAATAAAATAAATATTTCAGGGGGGCTCCCATACAACAGACGTAATTTTTTTGGCCTTTTTTGCTCGACATCAATAATGGCAACAGGTTGGCACTTGAAATTTTCACAAAGGCCTTAAATATATGTGTACTTTAATAATTAATAATAATAATAAAATAAAATAAAAATTTAAGGGGGGCTCCCATACAAAAAACACAATTTTTGGCCTATTTCTGCTCTATAGCGGTACGGAACCCTTCGTGCGCGAGTCCGACTCGCACTTGGCTGATTATTATAAAATCTAGCTATGTTTTTTCCTCTTTTGTTTTTAAAATATATTTAATATTTTAAATTATTTTATTTTACAACACTAATTGCATGAATACGAGTTTCTGAAACACGGCCAGAGTTTCAGAAACTCAGATTTCAGTAACTCATGATAACGCCTCATACAAATTCATTGATGCAAATGGCGCGAATAGCATTGCGGTCCCTTTGTCCTTATCGGTCGTGGTAATTACTGAACAAGATGACACGATGATAACATAATACGATGACAGTTTTAATATGCTGGTATGGTCGAATTTTGCTTATAATATAATATGTACCCTGATTCTACCGGTTTTTAATGCATTATTTATGCTTCGTTTCTTGTTCGACCGTCCGTTTTCTCAAAAACCTACATGAAGATAATAATAATATTATTTTCTTCGAATTTCAATTTCATTGGTATTGACCTACGAATAATAAAAACTAAGAAAACGTTACTCCCATACTTCAACCGTTTTGAATTTGGTTCCTTTTCACACACTAAAATATGACAATAGCTATGAAACACTTCAAATTTACGAAATAAAGCCGTTGACAATAATTGTCACCTCTATAAATACACAAAATTGTGTACCGAATACATGCATAAAGTAGGCATGTATTCGGGTCTCATATTTTGTAGATTCGTGGAACAAATTTTTGACACAGTAAAGCTGGGAACAAATTATCGAACGAACGTCCGCGGACGTTTTCATCGGATGCGGCTTGTTTCTATCTGATCAATACAAATGACTGAGAAATAATCTAAACTGTGCACATTGTCTGACATAAGTCGCGGACGCGACCTTGAGCGTTCGGACGTCCGAACAGAATCAGGCTAGCCGGATGTTTTTGCATCCGCGGACGTCTGCCATTGACATAACATAGCTAAGGTCTTTGACGTCCGCGAATGAACCGTGCATGTTGTTAAGCCGCATCCATCAGCCGCGACTTCTGGATGCGTCCGATAATTTGTTTCTAGCTTTACTCTTCCTTAGTTTTTTTTATTCGTAGGGTATGACGCTTCATAACAATATTGTAAATAGATTCACTATAGTAATATTAAAATAGTTTTACTAACACTTCCACTCTTGTTATGTTTTACTTGAAATAAGTACTATCAGAAGTTGAGTTCCTAGGCAGATGGTGGACCTAAAAGTAATTTGGGCGCGTTAAGTTAAGCCCATCTGACCGATCACAGCTAACATTGAATTGACATAAGCCGACCACAATATGACGTAGGTCCGTCAACTGCCTAGGAATCAATTTCCTCGATGGTACATCTGTTTCATACACAATGTCACACATACAAAATCATATAGTACTAATGTCCTTGAATTAGCGGCGCGCTGGTATAATTTTGAGCGACATATCTATTTCGAATCAGGCATGGATGACAATGTCAAATTTTCCGTGACATATTATTCCTTTTTTGAAAACCATCAGTGAGGTACTTATACTTAACTAATCGTTTTCAAAAAAGGAATAGAATAAAAAGGTTTCACATAAAGAGTCTTATCCCGAAACCATTTGATTCAATAAAGTAGAGGTTATGAGAATTGATGATGGTTGTGTTTCGTTTCTATTGCTTCCCTTTATCCTCCCTAATGGACCAAATCATCTGTATATAAATAAATGGCGTCTATTTATAATGTTAGAAAACAAAAAATATTCTTCATACTCGTAAAGCAAGTTGTATGAACATGACACCTGCAATTCCGTTGCGCCATTTGTATACATATAACCCCGGAACTGTACATTTTTCCGGGATAAAAAGTATCCTATTAGTTCTTAAAAAATAACCCAAGTAATGAGACTGGAGTAAAATCCTGCATTAATTGAAATAATCCTACGTAATTAGGCTTACTACGGAAAAATCTCTGTTCTGTGAAACTTCTTGATGGATTAGCAATTTAATAAGGAGCATAGATTATTTGGGGCACCAGGAACAGATAAAATCAATTTGACTCGAATATGAAGTCAAAATAGACATATTTTTGCTATTTATAAAAATATAAACCTTAATCGAAAACTTTATTGGTAACAGACATAATAATATCTGGTTAACAAGTGCCATTTTTGTCAAAACCTGATTTCATGCACCGAAAATTATGATTTTAGTCTCATTCGATTCGGAATACCATCTAGAACATTCAATCAAAATTCCAAGAGGGGCTGAAAAAAAATGCAAAAGTTATAAACAACTAAGTAAACATAAAAAGAAGGGTTTAGTTTTCTTTTTATATTTCGAAAACTATTTGAGTTAATCAAAATTTGAAAATAGACCCTTAAAGAACAGGAAATTTCCTAAAAAAAATCTTCGATCCTGGAACCTTATCAACAATCCTTATAACTTTAATTGAGCGGCGAAAGTAACGGTAAAACCGCGTGGTTCGGGTTTCGCGTGATTTGCCGCAATCTGCTACGTGAACTAAAAAAATATTTTAAGTGATTAAATATTAATATTAAGGAATAAAAAAATTTGGGTACTAAGTAGACATATGAATGAAATAATCAGTTAACAAAAAAAAATTATCATAATTTGTTTAATTATTATGCTTTTGTTCATTTGTTAATAGTCACCATTTTAATGTTAACATAAAAACGCTGATTATTTCAAAACAAGAAATCCAGATTTTTTTACTATTCTTTTGAGCTGATCTTAAAAGGTTTTATAAGAGATTCCCTTTGAAAAAATTCATTTTTTTTTATTTTTCACTTTATTATTAACATTCAAAGTCATTCCAAAATTATTCATGTAAATAAAGCAATTACGGTACTTTTATATCCAATTATTGTTACTATTTTGTTTTGTTATTGTTAGAAGCCAGATAACAATATATTTATTTTTATTTTTAACTAATAAAATTTAAATAATCATTTTTATTGATGAAAAACCCCTAATTGCTATATTTACATGAAAATTTCATGAATGCCTTTGATTGTTCATAAGAAAGTGAAAAATCAAAATTGTTGAATTTTTCAAACGGACGAATCTTAAAAGGGCTTAGAAGAGATTCTAAGCCCTTTTAAGATTAGCTCAAAAGAATAATAAAACTTTCTAGATTTCTTGTTTTGAAATAATCAGCATTTTTACGTTAACATTAAAATGGTGACTATTAACAAATGAACAAAAGCATAACAATTAAACAAATTGTGATAATTTATTTTTGTTGACGGATTATTGTTTATTGATATGTCTACTTAGTACCCAAATTTTTTTTATCTCTTTATATTAATATTTAATCAGTTAAAATATATTTTTAGTTCACGCGGCAGATTGCGGCAATTCGTGCGAAACCCGAACTACGCGTTTTTACCGTTACTTTCGCCGCTCAATTAAAGTTATAAGGATTGTTGATAAGGTTCCAGGATCGAGGATTTTTTTTTTTAGGAAATTTCCTGTTCTTTAAGGATCTATTTTCAAATTTTGATTAACTCAAATAGTTTTCGAAATATAAAAAGAAAACTAAACCCTTCTTTTTATGTTTACTTAATTGTTTATAACTTTTGCATTTTTTTTCAGCCCCTCTTGGAATTTTGATAGAATGTTTTTGATGGTATTCCAAATCGAATGAGACCAAAATCATAATTTTCGGTGCATTAGATCAGGTTTTGAGGAAAATGGCAGTTGTTAATCAGACTATAACGATGGTGCTACGAAATGGTTCTGCCAATTCGAAACTTACGCTCAATTATTTATTTGACGTTTACACCAGAGTTCCTGTACGTTCCCTATCTGGAAAAACCCTTCTAAGAAGAATTAGTACGTACTCGTAAGAAAATATTTAACTTTTCAGTAATGCCATGCAATGTAATCAGCTTAACAGATTTGCCATGTAATGTAATGCAATGTAATCAGCCTTAGGGTCAATTCAGGTACCACAACGCGACGCATGGATGTATTTTTGAATTTGTATCTGGGGGCACGGCAGTGCCCCAGCCAAGCTTTTTAGCAAAGGCACGGCCGTACCATACTTTTCTCGAAGCGATTCGCGGCTTTTTCACACCCCTTTATCTTCGATGTTATCAAAGCTAGGGGTTTAGAATTTCGGACACTAGAAGCAAGTATTAAAACTAGCTTAATCTCCAAATCACATGAAATTTCGATAAATAATTTAATAGTTACGGATGGTCAAAGTTACTACCTTTTGTCACTCACTGACTGACAGTCGACAGATCATCAAAATTCTAAGGTACTTCTAGCAGCCTTAGAACCTTGAAAGGTACCCGGATAGGTGTTTATTCACAATGAAAGGAAAAATTATGAAACCGGCCAAGTGCGAGTCGGACTGGCATACATAGGGTTTCGTACCGTAAATTTGTATGGGAGCCCCCCTTAAATAATAAGTTTATACAATTTTTATTATTAATTATTAAAGTTAAAATACAATTGAGTATTTTCTGAAATTTTCAAAAACCTTACAGTTACCATTATGGATTATGCAATGAGTACTAGAGAAATAATCAGCGACTAATTGGATTTATTGGGTACCATTGGCCACATGCGTAGTTACATACTAAAAGTTAAAACACTTTACGCTTGCCGTCTGTGTATGAACTTTTCCAAATATGTATGGAGTTTAATATTTGTTTCTCTTGTGCTCATTGCCAAGCCGCTATAATAATTATAAAATAAATTACAAAATAAGTTGAAGGCTTGGCTTGAATGTGATCTGAAAACTATTTACGACAGAAGTATTGAATAGCTATGCAATATTTTGCTTGGCTCCTTTTACATTTCATGTTTTTGGTGGGATTGAATTGACAGATTTACAAGACGTCTGCTTTTCATCAATTGAAATCTGTCAATTCAATAGTTTGGAAATGCATATCTACGTATCGCATTGCGATCTGAATTGTCTCTTAGCTCTGATCCACCCACAAAAAAAGGTGTATTTTATTATTTATTTTCATCATGTTTTCTTCAGGACTGACGTAGAAAACTAGTTTGAAGTAATAAACTACCAACATAATGCGAACGCCTGGAGATATCCAACGAATTGTAATAAAGAAGTCATCCGACCAGAAAAAGTAATATACTTGTAAGAATATTATCTTGTCATAAAGCCAGGGACCAGAGACATAGGTATAATAGATAGGGCATAGAAAGAATGGGGCCATGGAGGTAGTATTTTGAGCCATTTTGACATCTATAGAATGTTATTGACATAATGGGTACCTTTTTTATAATTTTGAAGTTTTTTTGTTACTACGCGTGTTGTCATAATACTAGTCATTTTAAAATTTCTGCCAAGGACATGATGTTCTACAGAGTTTCATGTCGACGTTTAATGGGCAAGTTTTTCATGCCTAACATAATATTATATTCGTCTAGGAGGGAGTCATGAGACATTAGTTATAAATTATAATTAATGATCGGGGCTTGTCATTTTGACATTAACAGTGATGATGCTTCGTTTACGTGAATAGATAATATATTTTTTGTCAGAAGGTAAATTCAATGATTAAATTTAATCATTAATTAGAAACACTATGAAGTCATTTTGCATAATGTTATTTTATTTGTGAATATTTTAAATCGCATGGTAAGTATAAGTACTTAAAGTTAAACGTAAAATAATTAAAAGTATAAAAAATATACTTATTACTTAAGATTACGTTCGCAAACTAGGTAGTAATAGTTTTATTCGCTTGGGAGACGTACAAAACATAATTTCACTGTGCGGGAACCATACATAATAATTTAATAATATGTAGGTACGGTTTGTGGCAGCTATGAGCTACGTGTAAAAAAATCTTATAAGCGTAAAGTATAACAACCTTTTCTTGGATATTACAATATCTAAGACCTTTTCTTTCAATAGCTGAGTCCTCTGACATAGCACTACATACTAATAAGGGCTCTCGTCTGGAAGGTCGAGGGTCTGCCACTAACCTTAAGAGCTTCACGAGATACTGGGATTCGTCTTTTAAATGATTTGATGACGACACAAAATAGAACTTTCATATAAAAGATCAAAGGCGATGCTCGAGTTTTTTCATAAAAATCGATTTATAATATTCTATTCAAATATTTAATATTATCATGAAAATGTAATAAAAAGGTTACTTTGCGTGTACTTAGTTGCTTATAGTTTATACAAGCGAACTAACGATTAAAGATTTTAAAGGTTCTCCTCTGTTTTTTTTTCGTCACAGATATAGAGTGCAGACACACCATTATTGTTTATTTCTTAAAGGTAGACGGTACACCGTACACGTGGTTTTCTTCCTGCAGAAAATCGAGGAAAACATCAAAATAAAATTATAATTTAAGTTTGAGTTCATAATATAACCGTTACCCAAGGTAAAAGGAGCTTAAAAGCTAAATTACTTGGAAGATAAAACGGAATAGAGAATGGTTTAATTTGTAACTTGAGGCTTGCGTGGGCTTTTCATCAGCATAAAACACTTACGTTGATAACTAATTGTGTCCCCGGAGAATGGTGATGATGAAGGGACGAGGGGACTTAATTATAGTCCCCATTTTTTTTTTTTAAGGAGACGTAAGCGAAGGCTGTATGTCCCCTTACCTACTGTATTCGACACTGGTATAAGCTAGGAATTTAAATATGCTTTATTATATACAAAAGTAGATATTAATTGTTTTTAATTTCAATGTATGTTTTTTGTAAAAAAAATTGTAACGTAGAAATATTCAAATTTCGAATTCAACAAAAACAAATTATTAGAATTCATAACTTTTAGAATTTTTTTTATTTTACTCCACCAAATATTATAACGTTACAAAAATCCGAAATTGCAATTCAAATATGGAACAATAAAATTTATTCAAAAACTTTTTTATCCTTGTTGGCACTGGCAAAATACACTGTGACCTTCATGGTCGATAAAAAAAAATTCTAAATTCAAACTCACCGCTAGCAAATAACACTGGCCACTAACGCGACGGCGACCGACCGACCGCCAGACGCAACTGCGGTGATAACGAAGATTAACCTGAAACGAACAGATGCGTCACTCCATACATTAGGCTTATGAAAAAATTATACAGAGGTATGGAGTTGACAAATACAACCATTTTTTGCCCCTTGTTATTGGTGGTTTTGATTTAAAAAAGACGATTGCTGACATAAGGAAAAACGCACAAAAAGTGTAAAAACATGGACATAATGCTAATATTATAAAATCTAAAGTATGTGTATAGTTTATTACTTTTTCAACCTTTTATCGCTAAACTAATTTAGATGAAATTCGGTATGTAAATACTTTGTGTCCCAGGATAGTAAAGGTACGGAAAATTTAGAGTTCTCGAGCTAGAAATGAATTGCTGTGGTTCAAAGTTGCAGGTAATATTTAGTATCAGTATTTATACTACTATACTAGTGTTAAACCCAACCGATACATGACTGACATTGACTTGACGTGACATGACAAAATAACGCAGTTCTGCACTCTATGAATCAATTTCTCCGACGGTACCAGAACCTTTTAGCTTTATAACAAAATTAAAAAATAAAATAATGTTGTTTGACATTGCATAAAACAATAAACTCTGCAACAACCATTTTAATAAAATACACACGCGTCATATAAAGCCGAGAGCTCTTCTAATTGCAATATTAAAACTTCGGACGTAAATTAAATGCGAAATTATAGAATCGTTAGCTCTACTAGTTTTATTCACTTTTATTCGTAATTAAAACATTTAGTTTCACATTTCATCTGTTAAATTAATTGCTGTATTATGTACGATTCACATTATATAACCAGTCTAGCCGAATTATCACATTACAGAACAATTATGTACACTGAGACGGTCAAAGACATCTCGGTTCACCATTTTTCAAACTTATTCCTTGACAATTAGGTTCTAAAGTAGCACATTATTTTTTTTTCTGCGACTATACATCTAATCTTTCACACTTATAATTTTATCAAGTTTTCTTTATTGTTACTAAAATTCTCTAAAAATACTCTAAAAAGCACGTTACTCATTTAGATGAAATTTCCACATAATATTATTATTACGGGAAAATAATCAAAATAAAACATTTTTAACTTAATTGTATAATGAATAATTTAAATCAATATTGAATTCCTATTTAGAAAACCTACCGCACCTCGCTTTACCTTGCGTTACTAACGAACCAGCAAAACTTGATCATAGAGCAATTAATAGAGGATCATAATTATACATCGCTGACAGTCAAATCTTGATAATAAACGCTACAATAACTCTTCCCACAGTAAACGACTATTGTTTGAAATTATAAACGTCTCAAACTGTTATTAAGTAAATAGTTTAGGAGTAAATTACTTTTAATTACTGCTATCAAGATTCATGATACAGCTCTATTAAAATCCATATTAATATTATTATAAATTCGAAAGTCTATCAGCTGTCTAACGCCTAAACTGCTTAACCAATTTAGCTGAAATTTGGTATGGAGAAACTTTGAGTCCCGAGAAAACATATAGAAAAAAATGTACGGTTTCCGGGTGATTTTTGGCGCGAAAATGTGAGTGCCGATCTATAAAATACCTAAGCAGTTAGCAGACTATGATGTCATTTAATATGGAGAATTTTGGAGTCCCGGAAAAGGACGTATACATTTCATAGTTTACTAGATTTAAAAGTATTACCACAAATTAATTACCTTTTAATTAATATAAATAATTGAAAGTGATTTAATTGATAGTTAACGTGCAAAGTGATTTTGCGGTGAGCGGTTAAATGTAACTGAAGTTCAATTATTAGTGTTACACTTTCACAATCGGTTTGGTTACTGTCAAAACAAACGAGCGGAGCTGCTGATGGCAAGTAACAGGTGTTCCCAGCTGCGGCTACGAAAAAGATTTGGAGTGTCAGAGTAATGTGATAACGGACTTAGAGAATACGGATTTTCATAAATTAAAGCGCCTTTATAAAGTAAAGCGCCTTTAATCCCACTTTGATATTACTTCACTTTTAGTCCGTGCTTATAAAACTAGTATCCTGATACATATAATGTTAATACATTATGTATAGAGTAATATGTAAATAATAATAATTATAAAGAGGAAAAGTTTGTATGTTTAATGCGGGCTCTACACTCGCGGCGCGAAAGCCCGCGAAGGCCGCGAACCACGAGTTTTGCGGCTTCGCGTTCGCGCTTCGCGGCTTCGTATATTTTGTGCATCGTGTTCACGGCGCGTAGCATCCGTGAATCGCGGCCGCAATTCGCGCCGCGAGTGTAGAGCCCGCATAAGGTCCTAGGATACTTTTGATGTTTGTTATCTAGATAGGTCTAGAGAAGACTACGTAGAAGGATATAAAATACTTTTTATTTCAGAAAAATATACGGTTCCCTGGGAATACTGTTACGCATGGTGTGTTATTGATGGATTAAAATAATGGACGAGGTATGACGTAAATACAGAAAATTGGATTTCCCCGTGAAAAATAAATTTTTTTTCCAAGTATATTATTCTAATGAAAGTAAATGGAATACTGATTTATTTGCCATTGTGTTGACATTGAATATTGTCATAAAAACTTTATTTTAGGAGCTCACAGTGATTGTACATTTTGTGCTTTATATGGTATGGTCAACGGGTGCATTGTTTAGTTTTCCTCGCACGGTTTTTCTGTACGGCCTAAAACAGTGATATACCTATACAGTGATATATCACTCCTCCGGTGATGCAGGTGTGACTATATTACATACTGAATCGCTACAATATAGTATAAAACAAAGGCGATTTGCCCGGTTCCTATAACAATCTAGGATTTTTAAAACTACGTAATCCATTTGATGCAAGTTTTTCTTAAGTTAGTGTTTATAAATAAAGTGATTTAAGTGGATTTTTATGTGCATAATATATGCACAATAATATTATAGTATAACGCCTACGGCAACAACGTTTACCGAGTCAGCAAGTAATATTAAAATGAAAAGTTTTTCTGTCTGTCTGTCTATACTCTATATTATGTCTGCCGACCGGTAATTTGTTATTACTTATAAGAGTTTGTGAGTAGAGATCCTATGTAGACTACGGGGAAGGACATAGGATACATTTTATCACGGGAAAATGTACAATTACCGCGGGTAACTATTTTTACTCAGGCAGAGCCGCGCACGAGTTCTAGTATATTATAGGAATTGTGTAATATATAAATACTATATCTTGCCGAAGGGACTTCGTCCTACGTAATTATGTACGAACCTCTTAAAGCCAGAGAGCGTGTAGCAATAATGTCAATGGAATCCTTCGTCTAGACAAGACTCTCATTTATTTCGACAACTAGCGACCCGCTCCGGCGTCGCACGGGTATAAAATATATAGCCATTGAAAAAATGATTAAAATCGATACTACGTCTTCTTATCCGTGCCAAATAACATTAAAATTGCTCCAGTAGTTCGCCTTTCAAATAATTTCCCCCGTTTTTCCACATTCTCCTATTAGTCTTGGCGTGATAAAATATAGCCTATAGCCTTCCTCAATAAATGGGTTATCTAACACTGAAATAATTTTTCAAATCGGACCAGTAGTTCCTGAGATTAGCGCGTACAAGTTAGCCCTTTCAAATACTTTTCCCCGTTTTTTCCACATTTTCCTCTATTTCTTCGATTCTATTAATCTTAGCGTGATAAAATATAGCCTATAACCTTCCTCGATAATTGGGTTATCTAACACTGAAAGAATCATCAAAATCCGTTGCGTAGTTTTAAAGATTAAAGGGAAGAAAGGGACATGAGGAAAAAAAAGCGACTTTGTTTTATAATAAGTGTAGATAAAGTATTTTTACTAAAGACATTAATGCTTGAAAACATTAATAAGAGACATGAAAATGAGGATAATAATGTTTGGTCTGTCCGAACTAATAAAAAAATATCATTTTACGAAAGGAAAACCTTAGTTCTACAAGATAATATTGTCTTAGGTTTTGTGTTTACAGTTAAATACATTCGATTTCTGTAAGATAAGAATAAATTATAATTGTTTCTTCCCCAAAACACCCTCCACATTCAAAGGTTTTTAAAAAATTAGCAACGGCAGAAAAACTAATTATTATGGATAAATGTATAACAGTGTCTCATTTTAAGTTACTTATCATCGTCTTTAGTTTTGTGTCACTTTTTAGTGGAATGTAGAGAGAGCTACCATTGTAAGAAGCAGGTGACATATCTATATTTTTCTTAATCTATGACATAAGCTTCCTCTCTTTCTACCATTAAGTTAAATGAATATTCATCTCGTTCACACGCACGGGCGGGAAATCCGACCACTTCAGCATCTCTGCTCTCCTAGTAATAATTAACGTTGAGCGTTTAGCTAAGACAAAGGAATAAGTTATGAGAATTATGTCTACCATTTTCAGTCTAACTTTGAGTGAACAAATGTTCTTAAGGTGACTTTAGAGTGAAAAGGGACGTAATTTGATGCTGCGTTTCTTAAATAGCAATACGCAAGAAAATACACGTTTAATTGTAAAAGTACTTTCAAGCTGCACTGCGCTGGGTGGCGTCAATTTTGGATTAGAAAATGTGTTTTCTTGTAGTAAATAAACTCAAAATTTGAATATAATTTTAAAATGCCACAGTGAAACGCCACGAGTCAACTGTATGTTTTTTAAAAGTGGACATTTTAGACCTACCGATCTTAGTCTTAATTTCCAAACTTAGTCTAAAGGGCGTACGAGTAGAACATGATTCATGTTATAAATTTATATTTAATTAGTATCTTGTACAGTCTTGAGGCTTAAACTTTCGTCAAACTCCGAATTCTGGGATATTTCAAAGCTATAACACAGGTAAGAAATCCAGTAATATTATAATACTTAGTAACTAAGTTGCTATTATTTGTTTCATCCTTCACTTAATTTGTTGATATCTAAGTTACATTAATAAAGTTTTTCGTAGAATAATGATATGAAAATATAAATCTATGAAGCTGAAGAATTTATTGTTTAAGTATATGTTTTAATGCGCTAATCTCAGGAACTACTGCTTCTTATTGAATAATTATTTTTGTTTTGGATACTTTGAGAAATGGACTAACCGACACAAAAATAATTTTTCTATTCAATCCAGTAGTTCCTGATATTAAAGCGCGTTCAAACAAACTCCTCAGCTTTGTTTTATGTAACTATTAACAATTAGTAATTAGTGCTAGAAGGTTTAACTGATAGTAGCTTCAAAAACAAGGTTTTTTGATAGTAGCTTCAAAAACAATTTTCAAAAAATTACAATAATTCGATGGTTTCAAATTATTGTAATATAATTCAACCAACCTTCAGAGGTAAGGGTCTGAAACGACTGGGACCTAAAACTTGATTATAAGCTCTTCCTTTCAGGTTTGTGGGCGTCGTTTTTACTTCGAGTCCGCACCCACATAATATTATTCGACGACCTCTGTGGCTCAGTTGGTGGGCTGTTGGTAGCTCAAGCCGGGAGTGGCAGGTTCGCGCTGACGGAACAAAAAGTTTTTCAAAGTTCCTGGGTCATGGATGTGTATTAAATATGTGTATCAGAATTAAAATCTTAAATATATGTATAGTATAAAAGTATTAAATATATTTCCGTTGTCTGGTACCTGTAACACAAGTCCTTCAGGTACGGGTTCTTAGCACGGGGCCAGACTGACGTGGTGTGAAGCGTCCATGAATATTATTATTATTATTATATTGACCCATCCCAATCTCATAATAAAATTCCCCAAAATATTTCGCTATCAAAAATAACTTTCCTGTGAGTTTGTATAAAGTTAAAATTAATTTTCTCTAAGCGTTAATCTAAGAGATATCGCTTTTAATTAAAAAGTACTAAAGTTAAATACTTTAGCAATACTTCAGCACGAGTAAGCCACCTAGCGGATAAACCACGATCACAAAGAAAACTGACGAAAATAATAATTATGTAGACAGTCAACAGTAGTCAACACATACATACGGCCGGAGGTTGCAGGAGTCAATCCCTTAATTTTTTTTTGTTATAAATATTATTTTATTAAGTAACTTTCCCGTAAAACTAACAAATGCAAATTGTCTACGTTACCAGGAATGCACATGACGTAACTTCTTTACCATGTGGATGTCTATTAGGCATCAACAAATCAGAATATCAGGTGATTTGTATGCTCATTTAAGGAAAAATGGCCTCAAAATGCCACAATACAACGTATTGAAGTTCCAGGAGATTATGAGCGGGGCGAAGCTCTATTATTGTACCCGAGGGATGTACTCATTAGACCCAAGGATGACCTTGTTTTGTGATCAATATGTCAAGGCAGGAGTTTGAGTTTGCTATTTATAAGAAAGACTTGTTTATCATTATAATTCGGGCTTGCTATCGGACTATATGCATTTAAAAATGACGAAATATGCATCCAATATATGCATGCATATTTCGTCATATAATATGCACTTAACATGGCCAAAAGTCAACCAAGTTTTGTTGATTACAGAACCCTAAAACGGAACCCTTACCAGCTGATTTTTCGTGTATTGATAGGCTAATAGTTATATAATTTAAGACTAACATTGTCCTACAAATGGAACAATCCACATTTTAGGACCATCAAATCAAAGCATGAAATCCATTCTATCTCTGTTAGCTACCACTTTCGAGATTTTTTGCAAATAAAATTGTTGTTCGTCTTATCAAAATGAAGCTACTAACAAAAATGTAGCTTGATAGTAATAAAAAAAATGGTCTAGGAACCCGGACGAAATATTCCGTCTCGACAAAATAATATATTATGATAGATAATCATAATATAATATTTTTTTCGAGACGGAACACAATAAACGAAGAAGAAGAAGTCTACGCGTAGTATCAAGCAATTTCGAATTCACTACACAATATTATTGTCCCTTAAACATTTATCCACGATCTTTAATCGGATTATAAAGAAACATTTACCATTAGCAAATGGTTCAGTTTGTTACAGATAGATGTTTACCGTTTACGTTACATCCACGTTCAAACAACGTGAAAGGCACGAAACACATTTCACGTGGAAAACGTAGAAAGAACAGAAACGAAATAGTCAATTTGGACCTCCGTTATAGTTGTTTTTGAATTCCAAAACTCGGTAACTATCCTACATTCTTTCTAAAAACGAAAACAGTTTTAAAAACAAATTTTATCAAAACAGGTTAAGCAGTTTAAGTGTGAAGATATTGCAAACAGACAGACAAGCAGACATACCGTCGCGTTTTTAATAATATACAATGTTATAGGTTTACCAGAATCTGATGGCAAATTTTGACGGCAGATTTTCTAAAAATATCCTTGATAAATTTTTATACATGCATGTTTCACACACAGAATCAGCCGCTATAAGGAAAAAAAGGATCAAAATGTTTTATTCCAATTACCCCGGTATTGCTAGGAGTCAATTTATTTTCTAACTTTTTGCCATCAGATTCTGGTAGACCTATAGTTGTAATATATATATTATATCTATTCGATAATTTGATAATATCGCTCGATCGTGGAAAAAACGAGACACAATTGATTTCTATTGTTATCGCGGTCGCATGCGACCGCTTGGGGCTTGAAGCATTAATATTCCGTAAATTCTGAAAATTATATTATCCTTTCCGGGAACTCAAATATATTATCAACAACCACCTGTGTCAACAACCAACAATATTGAGTTTGCTGCTTCAACGTGATGAGGTAACAAACAACAGGCGGACACAATTTCGCGTGTACCATCGAGGAAATTGATTCCTAGGCAATTGAAGGACTTACGTCGTTTAGTCGGCTTATGTCAATTCAATGTTAGCTGTGATCGGTCTGATGAGTTTGACTTAACGCGACCAAGTTACTTAGGTCCGCCATCTGCCTAGCAATCAACTTCTCTGATAGTACAATCCATATCCATACTAATATTATAAATGCGAAAGTGTGTCTCTCTTTCTGTCACCTCTTCAAGCCCAGACCGCTGAACCGATTTAGCTGAAATTTGGTATGAAGATACTTCGAATCCCGGGAAAGGAGATAGGATATTTTTTATCCCGGAAAAATGTACGGTTCCCGCGCGATAAACTATTTTTGGCGCAAAAGATTTGCGGGCTTCATCCAGTAATACTATATGTGACAACAGTAAAATTGTATTTTATTGATATTCCACAGACAAAGTTCTAAAGGGTGTAACAAAACTTAGTGATAATTACCTTAGGGTGTGTATGTGTTCCTTATATATAGAGTTTACTGTGAAAGTAGCAGCGCTAAAGGGCATTTTTTTGTATTTTGTATGGGCATTGGGCAAGCGCCCCAGCGCGCCAGCGCCATTACCTTGCCCATACAAATCACAAAAAAAATTGCTCTTTCAGCGCTGCTACTTTCACAGTGAACTTTCTATACTTACATAACACATACACACCCTAAAGTATTATCACTATCTTTTGTTACAGCCTGTATGTATAAATGAAGTAGTTTAGGAATAAGTTACGAGCGATAAATAATATTATTGGCGCGGTTCTTCGGCGTTATATTTATTACTTCTTACGTGGGATGTACCGAATACAATACAATATGAAATAGGCAGTAAATCATAATATTGGCTTCACCGGCTTCGGTGATCGCCGGTTTCATTGAAACTAAAGAGTGATTTTATAGTGCCCAAGTGCGTGCGCAATGCGCACACTCATTTTCTTTCACACGTTCATAATTATTATCCATACTAATATAATAAATGCAAAAGTGTGTCTGTCTGTCTGTCTGCCTGTCTGTTACCTCTTCACGCCGAAATCGCTGAACCGATTTCGCTGAAATTTGGTATGGAGATACTTTGAGTCCCGGGAAAGGACATAGGATACTTTTTATCCCGAAAAAATGTACGGTTTCCACGCGATAAACGAATTTTGGCGCAACGGAGTTGCGGGTGTTATCTAGTTATCTATATATATAAAAATGGATTTTCAAATGTGTTAGTCGCACTAAAACTTGAAAACGGCTGAACGGATTGGGCTGATTTTAGTCTTAAAATATTCGTAGAAGTCCAGGGAAGGTTTTAAAGTGACACGAAGTTCACTGGGGTCTGGAACAGCTAGTAACTCATATACATAAGTCATAACTCATAGCCCAGGATTATCGACAGAACCGTCTTGATATTATAGTTTTCTTTCTACTCGACCCTGTTCTAGAATGCCTCAAAATATTTGAATTCAGGTTGACCGCAACAACTGCAGACGTAGTCTGACTACGAACACGTAGTAACTTGCCAAAAGAGAGTCTGTCGCGGTGACAGCAGGACTTTAAAGTTTTCATTTATGGCAACATTACAGTACTTGTCAACTGTAAATTGTAATGTTGCCATTTTGTGTTGAAAGTGCGTTCAAACGTAGGGTTGCCACTTTCCTATAATAAAAAAGCGCCCTCATTTAAAAACGCACTCGTTTTGCCAAGCTTTACGTGCGTTTTCATCGTACGTGCTTGTGCGGGCCCCTAGACCTACAATAATATTGAGCAACTTATTTGACAATAAGATTGAATGGCGGGCGCGTTCAATATTAACCCTATATTACAATACGTGACATTGCACAATAAAATTGATCATCTAGGGGCCCGCTGTCGAGCGGCAAGTGGCAACTTTTTCGACAGTACCGCTATTAATATCTCTCTGGTTTCAGCTAGCGCGGTTGTCACAATACATCACAATAATGTGACAATCTATCAATGTTCCCACCGCTACCAAACATGGAATTTTTATGTTTCTGGAAATATAAATATTTTTTCACGTCTGATGATAAGTGAAGTATTCCTATGTGTTATACAAACGTATATGTACATAATATTATAATATATATAAGGCTATGTGTGTACCACGGGGCGGCAATAAAATATTATACAAAAAATAAATACATTAGTACATTGAGATATAAGTAGTAGTACTTATATCTCAATGCATTAGTATGTATTTATGAGCGGGTACCAATTAATATGTACCATATATTTTTCCACGAAACTATCAAACTATCCTCTGACCTTGTCCGAAAATAAAATTTCTCCTCTGTCTCTTATCTCATATCTCCATACTAAAGTTCTTCAAAAGAATTTCAGTGGTAGTTTAGAGACAACATGAACAAACGTTCACTTTCTCATAATATTTTATTATTCAAATGTATTAATAGTGAGTGAATTATTATATCTTATTTTGTGATAAGTAACTAGCGACTAAAACACAGCTCTAACCACATAGTAATAAAATCCGTAACAACTGACAGCGTAATAGTAAAGTAAGCCCCTAGCCAAGGTGTTTTCTTTACCGGTTCTTTATAGAATCGCCGATCAAAATGTATGGAATTGACTTATCATGAATCGAATGTCGACTTTATTTTATCGAACGCTTATGCCAATTTTAGACATTTTGATCGACGATTCTATAAGAAAGCGATAAAGAAAACATCTTGGCTCAAGAGCCTATTTCACCCCACGATTCACGAGGTGCCTGTCACTTACGCCGGTATATTTAGCTTTGTTTGTGTTAGAATTAGTATTGTTTATGCTACGGCACAGGATGTTTTTGTAGAGTATACATTGTAAGGAGAATTAGAGAACGTTACTATTTATAGTTAAAATGTCCTTTTTTTTTTTACTTTAAAAGATTTTTTTCTTTTCTCCTTAAAATATTTTTTACTTCAAGTACCTACCTGAAAGGCCGAGCTTAGATCTTTGTTTATAGCTTAGCTAGACACGCTCCCGTGCGTCTTGAAAAGATAAAGAAAGAGAAAAAAAAGGAAAAAAGGCAGTTAGAAAAAAACTGTTTTTCATAAAAGCGCAAAAGCTTGAACCAGGGAATGTTAAAAGCATACTAAGTATCCCATAGTACTCTATTTTATGTCACACCAAATAAAGCTGCCTACAATTCCGTTTATCACGATTCACGCGTGACGTGGGAATCATACATTTTTCCTTAGCGGAATTCCTTACTGGAAAACGTGGGCGAAGCCGGGCGGAACACCTAGTTTTATGTTATTACTAAGTGGGCCCCTAGACGATTAATTTTATTGTGCAATATCATTGAACAATTTATTTGACACTAAGATTGAAAGTCGCGTTTAATATCAACCCTAGACTGTCAATAATATTGCACAATATAATTATGGTACTAGATAACGCCCGCAACTTCGTTGCGCCAAAACTCGTTTATCGCGCGGGAACCGTACATTTTTCCGGGATGAAAAGTATCCTATGTCCCTTCCCGGGACTCAAAGTATCTCCATGCCAAATTTCAGCAAAATCGGTTCAGCGGTTTGAGCGTGAAGAGGTAACAGACAGACAGACGGACAGACAGACAGACACACTTTCGCATTTATAATATTAGTAGTGAAGTAGTGATTAGTAGTGATTGCACAATAAAATTGATCGTCCAGGGGCCCGCTAAGAATATATTATGATAAAGTCTAGCATATTATACTTCTACCCTACTTTAGCATTATACAGCGGTCTCTGGGAAACTCGTAACATAATCCATCAGGATTCAGGCGGCAGGTGTGACGGATGTGCCGCCAATCAATACCCGACCCACTTCGCCCCGATACTTTCGTGCTTACAATAATAACACATCGTCATCGTTTTTGACCGGGAGCCAATGACCGCTACCGCCATGTTTCGCCGAGTACAGTATAGCATACTTCTACGCTATTTTAGCATTATACCGCGGTCTCTGGGAAACTCGCATCATAATCCATCAGGCGGCAGATGTGAGGGATGAGCCGCCAATCAATACCTGACCCACTTCGCCCCGATACTTTCGTGCTTACAATATATAATAACATAGTCATCGTTTTTATAACCAAGGATAATTCTAGGTAAAGCTAATAGTAAAAAATCCGTTTTTTTTTCTTCATAAATGGAGGCTTTAGGACTTTTAGGGCCTGTTTCACCTGATAAAGTGCTGGATAGGCTAATCACAATTTTTTTGACAGATTCTCTATACTCTATCTGTCAAGTTAAGTGGTTGATAGCCTATGCGGCACTTATCAGGAAGTGGTGAAACAGGCCCTCAACGACTTTAATTAAATAAAAAACTGTGCATTTTATGTGTAGCCAGATAAAATAAGCTAGATGATGAAGTAGAAGTTGCAAGGTTTGTTCAAATTATCTATACTAATATTATAAAGAGGTAAACTTTGTTTGTTTGTTTGTTTAATTGTAATGAATAGGCTCAAAAACTGCTGGACTGATTTTAGAAATTCTTTCACCGTTCAAAAGCTACATTATTTACGAGTAACATAGGCTACTTTTTATTTTGGAAAATATGGGGTTCCGTAAGATATTTGGGTTTTTCTGACACAAGGTGAAAAAAATCAACCAGAAAAGTTACTTATTTTGCGTACGCTGCCTAAACTATAAAAGATAGAACCATACAATATTCTAAGTAAATGTAGATCTTATAAATATCTACAAAAATATCAGCGACACACTATACTTATCTATGGCAAGAGAGGCACAACAACCATTTTTTTATTTAAAAATCTTGATTTTTTTTGACTACATTTAAACGCATTTATTTTACTCATGCTGATAATCCTTATCAAAATAAATTATTTCATCACTAAGTACAGTTTGTGTAGATAATATTTGGTATTTGAATGATTAAAATTGGACGTTTAGTTTAGAAGTTATGGCGAAATTAAAAATTGCGTTACGCCCGTTTCGAAGTGGGCGCTACCAAGGCGGGGGTGCTGCGTAGTAGCGAAGATTATGACCGGCCCTGCAGCTGGTGAATTAGCTCATATACCCATTGCATATACCAAGAATACCAATGATCCCTACAGCTGATTTGCCTATACCCTGCAAAAGGCTCTAATTCCCTATGAGACGTAGCTTTTGCGGCGGTACCGACCAATGCGGGCCACAGGTAGTAATAATGAATACAAGTCAAAACTGCCGAATCGATTTTAATCATTTTTTCTGTAGCTATATATTTTATACCCGTGCGAAGCCGGGGCGGGTCGCTAGTAATGGATAAAATGAGTAAATGTCCGTATGTTACAAAATGTTAATTATCGTGTTGTTCAACTCACGTCTTCAATTCTAAAAGTGTTAGGTTTATTTAAATAAATACTACCGATACTTAATTTAAAATGAATTATTATGGTATTTTAATCAGGCACACAATCGTAACATATATTCAAATCTTTTAAACTGCAAATTGTTGTTGTAGTCATAGTAATAATTTATAATATGAATGTTTTTTCTGACCACATGTCTGTAGTAGAGTGAAAATTAAAATGTTACTGTACCTACTTAGTTACTGGAATGGCAAAGGGCTGAAAATGGCCTGAGCGGCTTCGAAAAATGGATGGTATGGACGTGTTGATTGCTTTTAATCGACAAAAAATAGCGATTTTGACAGTGCTGGGGATATGTTGCACCGTAGCGCCAAAACTATTAATCCAATTTTAATTAATGAGGTGTCATTACATTCCTAATAATGGTAGGTGTAACACAAACAACATACAATTCGCGTATTTGGGTTAAAATTTTAATGAAAATTGATACGGAAGTAGATTAAGCTCTGGATAAACACAGTTTTTTTAATCCCTTAAAAGAACCATTGTTTCTTTGTAATATTATATTTAGACGAGCAAAGCTGCTAGCGAAAGTCTATAGGGATCAAGCAGGCTTATTCAACATGTCGAGAAATATTTATTTCTTTTATTCCTTTGAAAGCAAAACTCTATATTATATGTGTGGCTTAAACTCATCGGTGGGTAAGCCGAAAATTTTGATTCCGACACAATGGTTCTTGTTTTACGAGTCAGATTGTCCGATTTTCCCCGAATTTTATTTTACACAAAAGAAATAGGAACAAACCGATCATTGTTTAAATAATAAAATCACAAATTCTATAATTATACTGGCTATGTTTTAAATACAACTACGAGATTGAATTTGTTAGATCCTTTACGATTGATCAATCAATTCGAAAGTCCAAGAGCTAGTGAACCTTTTGAGTAACGGTCGCTCTGTAAGGCTAGAAATTTGTATACTTACGATTTATGTCATGCTAAGAGCAATGGCCATGACCTGGTAGGCCTCAGCCCTGCACATCATCAGCTCCTTTAGTTTTTAAACTGTTAAAAAAAATGAGTTTCAAAACTTGTTTAACAAGTTTATTTAGTGTACACCTTAAATATAAAATGACAAGCGATTACAATGAGCAGAAGTATATGACAGGTCAATTAAATAAAATCGGCCAAGTGCGAGTCGGACTCGCGCACGAAGGGTTCCGTACCAGTAGGTATAGAGTGAAAGTAGACAAAATTTTGTGTTTTTGTATGGGAGCCCCCCTTAAATATTTACTTTATTTTAATTTTATTATTAATTATTAAAGTACAAATATAATTAAGGATTTTGTGAAAATTTCATGTGCCTAACTGTTACCATTATTGATTACTAGCAAAAAAGGCCAAAAAAATCACGTTTCTTGTATAGGAGCCCCCCTTAAATATATATTTTTTTATTTTTAGTATTTGTTGTTATAGCGGCAATAGATATACATGATCTGTGAAAATTTCAGAAGTCTAGCTATAGCGGTTCTTGAGTTACAGCCTGGAGACAGACAGACGGACAGACAGACGGACAGACAGACGGACAGACAGACGGACAGACAGACGGACAGACAGACGGACAGATAGACGGACAGACATCGAAGTCTCATGAATAGGGTCCCGTTTTTACCCTTTGGGTACGGAACCCTAAAAAAGCACAGTCTATGAGGTAAAATAAACTTTGTCCTGTATACTTGAAATTTTTATATGATTTTAAGTAAACGTTTTAGAATGAATGCCAGGCGGTTTTGAACAGCATAAGACCTTTACAGGCGAGGCGATAGCTGCGCGTCTGTCTGTCTGTCTCCAGGCTGTAACTCAAGAACGGTAATAGCTAGAGAGTTGAAATTTTCACAGATTGTGTATGTCTGTTGCCGCTATAACAACATATACTAAAATTAAATTAAAGTTAATATTTAAGGGGGATTCTTACGTGATTTTTTTGGCTTTTTTTTTGCTCGTAATCCACAATGGCATCAGGTGGGCACTTGAAATATTCAGAATATCCTTGATTATATTCGTTATTTAATATTAAGTAAATAAATTAAAATAAAATAAATAATTAAGGGGGGCTCTGATACAAAAAAAAACTATTTTTTCGCTCTATAACGATACAGAACCCTTCGTGCCTGAGTACGACTCGCACTTGGCCAATTTTTTAGGGTTTCGTACCCAAAGGGTAAAAACGGGACAATATTCTTAAGACTTCGATGTCTGTCCGTCTGTCTCCAGGCTGTAACTCAAGAATGGTAATAGCTGTATTTCTATTGCCGCTATAACAACAAATACCAAAAATAAAATAAATTTTATATTTAAAGGGGGCTTCCATACAATAAAAGTGATTTTTTTTCATTCTTTGCTCGGTATATCAATGATGACAATAGGTAGCCACCTGAAATGTTCATAAAATACTCAGTTTTATTTATACTGTAATAGTTAATAAAAAAATTTTATTAAAATTGATAGTTAAGGGGGAGCCCCCTTAAAATTTTAAAAACTAAAAGAGCTGATGATGTGCAGGGCTGATGCCTGCCAGGTCATGGCCATCGCTCTAAGCATGACATAAATCGTAAGTATACAAATTTCTAGCCTTACAGAGCGACCGTTACTCAAAAGGTTCACTAGCTCTCTCTAGCGTTCTCCATGTGCAGATGTATTTCGAAAAGGATTAAAATTGAAATATAGCCCGACCAAATTATGTAGTTCCTCCATCACTTTTTTGAATGGTACTTTACTTACGCATCTCTCAATAAATTGACTGCAAATATGAGATCAGTCTAATCCAATTGGGCTAGATCCCCTGGGAGAGAGCGGTCGATATATTTGACAATCTACTTCATACATTATTCATGCCAGTAGACACCCTTAAGGACACACAGACAATTTTAAGATGTAGATAAACTACGCGTAAAATGCAGGACATTTTTTTGTGTTCGATTGAAGGTTCGGTGCAACCCCTTTTTCAACGAAATATATGCTTATATTTGTAAAGCTGATGAAAAATATATTTTTGTGTTGATAAATAGAAGGAGAATTCATTTATTGAGGAAAGCTCTAGACTCTAGAGTCTAGTCTATGTTACGGGTATAACGTCACGCTGCAATCAATAAGAATGATTAGTTCTAAATGTAAAAAAATATTGTAAAAGACGCGGGCAATAACTTGTATAGGTATTATTGTCAAAATAACGAGGCACACATTTTATACACGGTTTAACAACTAAGTGATAATATTGTAGGGTGTGTATGTGTACCTTGTAGAGAGTTCACAGTGAAAGTAGCAACGCTGAAAAACCAATTTTTTTTGTGATTTGTATGGGCCAGCGCCCCGGCCGCGGCGTCACGAATTACCATACAAAAGTGAAAAAATTTCTTCTCTTTCAGCGCTGCTTCTTTTACAGTGAACTGTGTGCATGCGACTCATACACACCCTAAAGTATTATCACTTAGTTTTGTTTCACCCTGTATAATGTTTTGTGCCTCAAGTCTCAGCACATCGTTTGTACTATCGATAAATTAGTACGCATTTAAAATTGATGATTCAAATCCTTTTTTTTTGACCCTGGTTTCTTAAAACGTTATAGGGGGAAACCCAGGGATAATATCTGCCCAATTTAACAGTTGTGTTTTAAGTGTATATTCAAGACGTATGTATATTTGACATTCTCTAGCTAAGATATATAGATTAAACTAAAGATTTTTTTAATGTGCAGATGTGTGTTCACAGGACGAAAGATATGCTATAAACCGATGCTTTAAACACGAACAAATTTATAAGCATCAATCGTTTTGAATTACCGTGAAATTTATTATTATTTATGGTTTTTGTAAAAAAAAGGTACCCCAAAATGATAGATACTGAATAAAATTTGATTTACAATTTTATAAAGACTTTTTAAAACAAAACAAATTACAACCTTATTTCAATCCTTCCAAACACAAGTACATCCAGAAAAAAGATTTCCAATTAACATAAAGAAACTTAGTAACAATTCCATGTTTTTATTTATTCGTCCCATATCACATAAGCACACTAAAATACGTAGACGCTACCTGTTACTTATCAACAAACCTTAAAATCCTAACATAAAAGGGTAAACTCCAAAAACATTAAGGCACAAGATAAATTAAAACATAAAATTGTACCTGGAATGTATGGTAAATCCTTGTAAAAAACAGGAGCACACACAAACACTCGCACCCGCGGCCGCCCGCCTACTGCCGCCCTGCCCTGGGCGGTAAAGCTCGCTGTGCTCCGAGCTTCGAGCTGCGAGCTTATTTTTACCTTTTTTGAACTTTGCATATTTATCGACTTTGTATGGTAAACTGTATGAATGGATGGTATATAATTTAAACTTTGCTTTGAGATTCAAGCTTTTTGAACTTTTGAAGCTATCGATCGGTGAAAATGAACCCAGGTTAATGTGTTTACACAACCTACGCAATATTACGTGTTATTTAAATGATGACTTGAACTTTAAGCGTTTTTTTACCTCGTACTGTAATAATTGACTTGAACGGAATAAAGTTAGCAGTGTTAACGAGAATTTAAAACTTCTTCTAAAAGTTTTTTTATGTTTTCTAGCTCTGCGTATTTATCAGAAAATTTAAAGATGAAATGTAGTATGTTGTAAGGGTATACTATGTATGAATAATATAGTGGATTAAAATACGTTTTCTAGGTTCATGATGAAAACATCTTGACGAGCTGTGTGTATGCTTGTGCGTCATATTATGTGTTTTTTAATCGGGTAAAACGGGTTCGAATCCCGCCGACGGAATAAAAAGTTTTTTCAGTTCCTGGGTCATGGATGTGTATTAAATATATGTATGATATAATAAAACTCTTAAATATAATATGAATAGTATAAAAGTATTTTTATATATTTCCGTTGTCTGGTACCCGTAACACAAGTCCTTCAGGTACTTAGCACGGGGCCAGACTGACGTGGTGTGAAGCATCCATAGATATTATTATTATTATTATACTTTAATAAGATGTGTAAGCCGTAAAGCCCATTGTACCCCCGGCCTTAAACTGTGATCGCCAGGCCGACGCGTGCAAAAGTATAACGACGTTTCCACCTTACATGATCTTAATGACTTCAGTTAAAATATAACTTAACGAGTTATTAAACCAATTAAAATTTAACTGACAGCTTTATTGCAGAGCTTTCTTAGCTTTATCGAGCCAGGAGCTTAAAGCTGCCCCCTGGGGGGCGGCGATAACGACTCTCCCCTAAATTTTATTATTAAGCTTTCTAAACTTTATTACATTGTTAATATTTAAGAGCTTTTCGCTGGATTAATAAATAAATACTTAATGAATTTGCACTAAAGTTACCTACGTATTCAAATAACTCATTTTATGAACTTTTTATATCAAATTGTATGTCATAAAACAGTAATTAGTAAGTTAATAATATACCACTCTATAATAAATAACCGTATAGCAAGTTAAAATAACATTTCATATTCAAATAATCACGAGGCACAACCCGAGAAAACATGAAACATTAATTAATTTCCTTTTCTTGTCTCATGATTCTCACTTTGATGTTTAATCTTTACACTCAGTTTTAAATTATTATTTTAGATTATTAATTATTCTATTTAATAACAAGAATAAATTACAACATACAATTGAAGTTTCATAAAATAAATTAATTATATATATATATAACTCAAAGGTGATTGACTGACATGGTGATCTATCAACGCACAGGCCAAACCACTGGACGGGTCGGGCTGAAATTTGGCATGCAGGTAGATGTTATGACGTAGGCATCCGCTAAGAAAGGATTTTGATAAATTCCCACCCCAAGGGGTTCAAATAGCGGATGAAAGTTTGTATATGATAATACTTCTTAACGCGAGTGAAGCCACGGGCAAAAGCTCGTATAGAAATATAAATATTGTAGGGTAGATACTAAAATGAATATTTAAGTGTAAACTTCCTATGTTCTTTTACGGCTTATTAAAACCGAAAGCGTCCAAGCGGATGATAAAATCAGAATTCACCTCCAAGTGCTATCGAGGTCGCATCTCGAAGCATTTTCGATCGAGATAGTCGTGAGAAAGTGCACTATCTATAAGTGTGATCAATTGTGTGAAAAAAGTGAAATGACTAGTTTTCTTCTTATGAACTTTTAAACTTTCGCGTTGCATTATAATTTAAACTTATTATTCGGGGACTCATAATAAGGGGACCCCAACGATGTCAATACTAATATATAATAAGGTTATAATTCTATGGGGGACCCCTCGTGACCACGGCCGTTGCAACACGGCCGAAACGTCGAGAAAAAAGTATGTAGCAGCATTACTACTAGAATAAGTCGCGTTAAGTCCCGAATAATAAGTTTCAATTAGTTTTCTTCTTTACTGACTTCAAAAAAGTATAGTCTATTTATATTTGTATATGTATTCTTTTTTGCGGTTTGTAGGAGATTTTCTCAACAACTACCAATCCTCTTTAGACGGGGTTTTCAGAATTAAATAGGGCATTTAACAGAAAAGGTTGTTGCCATAACATTTTAAGATTTGATGGATAGTTTCGGAGATAAACCATGGAAACCAGCACCACATGACAAACGACTGTTGTGTTGCTCTTTGATCTTTTTAATATTAAATGTTAACGAATTACTACAAGGTCCGGATTACAACGAGATGTTTAGTGTTTACTGGATTCAGGACATGTTTAAAATATGAAATTGTGACGATGTAGTAAATCATTGTTACTTCAAATAAATGGATATCCATAAGTCCAAAAGAGCCAATGTTGTTATTCTTCATTTCGCACGAATATTCCCGCCTTATTTAAGAACATAATATAACGTCAGAATAATAAAATTTACCCACTAGGTTAAGTTTGTTTAAGAAACAACAAAATAAATCAAAATGTTATTAAAATAAATCATAAAGCACAAAGATAGGTATAACATAAATATGAAATATTTCGACAGCGGTTGTTATAGAGATTTATCTATTTTATGCGAAAAGATAGAAATATCTTTATGTTGTTGTGTTATTAAATAAAGCTATGTTTCATACAAAAAGAATGTGCTAACATTAACCCTCTTAGTAATAAAAATATTTATACTTACAGCGAACCGCTCGCTGGAGACAGCAAGCAAATTGAGTTCAAAAATGTTCTTTTTTCCGTCAGAGGGCGCTAATCAGATTCAGATCGTCTCCGTAATAAAAAATGTAAAAAAGTGGAAAAAGTGACTATATAAGTAAAAAAGAAGTTGTGTTGTGATCAAAAACTGATAAAGACTCTGTGACATTGTTATCTTCAATAAACAATTGTGAATAAGGAAGATCTGCAAAAGACATCTCTTAGATTCATTTGTAAAGTAAAAAGTGTTAAAAGCAGTTTACACGTACTTGAATCTTGTGCTCCGCATTCATGTGACAGTAAGTGATGTAATGGGAATAATTTATCGTGTCTAAAGAAAGTTCAAAAAATATATTTAAGAACAAAGAAAATTTGAATGCACTTAGTTAAACGGTCAACAGGAAAGTTGCATGCTACTCAGCAAAAGATGGAGCCACTAAAACAGATCTATATGGATCATCTGATAGCTAACTAAATCTCATAAAAGTTCCGTCAACTAATCATAGATGTCGCTTTTAATTATTCGAGCTTCTCACAAATTACCATAGATGTCACTACCTTATTGCTGACTTCCTACTTGACAAAAGAGGGCGCTCCTATACTGTCCATCTACAGACATATTGAACAGTGACTAAGATGAATTTCTTAGATAGCATCACTTTTCGTAAGAAAAGGAGGAGTAGTTTAGGCAGTCATGAGACTATTATCTCAGACGACAGTGGAGATCAACCTATATCAACTCTTAACAATATATTAGATGGCAGCTCACACAGCCTCCCCAATTTATCGACGGACGCTTATGAAATTACTACACTAAAAGAAGAAATATTGAATCTAAAACTACAACTGGAAAGCGCTCATGAAGAAATTGCTAACATTAATTATGAAAATGCAAGTCTCAAATCAAAATTAATAGAGTACGAAAAGCAAAACAACATTTATAAGGATGTCATCACTACGCTAAGATCAGACGCTACACCAAACACAAGTAGAAAAACAAATAAATTCTATACACCAACTATTAAACGAGTAAAAGTAATGTCACGAGGATTGTTTCGGACTCCAAACTCTCCAAATTCACTTGATACAAGAATAACCAATTTCTCTACTTCTTTACAATCTCTTCACGATTCGCCAAAAAGCAGTATCAAGAAACACAGTAATTCAAATCTACTCTCAAAGCCTGATAATGATAGTCAACAGAAATTCCTTAATGAAAATGAAATACAATCTGAAAACAAGTTATACAAAAACCCCAAG
This sequence comes from Polyommatus iphigenia, assembly GCA_963422495.1. Taxonomy (NCBI): domain Eukaryota; kingdom Metazoa; phylum Arthropoda; class Insecta; order Lepidoptera; family Lycaenidae; genus Polyommatus; species Polyommatus iphigenia. The sequence goes on from OY730189.1 coordinate 11,363,264, forward strand.
ACTTCTGAAGAAAAACAAGAAAAACATAGGATTATTATATTAGCTGACCAGCAAGGACGAGGCGTACAAAAGGCGCTACAAAAAATTGTAGGTAATAAATACACTGTAACTTGTTTCTGGAAATCGGGGGCTAGCCTTAATAAGATAGTAAATTCAATTAATATAACAGACCTTACAATGAAAGACTTTGTAATTTTGATAGGTGGTACGAATGAAAAGAACCCTCTATAATTTAAACTGTCAATTAATTAACAAATGGTTGTCTGAAACGAAAAACACGAATGTACTAATATCTCAAATCCCGTACTGTAAGAATCTTCGCGAAACTAAATTAAATTACGAACTAAGGTTTGCCTGTTACAGTTATCCCAACTCTACCTATGTTCCTATGAACTATGAAACATATTTTCCATCTATGTATAAAAACTTTCGTCTAAATTTATGTCGATATTTGCTTAGAGAAATTCTCCATGTAGAGTACAAAAGTAATTCTTGCGAGTACGCTAAAAATAAAAAGCTTACTCTGGGCTCTACAATGCACAATAAATCCACACAAACAGAATCTATTAACGATAACAGTAGTACTGAAATAAATAACACGCAGCAATCAAACTCTACATTTAAAAAAAGTTTTTTTCGTGACCAATAACAGTATTGCAGTATACTAATACTGCATCAAAATATCAATGGCTTAATAGGCAAATCCGACTTGCTAACTGTAACACTCAACGGAATAAACCAAAATATTGATGCTCTATGTATTACTGAACATAACATGACACATGAAGACACCAAATTATTAAACCTGCCGAACTACAAAATACTTTACCCGAAATACACGTCGTGGTGACTCGTGTATTTTAGTCAAATCACTGTTAGAAATAACGGAACTACAAGTTTTAAAGACAATAAGTCAAGAAGGGATCTTTGAGTGTTGCGGTCTAGAGATAGTAAAGCTTAATATTTTTATAATATGCATTTATAGATCACCCGGTGCGAGTGAAACATCTTATAATCTCTTTCTAGAAAATTTAGATAATCTGCTAAAGAAAATTTGCTTTGGTCGGAAGAAAATAATAATATGCGGCGACCTGAATATAGACACTTAAAAAAAAACAAACATGAATTTAAAAATTTGCTTGAAACTTACAACCTCAAACTAGCGCTAAATGAAGCAACTCGTCTCTCCAGCAAAACTTGCATCGATCATTTTATTTGTAATTTTAGTGATTTTGAATGCAATGTTACTGAATTAGCACTCTCGGATCACACGGCACAAATTTTCTCTTGTCCTATTGAAAAACAAACCCACTATAAATACTGGTATGTTCAAAAGCGTGACTATGGTACAGATAACATTCGTAAGTTCATAAATTGCCTAAATGCACTATCTTTCTCCGAAGTATATGAATGTAATGACGCGAATAATGCATTTAACGTATTCCACGAGCTATTCCTCTTATTTTATTCGTTGTGTTTCCCATTCATAAAAGTGAAAATATATGCAAACAAACGAATGAAATGGATATCAAAAGGGATAAGAAAACGTTGTAGACGTAAGAGATACTTACTATGGCAGTATCGAAAAAAAAAAGGGGTAACTAAATAATATCTTAAAACATATTCATTAAGACTTCAACAAATAATCAAACTTACACAGAAAGCCCAAAATAACTATACAATTAATAGATCTCATAATAACTCCAAAGCAATGTGGGCCGTCATTAATAGAAATAAAAAAAACTTGCAAAAACGAAATACACAAATTACACGTAAATGGTGCGTATATATCAGACCCATCCAACATAGCTACAACTCTAAATACATTTTTTTCCACTGGCACTACAGACACAAACTCTAGGTACAGTCAAAATAACTCTAATTACAAGGCAATATCAAATCATTATAACTCTATATTCATGCCGCCCGCAACTCCAAGTGACATTTATCGTACAATTAACTCTCTCAAACATACTAGTAGCGTAGGTTATGATGGAATAACAACTAGTATTATTAAAAAAGTGTCTACTACTATATCACCGATACTATGCCACGTCTATAACTCATGCGTAGAAAAAGGAGTATATCCAAATAAGTTAAAACTAACAATAATAACACCCCTTTTTAAAAAGGGTGATCCAGAAATGCCAAATAATTATAGACCAATAGCACTAATACCAATTTTCTCAAAAATTTTTGAAAAGTTAATCAATAAAAATTTATACAATTATTTTGAAAAACACAACATAATATGCAAAGAACAAATGGGTTTTATGAAAAACAAATCGATAAATTGTGCAATACACGACTTCATAAAAAATATACTAACAAATTTTAATGAGAAAAATTATATGTGTGCGCTCTACATGGACCTTTCTAAAGCATTTGATTTTGTTAATCACAAAATTTTAATTGATAAACTGGAATCATATGGAATTAGAGGTAACGTACTTAATTTAATTAAATCATACCTAACTGATAGAAAACAAGTTACTCAAATAAAAAAACTATGTCCGAAGAGTCTTATGGAAATTTGCTACCTATCACCAACTCAAGAAGTCGATGATGGCGTGCCACAAGGTGGTGTTCTAGCGCCACTTATGTTCTTACTATACATAAACGACTTACCGAAAGTAATAGACGAAAAAATGGTACTCTTTGCTGACGATGGCACAATATTATATATTGGAAAAAATAAGAATCATCTGGAAACTGATATATTGAACTCCCTTGACAAAATTATAAAATGGCTAAACATGAATTACTTAAAAATTAATTTAGACAAAACCAATGTGATGTATTTTAAAAATTTTAAGCAGCCTAGTGTAAATATAGAGGTGGAATATATGAATACTAAAATTAAGCAAGTATATGTCTCTTCGTTCTTAGGAATATATGTGGATAGTGAACTGAATTGGAAAGAGCACTGTTACTATATTCGTGGAAAAATCAATAGGTTGTCGTATGCCCTATATATGCTCCAAAAAATTGTAGGATTAAATACAATTATAACTGCATATCAAGCTCAAGGCTCTCAGGCATCAGGCTTTGTTGCGATATGGAATAGTATTTTGGGGTAACTCTTCTGAAAAATATACAGTATTTAAAGCCCAAAAGAAATGTATAAGAGCTATATGTAGAATAAGATTAACGGACAGCTGTAAGCCACATTTTCAAAAACTTAAACTTTTGACATTTCCATGCCTATATATCTTAGAAAGCGTAACATTTGTAAAATCCAATTTACACGAGTATGAGACTTTTAAAAGCATTAGACATCGCCATAAGGTGTGTTATCCAAGTAGCAAAACTGCCTTACTTAATAAGAGTTACCTAGGCATGGCAGTTCGTCTGTACAATAAACTACCAAAATGTATACTCGAGATAAATTCGCTACAATTATTCAAAAATACGATTAAGACAACTCTGCTCAAAAAATCTTATTATGACATTGATGAATATTTAAATAATAACGCTTTTATTATTGAATAATGTATTATTAACATAATATTATTAATTGTTATTTTTATGTAAATATGTTGACATTTTCTACTATTCAATTATTATCGACTAGCTGTCCCGGCAAACGTTGTTTTGCCATTTAAAGTATTTCTACTTCATCAGTTGATACAAAATCTTACCCCCTCTTTTGTCCCCTAAAAGGGGTGGGGGAAAATTTTTATATACCAGATGTTAAGTTGGAAAAACAGTTAATAATATGATGTAAGTCCATTAAAGAAAAAGTTTGATACAAAATCTGACCCCCTCTTTGGTCCCCTTAGAGGGGTGGGGGGGTGATTTTTATACACCAGATGTTGAGTTGGAAAAAGGCAAATATATCTGCGAAAACCGCATTCAAATCGGATCAGTAGTTTTGATGTTAAGTTGGAAGAAGACAAATATATCTGCGAAAACCGCATTCAAATCGGATCAGTAGTTTTCGTGTGATAGTGGAACAAACATACAGACAGACAGACAGACAGACAAAAGAACTGACCACATTTTTGGCTTCTATAGCGATGTAGTGACACCCTCCGCTTATTATAATTTTTTGAATATCTTTAATGTACAGAATCTTCATTTCTACAGTTTTATTATATGTATAGATGACATGTAAATGGTGCTATTATTATTAATTCATGAAGCCCCAAGCGGCCACATCCGGCCGCGATAACAATGAAAAAGCTATTGTGTCTCGTTTTGCCACGACTGATGGGTTAATTTAATGAATTTGCTGGACAATTACTAACATAATATTTTATACTATTCTATTGACTGCAGCTGTTATGTAAATTCTATATACGAAATTGCTCTAGATTATTATTTTAATGCATACATAATATAATGTTAAAAATATATATTTATAAAATGTAATTGTAATTTAATAGACTTATATTATAATGTGAATTTGAATGTAATCATTTAGTTTTATCAACAATCAATTGTAAATAGTAACTAAGTATTTAAATAACTTTTGCATGCCCCAAGTGGCCTATGTGCTTGCAACTAAACTGAATGTAAGACCTATATCCTACACACATATGCAAAATAAATGATTTGATTTGATTTGATTTGAAAAAAAAATTCCACCGGCAGGGCTGTCACGTAAAAATTGCGATCAACAATCCACTAGCAATAATCGCGCGAGCGATTGCTAGTGGATTGTTGCGGGTATTCGGAACGTGCACGTCAGTAGTGACATATTTCAAACAAAGTTTCAGGGGCTTGTGTCAAAAAATAAACAACAAGAGTTTGTTTATTTTGTAAATACTAAAGCAAATAAAATATATTTAGAACAATAATTAGTGGTAGTTCGGTTCTATTTAGTTAAAAACTACTTGTGGTAAATGTATATAATCATAACAAACTGGTTTTACACTCTGTAAAACACTCAATAAGTTTCAAGGCAAAATCTATGCTAAAAGGAAATAAATTGATGTTAGCAGGACATGTAAGGAATGTAGAAGAGCTAAGAACTAATGGCAATGTTATTTTATACGAGCCAATATAATTCGCCGAACATCGATGACTTTAGCACCCTATAAAACAAGTTTAAAAACGTAAGTACTGAACCAACCAAAAAACGTAACTAAACATTTGGATAAAGCAAGTCTAAACATTTTTAGTCATTCTTACAGATAGATAATAATGCTTGGGATTGTTGCTGGAGTGAAATGCAACTGCGTTTATAACCAGAGCGGCAAGTGCAAACATATTGATATTGCTACTTTAATATTTAAATGTTTCATTAACAACAAAACTACGTTCAATATTCCTACTTTATACCTACTTGAACAAAATAAAAAGTAATGTTATTAAAAATCTTGTTTTAATTTATTTTTTACAACATTAAAACTCGTGAAGAAAATCGGAGTCTATAAATTTTTAATTTACTAAAACACTGCAAACATTCTTCATGTTTCTGAGTCTTTGCAGCATTAATACACTTTCAATATGGATTCTTACTCGAGCAATAGGTATCATAAGCCCTTTCGGTTTCCTCTTGAGAGTACTCATTTTGTTTTGCTCAAAATGGGGGCATAATAATTTAAACTTTTTACACCTTTCATCTAAAACTTGCTTAATTGAAAAACCTTTTCCATTCGAAACTCTATCTCCAGCTTCCAAAAGATCAGTTAAACCAGATGTATTATCTGGTTTATCGTCATTTGTAAGTCACTGTTTCTTCCACCTGATACTATGGATTTAAATGAAATATTCTATGAAACTATCACTGCAAGTTTTGTCGTCGGGTTTTGGAGACCATGGTGATCCATCAACACTAAAACAATAGTTAGGTACTCAATTAATATCTTTAGAAAATGCAACTCAAATAAAATTTACTTGACTGATAATGCAATTTTAGGTTATATCGAATCACATACTTATTCATTTTTACAGCAGCTATCCTTTTATATCTGATCTAATTTCCTAGTGGATTTAGGAAAAACATTAAATTTGTATACTGACTACCTATTTCTGCTGTTATTTTTGCAGTCTACGATACAAAAACAATTAAGACCAATTTCTAAAAATTTCAAAACAAGATTGACAAGTTTGTTTGACTATTAGCTGAGCCCTTGTGGTTGCATATTTTTGCGGCAAGCGCGGCAATCGCTTTCTGTATCCCCTCCACCCACTTCGCACGCTCCGAATAAAAACAATGGTGTCATGTATAGCGATCGATTGCAATCATATTGTTTTAACTGAGTGATACGAAATTGAGATTTTGGAGCAAATATCGCGCAATAATTGCTATCGCATTGCTCTCGCTAGATACGTGATACGGGGGCCGAACTTACATAGTTACATACATACAGAGCAAATTAAATAAAAGCTTTTAAAATTGCTCGCAGACTGTGATGTGACTTTTTCAATATTTCAGACAAAGACATGTAAACCTTCTGTTTCACGGTGTAGGTATATTTTTTTAATAATAGCGTAAGTTAATAAGTCATTTGGAAATCTAATGCTGCCTCTACGTCGACCAATAAAAGAGATTACGAACAAATAATTCGTTTACGATCGCCCATAGCATGGCAATAATTTATTACCAATCATGATTGTCCATCGTGGCCTAAGGGGGCTTTTTCTAAAAATTTAGTTTTTTCTTGTGATTGGGATCTTAATATTATTAATAATATGATTTTTTCTGTGAACTATGATAAACAATAAGGTATAGAAACTAGCAATACTCATAACAAAACAATTCTACACGTGGACTGAAAACTAAAATCCGCTTCGGAAATAAATATTCAATTTGAATCCGATTTACAATGAAAACTTAATCTACGAGCTACCCGATCCTACCCGTTCCTACCCGATCCTATACCCATTCCTACCCAATCCTACTCGTACCCATTTCCGCTGACCCATTCCGGCGCGGACATCGCGTGATTTATGACAAAATGTGCCAGTCCGTATGAGTTATGATGCACCGTGATGACTTAATACTGATCAACATCATTATCATCAGGAAATCACAGACGCCTCCGTGGTCCAGTGGTTCAGAGCTCGGCTCTTGACTCGGAGATCGTGGGTTCGATTCCCGCGTTGGCAACATGTTATTTCCAAGTTTGGTTAGGACAATGCAGGCTGATCACCTGATTGTCTGACAAGTAAGATGACCCATGCGTCGGATGGGCATGTAAAAAGTCGGTCCTGCGTCTGATCTCTCGCCAGTCGTGTCGGTCTTCCGTCCCACTGGGTTATGAGAGTTAAAGGAATAGAGAGTGCTCTTGTGTACTGCGCACACACTTGGGCACTATAAAATTACTCCTGCCTGGTTTCAATGAAACCGGCCACCATCACCGAAACCGGTGTGGGGAGTTATTATCAGGAAATCAGAATTGTTCATCATGAAAATGGGATTAATGAAAATTTTTTACATGACCATCCCACGCATAGATCAACTTCATTGTCTTTCATTGTCCTAACTAACCTACACGACGTCCATTACTCTAAACCTGAACTTTTAAGTTCCAACCTATTATAAGCTGCAATACTGCTGTTATTTATATTAAGGGGGCGAGTGGCGACTAACCCAAATTTTTCGATTTTATAATGTACTAGCTGACCCGACAGACGTTGTCCTGTCTAAACGATGATTATTTAATTCGAATTGGTATAATTAAGAAAAAATAGATTAAAATTAGTATCTCCATGCCCATCAAATTAAATTAAATAGTTTAGGCCAAAAACATAAAAGTTTATTGTGCGGGAACCATACATTTTCCGGGACAAAAAGTACTTATCCCTTGTCCTTTCCCGAGACTTAAAGTATCTCCATACCAAATTTCATCAAGATAGACTGAAAAGTTTAGGCGAAAATCATAAAAGTTTATTGTGCGGGAACCGTATATTTTCCGGGACAAAAAGTATCCTTTGTCCTTTCCCGAGACTCAAAGTATCTCCATACCAAATTTCCCTAAAATAGACTGAATAGTTTACGCGCAAATCATAAAAGTATATTGTGCAGTAACCGTACATTTTTTCGGGACAAAATGTAACTATCCAAAGTTGGTCTTCGGGACTCAAAGTATATCTATGCCTAATTTCAGCAAAATCGGGCCAGCGGTGATGTCGTGACCATGCGAATATGGATTCATTTTTATATATAGAGATTTTTATACTTGAAAATAAGCCCCGAATTGTTTCATTTTCTAAAATTAGATATAACATTATATTTCCAAGAATTCAATCTGAGCAAAAACACGATATCTTAAAATCTATCTATCTATCTAATTTTCACTAATTTTTCATTTATTGCCATAACCGAGCATTGAACTAAGTTAATATTTTAACATATTGTATAAAATTCTATCATTGAGAAACCGACCTAGCGGATTTTTAAAATTTATCGAGTTATTGAGAAAAAACTAATTTGGCGATGAACCCGCGTCGTCCTTTTTCACCTGGCATATGAAAGACGGGCGTGAGTGTGAAGAGAGAAGGACGATGTTTGATTTTTTGGGTTAGTCGCCCTCTTAGGTGAAACTTAATAACTTTTTAATGGTTTATAAATTAAAAAGGGGAAACATTTTTGGGAATTTTTCGTAACAATAAGAATTTTAAGGCTATTAGGGCTTCATAAAATAAAACAAAAGAGATGAAAAATCTGAAATGAATATTGATGATCTGAAAAAGGAAAAGCATTTGAAGTGAAAAAACAAACGACATCGGAAGGAAATAAACGATATTCAAGTCTTATCCAATGTTTGCATAGTCATAATAATTTGGAAGTATAATTTCCTACAGAAACAATAGGAGCGTACGAAATTTTCGTGAATGGGAAAAATAAGGGCTTTTAGTGCGTCCCTTGACCCACTTAACACAAAGGGCGTTTTATCTCGCAAATCTCGCCCTACCGGCTACCCACATAATCTGCCCTCACCTGACAAAACATTTCCAAAAAATTTACACACGTTTTTAAGGTTTGGAGAAACAACGTTTAAGATAAAACATGATTAATATACTTACCAAAAAAAATTGCTGGAAAGGTCTACAACAACGCAGTATCCCTAATAAAGCTCTTAAAAAGGATTCTTAATTTTGAGAGTGCTAAACATACATACATAATACGTTAGGAGGGTTACATTTGTTATTGAGAGCAAGGTAAAACACGCTCTGTTGTATCTCTCGCGGTCCCTTTACATTGGCTCAGGATTACGAACGCGGGGCATTCTATGGTCGACGTTAGTTATTAAATTACTTGTTACGCCAAGGAGTTGGAGAAGCGTACGAGCTTCAACAGGACCGACCGACAGACCGCCAACTCACATGAAAGACCGATGAAGGCAGCCAAGCTTAGTGTGCTGCCAAGCAGCTATGAAGGCATGCAAGGCAGGCATGTCTTTGTCGGTCTTTCCTGTGAGGTGCTCAGGCGCCCAAGCCGAGTTTTATTTAGGTGCGAGTGCCCTTCGTGTGGGCATCCTAGATGCTCGGGCGTTCTTTGTAATCTCTCACAGAAGAACGCTAAACGCGAGCTAAAGGCAATCATGATGGCAACCATGGTTGTCCATCATGACCCCTTAGGGTCAATTCGGACCGCAATACGACGCGTAGACGCATTTATAAATTTGTATGGATTTGATTGATTTCAATTTTGTGAGAGATCTTGCTAATCTGCCAAATCCATATTTTAGAAATGCATCGACGCGTCGCGTTGCGGTCTGAATTGACCCTTAGCTTTCATCAATCATATTGTTTTATCCACTGATATCTCATAATAAACACGCGAATGTAGAAACAAGCCATAGCCAATTAGTTAAATGGCGGACATCGATCGAGCGCAGGTGCCGCTTACATCTGCCTCCAGGGCCGTGATGCCGGATAGAATAGTGAACGTTGTTTTGTGGGAACACTAATAAATAAAGCTGTTGTTTCAATAGGGCTCCCACACAAAACTGCGAATTCGCATCTTTAGCATCGCAAAGTCATTTTTAGGGTTCCGTAGTAAGTATAAGTTTTGTCGCAGATTTTTGTGATGCGATGCGAATTCGCAGTTTCATGTGGGAGCCCATAATATTGTTTTTTTCCAGAGTATGGCTATATTTGGTACAAATTAATATAATGCAACATTTTTGTGCAACGTAGCAAATAATTTGATTATTACTTCTAAACACGAGCAAATACTTTGTAAGCGACAATAGAATAGAGTTCAGTAGGGACATGAATAAGGTGTGCGACAAAACGATAGAACAAATATTTATTTGGGACTTAAAGAGGGCGAATAGCAAATTAAACATCGTTCTTCTCTCTTCCCACTTATGACCTCCGCCTTTCATATTATGCCAGACACTTTCATGTGCAAAAGAATCAGTAACTAAGTTTTTTCTCAAACACTCGATATACAACATTCTAAAAATACTTAGGGTCAATTCAGGCCACAACGCGACGCGTAAGTGCATTTCTAAATTTGTATGGATTTGACAGATTTCAATTGCGTGAGACACCATGTAAGTCTGTCAATTCAATACAAAAGAAATGCTCCTACGCGTCGCATTGCGGTCTGAATTTACCGACGAAAATCAAATAAAATGCCACTTTATGACATAGACTAAAGGTATCATTTTCTACTGATATGTGTAGCGACCCATGCTGCCGCCGCTTGTGGTGTAAAAGCTAGTAGCGTAGAGTAAAATGACACCTATAGCCTATGCTATGCTGTAGCTATGCCATAAAGTGGCTTTTTCTTGAATTTTTGTCGGTCGCGGTCGCTCGCTGCAAATATCAGAAGGTCTACAGTTCTTGTGAAAGCGGTTCGTAGCAGCTCGTAGCACAGAACTACGAGAAGCTGCTACGAAGACTTTACAGCTCACGGAAGCTGCTATCGAATATCAATGGACGTTTGATATTCAATAACGTTACGATAACGTGCTCACTAATTCTCATCCCTCTTTGTACAATATGGCCCTATAGCCAAGACCTTTTCTTACATTTCTTTATAGAATCGCCAATCAAAATGTATGAAATTGACATATAAGCGTTCGATAATACGACGTTGACGTTCAACTCGTCTAACATCAATTCCATACATTAACGGTGATTCTATAAAGGAGCGATAAATAAAACGTCTTAGCTATAAGCTCTGCAGTTGTTTCTGATTTCAATGCTCCACTAATAAGCTTCGGCCAAACCTACGCGACCAAAGCGACTGCGAAGCGGGAGAGTATGCAACGCGTGGCGTTTGCGTCGGCAGAGCGGGAATAATCTACGGTTCGCACCGGCGCGTAGTCGCGCAGGTGTGCACACCAGTTTCGCGTTGCAGACGCTCCCGTCCCGCGTCCCGCTCGCGTCCCGCGTTACTGACGCGCAGGTTTGGCCGAAGCCTTATTCTTCCTTCTGATTTGTAGTAATGAAATGTGATCAGTTATCACGGCTGACCTGGTTAGGGTCGGGTCAGCACGAGTGGAGTTGTAAACTGCTTTAACTGTATTGTATCGCATTGGCTGTATTACAATCCATACTAATATTATAAATGTATGTCTGTCTGTCTGTTACCTCTTCAAGCTTAAAGCACTAGAGCGTTTTTGATGAAATGGTATAGAGATACTTTGAGTACCGGGAAAGGACATAGGATACTTTGATCCCAGAAAAATGTACGGTTCTCGCACCATAACCTAATTTTGTCGCAATGGCGTTGCGGACTTCAACTAGTGTTTTATATACAAACCTAATTCTTTTAATATCCATCGATACTAATATGTAATGTGAATTACAAAAGCGTGTTAATCTGTCTGTCTGTTATCATTTCGCCATTTGTTCTCAATGAAACCTTTATTTACATTTACAGTTACGTGATATTTTGTACAGAGACACTTTAAATCTCAAGAGCACACACAGTACGTTTTTAAAACGGAAAAAGTACGACGATCCTTTGTGATAAACGGATTCCTACATGATTAACATGAAACATCTACTACATACACATTTGCTACGCTGTAATCGGTTAAAAATGTAAATATTTTTTTCAGACTAAATGTTGGTTTCATTTTGTTTGAAAGCTGACGTGAATGGAAAAACATTTTGTTTTTAACAAACCATAATATTGGTACAGTAACTGGATTCTGTTTATTCCAACTTTTAGTTCCCCAACGAATGTTACATCGAATAAAGCCAAAAACACAGCAGTACCTTGATTTTACTATTTTAGTGCAACATCAATGCAGCATAATTTGTTGTTCGATGCAGTGAAAATGGTATTCATATGAAATGTCAACCAGTTTGTTTTTAACACCCTTTTATTAGCTTGGACTGTATAAAATATGTTACGGAATCTTTGAGCAAGATTTTTACCTATCGCCAGTAGTCTAATTAATTCGAAACTTTGCATACGTATTAAGAACCAATGACAATGCATTAATTTAATAGTAGTTAGTTTAAAGCTTAAAACTATGTATTATTGATAATGTTAATGCTATAGAAGGATAACTTTAATAAATTATCCAAATATGGCTTCATTTATCTCCATTAGCACGTATCTGGGGCAACAAGAATTACATGACCAACCCGAGTATGACAACTAAAATTGCACAATTGGTATGCATTTCGTAGATCGATTTTCTTGTCTGAGTTACTTTTCTATAGTTTATAATACATAGTTTCACGTATATGAAAATACTGCTTCGCTGTTAATTAGGACCCGGTCTCGATAGATCAAGAAACGAAGCTGCATTAACATTGCATCAAAACAGTAGAATTAGGGTCATAACACAGTGAAGTTTCAATTAAATCACTTCACAACATCCAGCACTCAACTCACAACTTCACTGAAATTGGTCGGAAATTCAAGTGTTATCAAAAATTCGCCGCTGAATTTTACATTTTTAATTGCTTCTTTTGTAAAATTATTTGGTGAAATAGTGATTAAAAAATGATGAATTACTTGACGCCCGCAACTCCGTTGTGCCAAAATTCGTTTATCGCGCGGGATCTATAATTTTTTCGAGATAAAAACTATCATAATATTATCCTAGTTCAGGCATCAACCCACCTAAACGCTTACTGTAAAACTGTTCACATATCACTGTATTATTATTAAGGTGAGAAATAAATGATGATTATGATTATTATAATATTATGTCCTCTCATATCATCATAATATCATAATATTATCTCCTCATCCAGCAAAATCGTTTCTGTGGTTTGGCCGTAAAGACGTAACAGACAGACAGACATTCACATTAATAACATAAAAATAAATAATAAAAATAAGATAGATTTATTGCGAAACATCGCAACCCTGCCAACCCATGTTATATGAAAACATTTATTGTTCAATGTTTATTTACTGCGAACTTCACCAAAGCATAGCCATGTTATATATTTTTATTAAACACTTTGTTACATTTTTAACGAAGCACATCTAAGTTAGAGCTCCCCCGCGCAAAAGACCGGTAAGACAATACAACTTTGTCGGGGAAACTAAGTCCATTGTTCCTTTGTAAGATGATGACTTACGCCTTTGTACGATGTTCTTTTACAGATGACTGCGGTAAGATCTTTTGCCGCAAATTCCTAAGCATGATCCTTAATGAATGAAAGGTCTACATGGGTACGTTATAGTAATACAATGATTGGTCCTTGTCTAATTACCCGTTACCGTACATTTTTACGGGACAAAAAGTAACCTATGTCCTTTCCCGAGACTCAAAGTATCTTCATGCCAAATTTCAGCAAAATCATGCCAAAGTTCAGCGGTTCAAGCGTGAAGAGGTAACAGACAGACAGACACACTTTCGCATTTATAATATTAGTACGGAAGTATTGATAATTGAGCTTACTCCCAAGGAAACCGTGCACTATGCAAGTAATTGAATGCCATTCCCATTATGAAGCTTCTAACAATAATAATCAGATTTTAATCTTAATATTCATTTAACTTTATCTTTTTTATTTCTTTTTATCGAAGTAGATTCTTCGTCATTAGTAATATAGGTAAACGTCCTTTAAAGGTCCTGGAAAGCTTTTTACGCCCGCCATAATAAATGAAAGCAAGTACCCTTGTGCCCACTTAATCCTGAAATATCTCCCTTAAATCTCCACTTCCCTAGCCCTTATCGGCGAGTTTAGTACCTGCGCCATTCGAGTCCTATCGAAGGGCGTAAACTTAGAATAATACGACCGTACCGTCCACGCGTCTGTTTCCAATAACTTTTATTTTGTATCTTCTTATATTCTGTTAGAACACAAGTCACAACATAACAAAAGTACAAGTTTCATTGAAATGTTAACCTTATGTACTAGTTTTATAATTATTGTGAGAGTGTGACTGTCTATCTGTCTGTTACTGCGTAACAATTTGACTGCCGGGAAAATAGTATGTTTTTCTAAACTAAAAATTATCAAAACATAGTAATTATTGTATCTAAATTCTTATTAAAATAATGAATAAAATGTGAAAAAAAACTCTTCCAAAATTTTTAATACAGCCATTTACCTAAACAAACGTATCAATATCAAATTGAATGCTAAGATTGCGTCAATATTTTCCGACATTTTAAGATGGCAGCCATTTTGATTTGAATAAACACAACCACACCCGCCATCCATCGAGCAATATAAACAGTCTTTTGAATCTATACGAATAAAATTAAAGTGTCTACTTGTGATTTCTCTCTTTCGCATCTCTCTCTATGTTATGTCTTAACGATTAAATAGACCTATTTAGATGAAACTTGGTATGAATCTATATATATAAAAATGGATTTCCAATTGTGTTAGTAACGCTAGTAACTCGATAACGGCTGAACCGATTGTGCTATTTTTAGTCTTAAAATAATCCTTGAAGTCCAGGGAAGGTTTTAAAGTGACACGAAGTTCACCGGGACAGCTAGTTTATACCATAAAGAAAATAACTTGCTTGCGCGATAAACATATTTATGAAGGAACAAATTTGATAAAAATTTGAAATTACAAAGAGGCACTTTAATTTTATTTGTATAGCGTGGATTTACAGGGCATGACCTTAGCCTTCAAAAATCGAGCAGCTTGTCAATCATATCCAAAGGCCAAAGGGTGATTTCTGACATGTGTTTGGTCTGGTCGACTCCACAGACTATTTGATAAGTAAGGTACTATAATATTATAGTTACTTGCTCAGAAAACATCGGTAGCGCGATGCAGGATTTGCGATTTGCGAGGCTAAATGGTTTGCCACAAACATGTGACGTAGTTGAAGTAACGGGCAAAGCTAGTATGACACAAACAGTACTTCACCTATCTATTAATTAATATCGCAGCGTGATTTCTAGCTAAGCAATTCCACTGAATACACGATATTGTTAATTTAACAAGTAGAAAGACGAATTATTAATTTAATTTGGAAGTTCACTCGCTTTTCATTGTGATTAGAGGCGAATGTCCTTTTTGGGTGAGCTTTAACGAAATTTAAGAGAGATAATAAAGTTTCAAAAATATGCTCACTCAGTAAACCCACAGTAATTCGTTTTGTAAAATGTTTAAAATTATTACCGAAGTTATCAAGGGACGGATGGACGGACAGAATAAAAGGGTTCTTTGTACCAATAGAGAAAGATTGATTCATAGGCAGATGTGTACCCACGTTTTCTAGTCGGGGTATGTATGTAGTTAGGGCCCTAACCCACGGTGATTTTTTGTAGCGGTACTATCGCTACAAAAAATCACCGTCGCTACGCGTAGCAAATGCGACTAACAAGCGGGGCCGCGCTACACCGTAATGGCAGCGGCGAGGCGAGCACTTTCAGTGTCATATGATTTTAAACTTTATCTCATTAATATTGTATTACATAGTATCGCTTGAGAAGTCTACGGCCGCCCGTGGTCGCTCGCGATGCATTGCATGCAGCATGCAGATAGCGCGTTTAGCGACAAAAAGTCGCCGAGTGCTAGGCTAGGGCTCTAAATTTACTCAATGGTCATTCGTTAACTGCCGCGGCCGGCTAGAGTCGATATAACCCTACCAAATATATTCTGCTATCTGCATTACGACTTCTCTGAAGCGCAATACACGCTGAGCCCGCCGGGCCGCCGACAAAGCCCGGCGACACAACCCGGCGGCCTGTATGAAAAGAATGATGTCGGCAACATGCGCCCGGGCGTGTTACCCGCCGACATGTTGGCGGCTTGGGTACGCCTGCACTCAGTTGCCCGGCGACACAACCTATAGACACGCGGCAATCACCGACCAATCACTGACTGCCAAATTATTTCTCATCTCTAGCCGAATTTCAAAAAATCAAATTTTCCGACTTGTATTATGTGAAGCCGCCAACTAGACCGCCGACAAAAAGTTGCCGACGTATTATGTCGGCAGCGGCAGTACAACAAATTGAGTCACTGTTTATAATGTATTACTTATGTAAGCTTAAGACAATGAAGTTAAGCTGTCTCCAAGGACTAACCCGAAGTCGGCCGCTGACAAGGGACAAAGTGGGCGAAGTCATTTATCAGACAACAAATAGTTTTAAGGACACAAGTTCTAAACAGATTTAGGTATTATGTGTTTGGTATTACTTACGTAGTACCTAACTATTTAGTAATCTTTGGTATTACTAAGTTTTGCATAATATGATAATACTAGATGACGCGAATTTCAACAAAATCGGTTCAGAGTTTGGGCGTGAAGAGGTAACAGACAAAGGACATACAATTTTTTATTGAAAAATATGCCGTCCCGCGCGAACGAATTTAGTTGTAGGGTAACAAACTTTTAGATAATATCATCTCCTACCAATAAATGGACTCTGTTAACCATTTATGTGTATTAGCTCACAAAAATATATATTGAGTTGTGATTCGTGCATTCGTGTTCTAATTGTAGTGAACATGATCATTTAGAACAAGTTTTTTTTTGTGGGTTAATACACAAAATATGATTAACAGCAAAAATACGTTTACGCTGCGTATAACTACACAAGTTTCACTATAATTATCTGATAGGTGACTTTACCAATTAGCTAAAGTCAAGTAGACCAGCCCTTTAGCCAAAACGTTTTCTTTGTCGCTTTTGATCAGCGATTATATAAAAAGCGATATAGAAAAAGTCTTGGCTAGGGGCTCTGGTGATTCACAATATTAAACATTTTCATTCGTAAGAGGGGCTATTTTATTATCTCTTTTGTTTTAGCAATTCTAGAGCCACGTGTACCTTTTAATAAATTATTATGATTTGCATAACTAATTACTGCAAAGGTACACCACTTCATAATACAGTCACGTTGTTAATAATGCTGTTTATATTATTATCCTTCGCTTTGAATAATTAATTAATTAAAAAAGCTAATTAATTAAAAAAGTTATGTTTGTTTTTAATAAAATAATTGAAAAGAAAATTGAAAACAAAGTTAGTTTGCATTGTGGTTTTAATTCTATAGAAATTTTTAATTGATATTAAGGGAAAAGACCTAATGGCAGACACTTTAAGGAAACATGAAACATTTTAATGTTATAAAATATATATTTATGAAAATAAAGGATTGATAACTTCTTCCATGTCTTCAGTAACTCTTACAAAATAAAACTATTATAATTATTCTCTGACAAATCAATAAAAAATATATTATTGGTCTTTTTGTAAACTTAGTCATAAGTACTAATAGATGACATCACAAAAAACGAACATCACTAATAGTAGACACCAATATAAACTAATAGTTGACATAGAACATTACATTACATTTTACATTTTTCCTATTATTAGGTCCTTATTTGTAATTTTTCAAAAGATTTCATTTACTTCATCATAGTAACTACATGCATCAGAAATATTATCCACGTTGTCTCCAGATTCTATTCATTCTTCTTCCATGCTGAAACTATATTTCCTTTTATTTTTATTTTTCATATTTTTTTCCTAGCAAATTTATTTTCAGTCTTTAGTCTCCATGCTTCTTTTGCTTCTTCTTTTTTCTTCTTTCTTTTCTCAGCTCTCCTTTTTCTTCTTTTTCGGATAAAAAACTAAAGCAATCGATATTTAGGTCAGTACAAGGTCTAATATTAGACACCACGTCCATTTTTAGGTGCAGTAGTTCTAAGTTCTTAGATTGTTAATAGAATTATATTTTCAGAGAATAGTGATGATTTTTGCAGTAGAATAAAGTACGAAATAACTTAAGTATGTATTGCAAAACTCAAAGATGAGATCCATGTCATCTATTAGGTTTTTTACATTTTCAAGAACTAATAGTAGACACCCTTTATATTGTTAGGGAAAATGGATAAAAAATCTTAAATAAACATTAATTAGTGTATACAACATGACCATTTATCCAATGAAATCAATAGAAATTACAAAAAATCAAATAAATGTATTCAAAACTTACGTGCAAAATTTCGCCTTCCTTAACCTATTTGCTAAGAAATTGCCGAGCGCGTGTTGACGCGGTCATATTATTTACGAAAACTGATCCCATTTTAAAATTTTGTTCCTGAAGGCGTCTCTTATATATTTTTTCAATTCAACAGATAGCTTGAGAAGCTTATAAAATTTACAGTGGTGAGAAATAATTAGAGTAATTCTTATTTTTATGGTATTTTTGTCATAAGTGTCATCTATTAGTTCAGTGTCTAGCATTAGGTCTTTTCCCTTATAATATATCTTTCTTTTTAATATTCATTTGTGTTTTGAGATAAAAAAGTACGTTTTCGGTTAAAAAAGATTCAGACAGACACACATTCGCATGTATAACATTTGTATGGAAAACTTTGACTATGTATTATAAAATATCTAATCAAAATAATGTTATATTAAAAAAAAAAACTTTTCAGTATAGTGTGGCCTGTAGAGAAAGGATCAATTTGCAACTTCGTGAGGCAGCAAATGCATCGTAACGCAATTGCTGCCTGCTTGCTGCCTGTTCTTAATTAAAAAAAAGCATCGCGACGTCTCTAGTCGTTGTAAATTGCACTTACGACCTAGCTAGGAATTACACCAATACACATGCATACATATACATACAAACAATTAATCCCTGTAGCCACAGCACTTAAGTCAATTGTATGTATGTACATGTGATATTTGTCAGTCGTCCCACACGTAGGTTGATGGGTCTCGTCCCCTTCAATTAGCCCAAACCCGGGGATTAGGTGCGAGCCACTTTGTCATCGTGATTTGGGAGCGGGGAAAAGTGGACGTTGATCCTTTGTGGTTGTGTACTATCAGAGAAGTTGATTCAGACCTACGTAATGAGGGTTGTCGATATACCATTTGCCACCAGAGGGACGGTGGTATATTAACAACACAGTGCTGTCAGCTGTGCGAACTGTTTGACGCCATATTTGTTTTCGTGACTAGGTATAACTAGCGCCGCAGTGGGAAAAAATGAAATACGTTCAATTACCTGACTGATTTCATGTCCGCTACTTCAAAGGGCTATGTTACAAATCGCTAGCTAGTTGGACGTTGAGTAATGATCGTTCAACCGACGCGACGTTCGGCCGAGTCATTCAATCGAATCTCAGATTGAACCAGATGACTGCGACAATGCCTACATAAGTCTTTACCAGCGTCTGAACATATGTGCCAAATTTCACAAGTGTGTAGATTATGTTTTTATGTTTATGTTCTCGTATCTCCGGAACCACAAGATTTTAGTGATTCTTTTTTGTTATGCTAAGTATTGTAAATCTGAGGAAATACTGCAAGTCCCCGTACGAGCACCGGTGATCGCGAAAACAATAGAATACAATAGCATTTCCGAGAATCCCCGATCGAAGGATTAAATTAAATTAACAATATGAAATAAAATTTTATTAAATACTGGATGACGCCCGCAACTCCGTTGCGTCAAAACTCGTTTATCGCGCGGGAACCGTACATTTTTCCGGGACAAAAAGTATCCTATGTCCTTTCCCGGGACTCAAAGTATCTCCATGCCAAATTTCAGCAAAATCGGTTCAGCGGTTTGGGCGTGAAGAGGTAACAGACAGACAGACAGACAGACAGACACACTTTCGCATTTATAATATTAGTATGGACTAATAGAGGTTTACTGCTCATAACAATAGTAATTTAAATTCAAAGATCATAATTCAAATTAACTATCCAAAACGTTTTGGATATCGTTTGCACATTAAAATAACGATTATTGTGCACAAAACCAGCTCATTGTACCAGTAATATTGTTATTGGACATTTTCAGATAATTAGTTGAAATATCAATATTATACCAAAATATAGTGAAATACTCCGTTGTTTTATAAGCTTGTGATTAACTATACCGTACTCGGCGAAACATGACGGCAGCGGTCATTGACTCCCTGTCAAAAACTTGTCATTGTCTATATAAACCGCGATTGACAGTGAAGTGTCAGATATGTTGTCAATCGCGGCTTTGTATAGAAAATGACAAGTTTTTGACATGGAGTCAATGACCGCTACCGCCATGTTTCGCCGAGTACAGTATAGATAACGCCCGCAACTCCGTTGCGCAGAAATCCGTTAATCGCGAGAACCGTACATTTTACCGAGATAAAAAGTATCCTTTGTCCTTCCCCAGGACTCAAAGTAGTAATATTAATACGGTTTTAGAATTATCGAAATTTGTATGCCCCTAAAACTGTACATTTTCCAAATACAACATTTCATCTAAATCAGTTGAACTACTTAATGCGGGGTTCACACGGGTGACTATATCCGCACGATTTACGCCGCACGGCGAGAATCGACTGTCTAAATGGCAATACGCCGCATGCCCAGTCGATTTTCGCCGTGCGGCGTAAACCGTGCGGCTATAGTCACCCGTGTAAAGGGGCCCTAAGATTGAAAAGTTAACAAACAGACACACTTCCACGTTTATTATATTATTGTTGATATCAGCACATAATATACAGGGTGTAACAAAACTAAGTGTAAGTGATATTATAACACTTTAGGGTGTATATTATGGGTCCCCTATAGACGAGGTATAAGTTATAACAAAACTAAGTGATAATACTTTAGAGAGTGTATATTTCCCCTATACAGAATATAGAGTTCACTGTAAAAGTAGCAGCGTTGAAAGAGAAACTTTTTTACCTTTGTATAAAGTCATAACGCGGGGGCGCTTTCCCATACAATTGACAAATAAAATTTTACTCTTTCAGCGTTACTACTATGACAGTGACCTCTATACAGGGGACTCATACACACCCTAAACTATTATCACTTAGTTTTGTTACGTCTTGTACTATCAGTATGGAAGTACGAGTTGAAACTTTTTCGTTCTTAAGTTGACAACGACAAAGGCAACACATAATATAACTTAAATTCTCAAAGAAAACAATTAATTTATTAGTAGTGCGTGCTCAAAGTATACACGTTTCGGCTTTTTGCTCCCACCTCCATCACCTCCTAACTCCCAAGTGTAAGACCCCCCACCCCCCGGTGTATCACCTCCCCATGTAAAATCATCCCACGAGCGGTTAACGCTGCTCCGATATTTTTGAAATATATATTCTTCATTTTAATTTTTACTACCACATTTTGTTATCATGACTTTGCAACAATCATCGCGTCCATCGCGTCATCGCCCATGGACACTCGCAACATGAGAAGAGTTGCAAATGCGTTGCCAGCTTATAATCCTACCAATTTAAATAAAATATAGAAATGCAATAACATTAACTTGGTCGAGCATCATTTTTGTCATTAAGATAAAAATAAATGAAAAGATAGTATAATCAACAGGCTTAGGACCACTCCAAAAAGGGCTAGTTAGTTAAGTTATATAAACGGTTTTCCAATCAAACTAGATAGTCGATTATTCGAGTCACCAGTCGACAATTTTCCATGTAATCGACCGATCAGTCTAGTGATGTTCCATAGATAACGTAAGTACAATTAGCAAAGGTCCGTTGTTAGGACTACCCCGTAATAAATAAGGCCTGTAAAGGTGTACATAGAAAATTCAGTGAACAGAGTAGCTGTACACAGAAATGATTTCGATAAAAATAAAAAACCTTTGGTTAAAGTTAGCACGTATGTTAAAAAACTCTGGGCTTTTTTACGATATTTTCTTTTGAAAAAAGTGTATTTCTCAAACAAAAAATTTTAGTTTTATGTACACGAATAAAGACTGATGAGAAATGGCGCAATTCAGTAAGAGTTATATGATAATATAATATCAATCCCAACATACAAATCATAACTAACATTTATTTTGACCGGACCTAATACGTCCGTCGTCCACTTATAAAGTAATTTC
The DNA here is from genome assembly GCA_963422495.1 of Polyommatus iphigenia. NCBI lineage: Eukaryota > Metazoa > Arthropoda > Insecta > Lepidoptera > Lycaenidae > Polyommatus > Polyommatus iphigenia. The sequence goes on from OY730189.1 coordinate 11,385,430, forward strand.
CTTGATGGTATTAACTTCTGGTCGCTTAGTGCAGGTCATTTCCCTTCTTCCACAATGTCACATTGTTCTAAATCAATTTCTCAAGTACATCTACTCTAGAAACCATTTTCCAGCTATAAACAACACCTCTGTTACCAACACCTCAATTACTATTCTAATTGTAACATGACATGTTAACATCGCAGACCAATTAAATATTAGCAATAAATTTAGTATTATAAGAATGACATAGTATAATAGGTATATAATTTATGAAAAATGAGTAGATAACTTATGTTAATCCATCAATGGTTTTTGTTGTAGTGGTCAGGATAACAAATGTAGTTTTTGTAGATAACCTGAAGTCATGGTGCAACAAGTTAATTTTTTTTTAGACTCTATCTAATCCCACATCCTCCAGCTTCTTACTTCGACAATTGGGTGCTAAAACAAAAAGTAAAAATTAGAATAAGACTTGTATGACCCTCCATTATAAAGAAGGCTTTTATAATATGTTTATAATATTATGTACTTACCGTATGTGTGTGCACCTCAGGAGTCAGGATAGCGAAGTATTGCTGGATTTGGTCGACATAACTAGTAACATATCATAATATTTACACTGTGATAATATAATAAAGACTGCTGCTGTCTGTAATAATTATTCCTGGATGTTAAACGCCACGTGGCCAGTAGATGATACTGCAGATTTAAAAACCTCAAGTCATAGATATGGAGGGTAGATGTGTCATGGCGAACAAATTAAATTATTTGACAATTAGTTTTTTTTTCTGTTTTTGATTGACATTGATATTAAAGTCGTTATCGTTTTTTTTTCTCTGGATAGCAAAAGGCAATTTTTTTTTCTTCTATTGTTATTAATATAATAAATGTGTGGCTATCATTTAATTATGACCAATATAGAATTTATAAGTATTAAATTTTGCATGCTTCCAAAGCAGAATGTTTGATACTGTATAATATAACTTACTTTAAGATCTTTGTAACAACATTCTTTGCAAATAAATGATTATTATTATTATTATTATTATTATTATTATTATTATTATTATTATTATTATTATTATTATTATTATCTGTACTTCACTACACTGTGGCCCAATAATCGATACGTAGTTTCGGCCAGTGAGCACCAACCCCGGCCCACAGCCCACGGCCCGCTCGTTTACGAATACTTAATGTGCGGCCCGAGCGGTTACACCGACTATATTTATTACCTGTATGCCCTTTGGAAACTTAAATCACTTACCAACAGGCTACCCACCGTTCTTATATACCGCCATAAAAACTTATATCCATACTAAATGCTAATATTATGAATTCGAAAGTATATTATCCGTCTGACTGTTATCTTTTGACTGATAAGCCGATATTGATGAAATTGGGTACCCATAGGAAGGAAAAAGAACAGTTTTCATCACAGCAAAATATAAATTTCCCGAGCGAAAAATCAATTTGCAAGTAAGTTTGCTGGCAACGTTTGTTATTTTGCAAAAGTCTGCAAATATTTGCGATTATATTATTATGTTTATTTTCAGATAATATACTGTTTTATATAATTTGAGACTCATATCAAAGCACATAAAACAGACCACCGACCGTAAAAGACATGAGTTATCTTTTCTCAGAAAAATACTCTCCCGATAGTGAAACAATAAAAGTTTTCCGCGACAGAAAACAAGCAATGTCTCCGCCCGCCCTCTGTACGCCGCCTAAAAACTTATTTATTGAAATAAAATATACATTTTATGATTCCACCATCTTGTACCTTCGTGTTCGACACTTTACAGAAGAAAAAGAACCATTTCTTTCAAAGTACAACTGTAATCAGAGAGCAAATTACTTTGCCAGTTGCCTCCATTAGATTTATTCATTTGAATAGAAACTCTATGCATAGGGACTTAGAAGTTACATTCAATTGACGGGGTCCGAGCTTCGGTGCAAAGAGTTAAGCCATTATTATAAAGCCAATTATGTAACTCCCCCGATGTGTTCGCAAGGTTTTAGGATTTAAATAATGAATTAAAACGATTTGAATTGCAAAAATACTGGTAATAATGTTGTTAGGATTCGTTAAATCTTTTTAGGCCGTAATCATTTTTGATTAATGAGGTAAAAATACTTTTGTGTTTTTACAGTATTGTTAGTAAGTAATAAGAACATCCACACTTCGTCTGCTGTACATAAAGACGATAAGGACATTGTTCTGTCCTTGTCTGACAAGTCACTTTTCTAACGTATCATGAATGTTTAGGCATACTTTCTGTTAGGAGAGGGTTAGTATAATATAATATTACCTAAATGCACAGCATAATCGCCGTTTTCCTACATTTCCATAAACAAATCTTTACTCTTTCATATCCTTCTTTATTCCTTTAAGTATTCGTATTATGTCATAAGCAGAATACTTTTTGCCGCATTGTGCTTGTAAATACGAGAAACTAGAATGTCTTATTTCAATATTTCATTCTTAAATATAGTAGGAACTAGGGAAATGTCTGGCTCCCGGCATCTTTTAATAAAAAAAAACATAATAAACGTGCCCTCACATACCAAGAGCAATCCCGCGTTTAAATATTGCTATAAATTTCTTACAGGCGCTTCATTTTATTTGCATAAGCATTTTACTGTACTAGAGGTATTAGGTAGGTATTTCAATTTAATTCTAAAGTGTAGTATTATTTGTCATTACCAGATACTGCTTTACCTACTGAAATTTTATTATGTAAACTAATCTGTAAGCAGAGGCGGCGCAAGGCGTGGGCGATGTGGGCGACCGCCCACGGCCTCGCGGTCCAAGGGGCCTCGCGCCTCTTGGATCCCGAGGATTTTTCCTTTTGGGAATTTACGCGTTTTCAAACTCAAATTTTATTTATAAAAAATGATTGTCTAAAAATAATCCATTTGGGCCTAGGGGGCCTCGCAAAATGTATCTCGCCCACATACAATTTTGGTCTTGCCCCGCCACTGTCTGTAAGTAGCTTAATCTTACAGATTGATAGAACATAACACTTGTTTTCAACGTATTTTATTTTAAGGTAATTTAGTTATAGAAAAGAAAATTACGAATCGAAACATAATCACAGAATCGCAGATTTAAGGGCATAAAAAACTCGATTAAGCTATAAAAGGGCTAATGATATGACAAGGGCTAAATCGAATCAATAGCAAGGTGCGCGACGGGAAGTACAATGGCGGCCGACTTCCGGCGCGACCGGTCCACTTCCGGTGGCTGAGGTATGTGGCTATATGCGGGTTGTATATTCTGGAAAAAGATAGGGTAGGCCAGACGTAGGATTAACCTTATTTGCATGGGACACATTACATATCCTTACTAATGTTACATAATAATAATAATTATAAAATAATAATAATTATAAAATTATTATCATAATGTTACATATGCGTCTGTCTGTCTGTTACCTCTTCACGCTCAGGCTGATTTTAGTCTCATACTGACCGCACGCGCACCATCGGCGCTCATGGCCCGAGATGTATAAAATTCTAGAAAGTTTTTTTTTTATAATGCGTAATGTTATGCGCTACTTGTCGGTGTCGGCGACGACGGTCATCGTGAGACTAAAATCATCTGAATCGACTCAGATGAAATCTTATTTATAAAAATGGATTTTCAAATGCGTTAGTCGCGCTAAAACTCGAAAACGGCTGAACGGATTGGGCTGATTTTAGTCTTAAAATATTCGTAGAAGTCCAGGGAAGGTTTTAAAGTTACACACGAAGTTCACCGGGACAGCTAGTCTTATATATAAAAATGGATTTTTAAATGTGTTAGTCGCGCTAAAACTCGAAAACGGCTGAACGGATTGGGCTGATTTTAGTCTTAAAATATTCGTAGAAGTCCAGGGAAGGTTTTAGAGTGACACGAAGTTTACCGGGACGGCTAGTCTTATATATAATTATTATTTTTAACTTCCAAGGTAAAAACAATAATAATATGAACTAAAAAGTATTAAATAACTCTTACTCTTTAATAGTGCCTTTTTCAGAATTCGTCTAAATCTCAACTAGGTATTTCTGTACATACTACAGTCTTCATTATTTTGAAGTCGGTACCAGCTAATTTAATCGTTAGTTCAGTAATATCTGAAACTTTTGGGACTGGTACCGACTTCAAAGTAATGAAGACTGTAGTATGTACAGAAATACCTAGTTGAGATTTAGACGAATTCTGAAAAAAGCACTATTAAAGTGTAAGAGTTATTTAATATTTTTTAGTTCATATTACTATTGTTTTTACCTTGGAAGTCGGTTTTAATTTTTTTGTTAATAATAATAATTTCACTCTTTTTAATTATCTACAAAATAAGGCTTTATGCGTAAATAACCAATACGAATGTTAACTATTCACATTATGTTACGTAAGCGAAATTGTGGTAAATGCTTGCAGTTATCTAAGCGATGCTGCAATTTCCAAACTTTTATCTTTAAAGGTTCAAGAGTTCTGTTCAGTGCCTTTGGACCAATAGACACCTTCGTATGTAATTTCTCTTATTCGTAACATATTATGTTTAACTTACTAGAAACAACATCTTAACCACTATGAGTGTTTTGAAAAATTTCAAGGATTTCCCTCGATTGCTCATAGATCCCATCATCAGCTCAACCACTTTCGTAATTGTGAACACGAAATTTTCGAAAATCGGCCCACAAACAGTGAAATAATCATCAAAAACATCTGCTTCGATGCAAAATATCACGAAAAGTACCAATAATTCGGTCATAGTGTGATGACCCATGGTATAATTATGGTTGTGATGATGATAATCAATTAAATTGATGTATTGGCTTATGCTTTCAGTTGTTTAAACAACGCCGAAATTCCCAAACCTGTACCTATAAGCATTCAAAAGTTCTGTTCGGTACCTTCGGATCCAGGGTATAACCTGGTGCGAAGTCTTACTTTTTGGTAGCATTTACCTCGAATGCTTCAGAAAAAATCGAAATCACTATATGTTTTCATACAAATTTCAAGGAGTCCCCTCGATTCCTCAAGGATCCCATCATTAAATCACCACTTTTGTAAACATGGTACCAAATTCAAGTCAAACCCTATACAACACACAAAGAATTTTGAAAATCGGACCACAAACAGCTGAGTAATCGTTGAACATACATTAAAAAAAAACATACAGCCGAACGTATTACCTCCTACTTTTTGGAAGTCGGTCAAAAATGGATTTTCAAATGTGTTAGTCGCGCTAAAACTCGAAAACGGCTGAACGGATTTGGCTAATTTTAATCTTAAAATATTCGTAGAAGTCCAGGGAAGGTTTTAAAGTGACACGAAGTTCACTGGGACTGCTAGTCTTCTTATATATAAAATGGATTTTCAAATATGTTCTCGAAAATGGCTGAACGGATTGGTCTGATTTTAGTCTTAAAATATTCGTAGAAGTCCAGGGAAGGTTTTAAAGTGACACGAAGTTCACCGGGACAGCTAGTTACGTATAAATATTACGGGAGACCGAAAAGAACATAGTTTCTGCTGCGGAAAAATGTACAGTTCCCCGCGATTACCGAGTTTTCGCGCAAATCCGAAGTATAGGCGAAAGTTAATTGGTTACTTCTCCACGCAAAATCTACTGGATTTAAACTTTGTTGTAGTAGTAGAGTATCCCAACAAGATACGCGCTAAAAACATAACCCAGGAGGCAGTCGGGTAAAAATACAGCGTTTCCATGGGATCATAATATCAATTATTATGTCCCCTGATCAAAGACTAAAGATATAATAATATATTCTTCTTAGTATTTCAGAAATAAATCTTAACATTTAGTCATTACAAACACAAAATCTTTTGCCACCAACGCGAAGCTAAGCATCGGACTCGAATGGACTTTAAATAAGTTTGGCCAAGTAATGCCAAGTTAAAAACTCCGCCAAGTTGGAACATTGGGGGTTCGTATTTGCATTTTCTGTACAATTGTCACCGTGGGACTGCGTAAAGTTTACGAAATGCAGATCTGTGAGGATAATGTAGCCTTTTTTTTATGCGCAGGGGAAACCCATCACGGGTGCCCCGGGCTGGGGTTGTGCCTCAGTTCTGAAGCACCCCGGGGGCATGTGGGACTCTTACCCACTAAAACCACCTGCGGTTTGCCTTCAGCCGTATACGGAGGGATATCCTGGATCTGTTTAACACCTAGGACTCCCTCCACGACCGGCCGGTCTGACTCACAAGGGACCGGACTTCCACCAAGTTAGGGAACGCTTAGGCAGGATAATGTAGCCTACGTTAATAATATTATTCCATTAACTAGTACGTATATACGTACTAGTTAATGGAATCAGGCGTTAATAACAAACTAAATTTTAATATACGTACTGTAATTTTATTAATTCTACCGAAGGTGTAGTCTATTGCCTATTCTGTATTCTTGTGTTCTTAACCGTTTTAGATAAAGGTATACTTATAGCACAGAGAAAGGAACTGATAGAATCACAGAAAAATGTACGGTTCCCAGGAGATATTTATAAAAATAAAGCTGCAACAGCGAATATCTCCATAGACAGTGGAAAAAAATAACCTAGAGAAAGCAATCAATTAAAAGTACCCTCAAAAAATTATGGTGAATAATAAAAAATCTGCCAAGTGCGAGTCGGACTCGCGCACGAAGGGTTCCGTACCGTTATAGAGCAGAAATTGGCCAAAAAATGTGTTTTTTGTATGGGAGCCCCCCTTAAATTTTTATTTTATGATCAATTATTAAAGTACAAATATAATTAAAGATTTTTTAAAAATTTCAAATGCATAGCTATAGCCATTATTGATATCGAGCAAAAAATAGCAAAAAAATCACGTTTATTGTATGGGAGCCCCCCTTAAATATTAATTTTATTTTGTTTTTAGTATTTGTTGTTATAGCGGCAATAGATATATACATATTCTGTGAAAATTTCATAAGTCTAGTTATAGCCGTTCTTGAGATACAGCCTGGAGACATACAGACGGACAGACATCGAAGTCTTAGTAATAGGCCTTTTTTACCCTTTGGATACGGAACCCTAAAAATGTGGGTACCAATTTAAACGCTTGGGCGGGCTTTAGAGAATAAAATCGTAGACGAAGATTTGATGATCAGATAGTTAACAGCTCGTGATAGTGATGAACAAGTTTATTGTCCAATTCGGTCGGGAATCCAATATCGGAACACTCGGAAACCCGACAATTATGCCCTCCATCTCGATTGAGGAGTCAATACGTCGCTAAGTAACAAGTCTATTGACGATATCTATCTATAGCGCACTAGCAAGATAGATATTCGATATCTAACTTATCTATTGACAGATTGATAGTCTTCAATTGATCTATCGCAAAAGTTTATCTAGATCACAAAAAGTGTGCTAGTGTGGAAGTGGAAACGATATAAATAAATATAAGAGAAGAGCATGGTTCACTTGTCGAATTTATCTTTTTTCGGCGACCAGCGGGGCTAAAATGGTAACGTTTTGCAATTCCTCCAGAAAATGAATTGTAAAAACTGTCAAACTGACAAATATCAAATTAGTACAAATTGTGCAAATTACTAGACATATGAATTGCAAGCAGAGTGATTTTTAAAAAATAAATCATAATTATGATTCGTTTTTTAAAAATCACTCATTATGTCTAGTTATTTGCACAATTTGTACTAATTTGGGTACTTTATATATTGATAAATGATAAGTGCATTTGTTGAATAAATATTAGTAAATTATTACAACCTGAGACTGACGGCGACCATTGTTTGTGCGACGAGATAGCGATCGACGTTGCCATGGCGACATACTTATTTAGTCACTTCAATAAAATAATATGGGCGAAATACTTTTGTTATGGCAAAGAAACATTTGCCGGGACAGCTAGTATTACATATAATATAATTACCGAGTCACAAAATATCCCAAAGCGAACATTATCATTCATCTGTTTCATGTCTGTTTCGAAAATCGATTAATTAGAATCGAGAATATGTACAACATTATTTGCTTCATTTGACAGAAAAAAGAGAATATTGACTCAGGTACCTTGAAACCACAATAGACATAACTACCAGTAGTTCGACTGCAAAGAAACGGACAGGTTTCAATATCTGTCAAATTCGTCGGATTTCACTAGGATTATGAACGGAATCGCGCTGGCTGATATAATTTATTTTTAAATATTTAAAATAAAGATTTCAAAATTGGATTCTGACAATTTTAATCGCATGTGCCAAAACACAAACAACAATACGAGCAAAGTGGAACACGTCCAGCGAATTTGTCAAAGTTTTAAATTCGCAGGTAATAACTAACAAGTCAACAACCCTAGCGACGATTTTCGTCATAATACGTCAAATTTAAAAATTTCAACATCAGTTCTAAGTCGGCATACTCTATAATTCTGTCTACTCTGTCGAAACTAAGCGATGAGTGAAAGTATCGATTGTTTTATTTCCATTGCGCGCTCAATAGCGGACAAACAGAACGGGCTCTATAATTTTCTAACTAAAGCGGCAATGTATTATGAATCATGCGGTACACATGCAGTTACGTAGATTTCATGGTAAAAACTACAACCACCCACGATTAACATTAAATAATTAATTTTAAAATAAAGGACACATGATTTAATAATAAAATTACTTACCGATGATAAGAAACGTATCCACTATTTACCAACCTTTCTATTCGAATTTCCACAGCCCAATACGGCACAACTAGGCATTTTTAGAATTCCGATCGACGTCCGATTCTGATAACGGTGGAGCGCAGACTAAAGACATACTTACGAAAGATTGAAGTTTGTCATCGTTTGGGAACGCGATGGCACGCGAAGTACATACACATGCGTTATCTAACTTGATGTCTGTGGCCTACGGCATAACATACATTACCATTTGCCATAATCTACATCTACACTAATATAAGAAAGAGGTAATGTTTGTTTTTTCGTTTTTAGGAGGTAATCTCTGAAACTACTGGTCCGATTGTAAAAAATTGAACACCTAGAGAAAGCTGGTGTGTTTTTGAGTGATATAGGCTATGTTTTATGTATAATAACTGTATTTTAAAAGATAAAAGCGACTTCAAAATTGTACGTTAAAGAATTAAAATTCCCTATCTCAAAAACTACTGAACCGATTTTGATGAAACTTGCAGTATTCCCTAAGTTGAACAATACCTAGTACAATAAAAAAAGAATCATTTAGATCGGACTTGTAGTTCCGGAGATATGCGTGCACAAACATAAAAACATACATACATACATACATACATACGTCATACATACATTTTTGAAAGGCACATTTGTTCAGAAGCTGTTATAGATTAACATATACAAAAACTGGGCAGTTCTAGAAATATTACATACATACGCGTCGAATTGATAACCTCCTTTTTTTGAAGTCGGTTAAAAAGTTATTTTTTTTCCCTGAAATTATGTCGTTCATAGAATTCTACGCGGGCAAAGGCGCGAGCAAAAGCTGAAAATCTATAATGTTATGGTATCAAAGGCAAAACCTCTATATACAGACGCACAGTAGGTGTAAGTTCATTCCTATTACTTCCAGTGTCTGGTCGTGATTTACCGGCGAGCGAGCCCCGGCGCGTGCCCTCACGTGCGCTGCACAAGCTTTGGGGGTCCGCGGTGTGTCCCGGGCATAAGAAAAACCATACATTTCTTTAGAAAATAAAAATACTGCCGCATTAGCATAATATGTCTAGACATAATATGCTAATTATAATTGCGTGCGTGACTACTCGCACGAACACAAGCCCCGTGCCGAAGTCTGCCGAACTGAAAAGATGCACGGCAACGCCGCACTAGAATTGGGGTGTTAGGTTTATTTAAAGGTGTTGAGTACAAAATCCACCTATTAATAAAAAGTATAACATGAATCATAGCTGGGAATTACTAAAGTGAACAAAAAAGGGTTTGTAATGCTAGGAACTATTTCTACATCCAACATTTTTTAAGTTCAAAAACTAAAATTACCTACTTAATGTTGCCCGCAACTTTAAAGTGACAAGATTCATTTATCGCGCGGATATTGTAAACAATTTCGCGATATCCATTCCTCGGACCATAAGTTACCTCCATACCGAATTTCATTAAAATCCATTTAGTGGTTTTAGTGTTCAAAGCTATCAGACAGTTATAAAGACAGATACTTTATCAATAAGTAATTAATGTATGATGCTTATTTTCTATCGTACGGAACCCTATTCTTAGTGTTCGAGTCGCACAAACGGAAAGGAAATGAGGCATTTCTGTTTTGCGATTCCAACTTCATTTAAATAAATGTAAATATTTTACATTGTGCTTACTATCAGAAAGTTTTGATCGTGATGTAAATAATATTTATTTGTATATATTGGTTTATGTTATGAATGCTATGATAGAGTATTTTGTTGCAGAAAATCCTGTTTTTCCTTAGATAACATACATTTTGCCATACTTTGTACGTAAATGTATGTTATATGCAAACAAATTATAGGTACATTACCTATAATTTGTTTGCAACTTTGCACAGAAAATTTAAGTTTTACGTGCGGGAATTGTACAATATACATTTGGCATAACAAAAACTATACCTAGTTTGCAAATGAAAAATGACTTAATTTATCCCGCTTTCAAATTTTATCCAAAACGGTTCAAAAATTTAAGCATGAAGAAAATAGTGATCAACTAGGTGACCGACATAAGATCGGTGCCTGGGTCTGGAGGTACCCAATGAATAATATTCTCGAAGCTCAGTATTTGGATGTAAGTAAGTTGTTAATTTGGTTAAATATTTATGTCGCCGTTTGCCGCAACTTGTCGCCTGTCGCCGGTCGCCGACACTGACATCTTTAGTATCGGCGTTAGGTTTGTTTACCAGGTGACGTGCTTAGCGATAGATATTTTAAGTTTTTGTGTTATGTTCCTTGGGACGTACGAATCGACAAAAAAGTATAGACCTATAATAGCATAAATCTATCTGCTGAATTTCACCTTAAGGCCCTTGAAAATGTACACTACTGCAGCAGTAGCTACAGACTCTAGAATCTAAAGTCTACAGCTGTCGTAGTCTTAATTTTCAAGGGAATTCAGGTGAAAACTTCACCGATGCAGATATAGTTTGTCTAGACTCTAGAACAACCTAAACCCTGAACAAGAAATTTACGATATTTGAAATTTTTCTAGTTTTAAAAGGCATATAATTTCTGTTCTGAATTATAGTTTCTATATAATATAATAATATCTATGGACGCTTCACACCACGTCTGTTTGGCCCCATGCTAAGTACCTGAAGGACTTGTGTTACAACTTACAGGTACCAGACAACGGAAATATATTTAATACTTTTATAGTATACATATATTTAAGATTTTTATTATATCATACACAATTTATTACACATCCAGACCCGGGAACATTGAAAACTTTTTGTTCCGTCGGCGGGATTCGAACCCGCGATCCCCGGCTTGAGCTGCCACACACTCTTAACCATTGAGCCACAGAGGTCGTCAAATCATAATATAGAATGTACTGTAATTTCTTAGTGGAAATTCATGTTTCACAGTAATAATATATACACTTTTCATTGACTTATTCGACTTACTTAAGGTGAATGCCCAAAAAAAACCCATAGTCGATTAAAATAATTTATATACAGCAAAGTAGACGATTAATAGTAGATTGTAAATATGTAACTCATTTTATTCAAAACCATAACCGAAACGGATAATTTGAAAAAATAAATCTGAGATTTTGAGACAGCGCTTTGAATCAACTATGTAGTTTCTTCCTTTGTTTTTGTGTTTTCCTCGTAAAAAAGATGGTGACACGTATAAGAATATACAATTTAGAGAAAATGAAGTCAAAACCGGCTAAGTGCGTGTCGGGCAACGCGCAATACCTACAAGGTTCCGTAGTACCGCTAGTTTTTGATATTTTTTGAATGGTCAATGAATGTACATATTTTCATGTCATCATCTCATATTACGTTTTTAAAGGAATTTAAATTATAAGTTCCTTTAATACTTCTCCGAATAGTTAATTTTTTTTAGTTGATCAACTATTACTCTATAACTTATGAAGTCTTCTTAGCCGTGACAGTTTTTATTTTAAATTCAGCATATTTCTACTCCTGTGAATATTTTTCCAGAAGCAACCGTTTAGCTGGTAGAACTCTAAAGATTTTTTTTCCACTTTAAAACTTCATATTTCACATCTCTAAATCGGAAAATGATATGTTATACCCATAATATTTTTAAAAAACCTATCCAACGACACCTCATACGGTGGGGTGGAAGCGAAAAAAAAATCATCCCCGCTAAAATATGTGTAGGGGAGGTACTTACCTTAAACATTTTTTTTAAGATCTTATATACCATTTTATCGGAATCATTAATATGTGCATTCATGCCGAATTACAGCTTTGTAGGTCCTATAGTCTCTGGACAGACAGACGGACAGACAGAGGGGCGGACGGACAGACGGACGGACAGACCGAAACTATGAGAGTTCCTTGTTGACTACGGAACCCTAAAAAGAAATGTCTTATGTTATATATTTTATGAGTAAACTAAATCACACGTGGCTTTTCGCTGTATTCTGTACCGGTTGTATCACGGGGAGTGCTCTGAGGAATTGTTCGGAATCATACCTCCTGCAACTTTTCGCACTCGTTCCACGCAAAAAATATACTATCCTCATCACTTTGATGAGTGACAGTCTTCCACCGTACGTTTTTAGGAAGAAAGCGTATTCCCTCTTAAATGCACCTGTAGCTCTACTAATGTTGCGAGTGTCCATGAGTGACGGTAATTGCTTTCTATCAGGTGACCCGTTTGCTCGTTTGCCCATTTTCGAAAAGACGTAGATAGTTAACTGATATCATGTACGAGTAATAATCGTTAAAAATACATTGTGCAGATTATACCATTTCTATACCAAACTGACATTCTATACTTTCAGATATAAAAGTGATAAATATTTTAATATTAAATACATGAATATAAGAATCAGTACACAAATATAAATGTGTTTTTACTACGTACTAATCGTCACAATATCGTTTGTATCATCATGTCGTCCTAAATATCATAGATTCCTTTATGAAAAGTCAATTGGTTACGATCGTTTTTAAAGTACTTGGTGATTGTTTAATCCAAAAAGGACATTGTATTTGGGATACCGTAGGTGTAGTCTACTATGCGCCATATAAATGGTTTGAATCGATTACGGGTTTTTGGTCTATACATTTTTGGGCATTCACCTTTAGTTTATTACAATTTTACACGACTTTGACAAAATCATCATCAGGTGTTACGCTATGATATAGTTTCTGTATCATAGCATCTACTACTCCACGAGCTGGTGCTCACAGGGGAATTAATCTCGTTCAGTATCTGTGGTATCGGGTGCATTCAATTTGAAAAACAGAACACGCACATTTGCACAACACCGCTCAGTGATGCGCAGAATAGATGGAGACAGAAGGCAAGTGTTCATACATTTCAACTGTTCCGCTCTAATTTCATAAATAATATCGCCATCTCACTCACACATGAAAATCTGAAAAGCGTGGCCTACTAGATGTGATGACTTCATCCCAGCCAACTGGATAAAAGAAAATTCTAGAGGGAAACAAAAGAACGCGTGGAACACGAATGACGAATAGAACAAGCATCAAGACGCTTCATATCACAAAATTATTATTCGACATCAATATTCTTACTAGACGACACGTATTTTTTCACAAATTGTAAAATTCGACAATAAACGTATACGGCTGTCATCTGTAACATTTTTATTCGAAGACGATACTTAACAGCAAGCAAGCAAAAAATCTCGTAGCTTCAAGACAAAAGCATCATGATGTGGGTTATTATACTGATTGTAATCTGCTTACCCCAGAAGCTTCAGCCTTCAGGGAAACCCGGCTTATCCCTCGGTATTCGGCACTCGGCACGTGTTAAAATACATTTCACATACAATATCCAAAAGAACCCATTCTTAGGCGTGTTTCTTTAGGGTATCGAAAAATACTTCTACTACTTAAAAAATCACACTGTATGTTTTTTTAAGTAGAAGAATGTAAACACACCATATATTATGTAGTATGTGTGTAAGCACACCATGACTTCTATCAAATCCATAGCTAACGAATCGGATTAGGATAAAACGTATGTAAATACAGTGTTCTGTGTAGGTGCTTTATTATTTTTTCATTTATTTATATCAGGCTACGTAGGCCCTTTAAAATGAGTCCCTTAAAGTTATTATATACTAGATGACCCAGTAACTTCATATCCTTCCCACGAACATTTTAAGACTACAATTAGCCAAATTCATTCAGTTAAAAAGATTATGATTATAGCTTGTCTTAGCCAAATTGGTTCCGTTAAAAATGTGATCTTCTGTCTCTATTTATTCTGTGCTGTGCATATCGCATAGCTAATCGCAAATCACCAGACGGATCAAAGTTGTAATTAATTAACTAATGTTATTGCTACAAAAATATGTGACTGCATTTTCATACAAGATTTTTGTTTTTAAATGCTAAAGCTGCATTTTCCATGAAAAAGATAAAAAGAACTCCACGTAGGCGGAGTTATTATAAGTTATTGTTCAAAGTAAAGTTATGAAAAGACTACGCGACGCCCGCAACTCCTTTGCGTTAAAATTAGTTTATCGCGCGGGAACCGTATAGCCGTAGAACAATTTTTTTATTACTAAAATTTTAATTTAAAAAAATTAAATTATTAAATTATTTTATTTACAAGCAATTTTTTTGTGAGTAGCTTCATTTTGATAAGACAAACAACTTTTTTATTTGCGAAAAATCTTGAAAGTGGTAGCTAACAGAGATAGAAAGGATTTCATACTTTGATTTGATGGTCCTAAAGTATGGAATGTTCTATCTGTAGGACAATGTTACTCTTAAATTATATAACTAATAAACTACCAATATACAAAAAATCAGCTGGTTAGGGTCTGTTTTAGGGTTCTGTAATCAACAAAAACGGAACTCTAACCATAATATTATGAAATTTCAACAAAATCGGTTTGGGTGTGAAGAGATAACAGACAGACACTGTCCCATTTAATATTTTAGTCTAGCAGAGATGAATATTGCGTCTTGGCATCACGTCTACCAAGGCACATTTCAAGGCCAGACGGCCTTGGCCTGGCCTCCACAGGCCCACAACATATTTCCTTAATTGTAACACATCTCCTTTAAAGTCAGCTGTGCTGAAATATATTTGAACATTCTCCACATTGTATAATGTACTTTAAGTTCGTGTGTCAAAGTTTATTTCAGGTTGCACTGTTTTTAATTTGTCACAAAGCGAAATGTTGAAGTTGTTTGATTTTTCGCCAAGTTTCGTCGGAATCACCATTCACCGCCCTTTGTACTTTGTAGCGTAATGTACTTGTTCAATGTTCATGACGTATTCGCATAACGAGCATACGGTATCTAATTGACAATGATTGTGCTAAAAATGTGTCCAGATAGTATTATTAACCCATCGAGCCCCATAAGTACACCGGTGACCGCGACAACAATAGAATAACAATAGATTTCCAAGAATCCGCGATCGAAGGATTAAATACTTAATCATTGGATATAGTTGGGGAGGGGAAGAGGCGATTTCGGGAGTAGCTCGAACGTGTCAGATTAAGCTTGCATATAGGCTTCCGACATGTGTCTAATTATCATGGTATAGAAATCAGATTTCTCATGTGGTGGGTAAAAAAAAAATTTTTTTGAATATTGTGGTGTCGTCGGATCTGTCAGATTAAGATAGGGGATGTTTAGTATACCCCAAAGAAGCTTCCATATAAAGCACTGACGATTCAAAGTTCAGGTAAGCCTGTAGGGACATTTTAAAATATAAAAAAATAAAGCTTCATATTTTCTTAACTAAGCTTTGCAGATATTTTATTTTGCTCTAATAAACTAAATGATTTAGTCTTTGTTGTCTAAAATATACTTATAATTTACCTAAGTAAGCAATTTTCTGAATATATTTTCTTTTTTAAAACTTTAAAATGGCTGCAGTTTCTGAACCCACCGCTAAAATAAAAAAAAACGCTCTTATTATTTTTTTTATCAGCTTTACCTAATGTACAAAACCTACTAGGTCTCCATGACGCTTGAATGACTACAAAAATAGCACCATCCCCTCCTTAATATGGTTTTTATCCATTTTAAATGAACTGATATAATAAGCTAGTTTCATAGAAAGAAAATATAAGCAACCTCCACAAGAAACTTCTATACTAGTTTATCTGAGATAACTTTTTACTTTTTTTTATTAACATAAATGTTTGTTTGTTTGCAAATTGCATCGAATAAGCTCCGCAACAACTGCGCCTATGGTAAAATGTACGATTGCCGCGGAATACTTTTCTGTATTTTTTTAAATTAAATAAGGGGGCAAACGAGCAAACGGGTCACCTGATGATAAGCAACTACCATTGTCCATGGACACTCGCAACATCAGAAGAGCTGCAGGCGCGTTGCTGGCCTTTTAAGAAGGAATACTGGTGACAGTTCGTTCCAGAGTCTTACAGTGCGCGGCAGAAAGTTACGCGAAAAACGCACGGTGGAAGACTGCCACTCATCAAGGTGATCAAGATGGTATATTTTTCGCGTGGGACGATGGCGAAAAGTTGCAGGTGGTATGATTCCGAACAATTCCTCAGAGCACTCCCCGTGATACAACCGATAGAGGATGCAGAGTGAAGCTACATCTCGGCGTAATTCCAAGGTTTCCAAGCTGTTTGAAACACTATGGCAGTCAACAATTCGAGTGGCCCTTCGTTGGATACGATCCAGAGGGAGCAATTGGTATTTTGGCGCCCCTGCCCAGAGATGAGAACAATATTCCATATTATGAGGCCGAACCTGCGCCTTATAGAGTAATTTGAATTTTAATGTCAAGTGAGAATACATTATTTAGCATTTCAACTTTGTAACATCTTCAAGTCGTACCTCGTATTGTCTTTCATTGTGATCTTACCCTAAGGTAAGTGCAACGCCGCGACGCATCGCGATGCAATGTGAATTTAACCTAAGTCACAACTCACAATGAACGTCTATTATGAGGTCACAAGAAACTAGTGTTTTGAAATAAAATGTGTGTTTTAATGAAAGCATAACATAAGTCTTCGTTAGCGGCGGGGTTACATAGTAATGGTGATGTATGCGGGCAAGTCTGAGGAACGATTCTCATACTTCGAATTTCGCTTCGATTAGTGGCGTACGCGTCCGCCAAACCACACACCGATCGGTCTGGTACGCGCCAACGGCTGATGCTGCCTCATGATTTATGACTATTGACTAATTGACTTGACTCACGAGTCAAGCGAGAGATCGAAATCACATTCGAGTTATGAGAATCGGGCCCTCGTAAAATCAAAAATTTCAAGTTAAAGCTTAGCTTTTGAATCTGTATAACGATCTAAAGGCCTTGCTCACAAACTTTAAATCTTATTTGACGAAATTCGCTATTATATCGTTGTAGGAGGCCACTTTCACACTAAACTTAAAAGTAAATTAAGTAATTGTTTTTTTACTAAATGCTGAAACCAGTAGAATGGATATTCTTCTACTTTTAGTAGTGGGGATGTGTAGTAGGCCAATACCCTTTATTAAAAAAAAAGTAAAAAAGTAAAAGTACCAATTTCCGTACTCCTCAAACGGGGTTTTTGCTGTGAAAAGAGTTCCAAATTCAAATATTCCACAGGTGCGACACGGGAAACGGAAGGTCATTGTGTTTATCTCAATTAACACGGCCACTGAGATCCTGTGGCATGCGCAGGCGCTGCCGAATTGGTTAGGGCTCTTACTCACTTGAGACATGACAGTCTTAAGTAAGACAGTCTAAACTCTAAAGCAACACAACATATTTTGGTATAATATTATATTCTTTTTGTTGCTGTTAAAATTTTGACATGTCTGTCCGTTTGCAGCGTCCAAACGGGTAGGCCGATTTTGATCAAGTTTTTCGTCTTTGCTTTATAACCGATATGATTAAGATTTTTGCACCCTGTTGGAAAATTTCAAGTCAAAATTTCAAAGTCAAAGTGAGCGATAACCCTAAACTAAACACGGTTCCGTTCAACCCGCTTCTTATAAGGGTCATAAAACGCTGATTATGATCTAAGAAAAATAGTTTAACCAAAACATTCGAGGTTAATTTTTATACAACAATCCTTGTATTTGTTAATACTCGCATTAGCATACTTTGCTACCCAGATCCACAAAGCATAATTATTTTTTACATGTAGGTAAGTACTTGAAATCAACTTCCAAGTTGCAAAAGAATGAACATGGAATGAACCTAGTTTTAAACAATTCGTGCATTTTTCGCCTAAACAACAAGATTTATGCACTCAACCTTTTTTTTTAAGCTATGAGCTATGAGCTAACCTAATCAAATCTATAACTGAATATATGAATTTTTTAGTCCTGGTTTTGTTTGTCTTTGGATACAAATAAAGTGTTTGAATCTTTTTGTATTAATTGCGACTAAGGAAAACTCTAAAACCGCACTTATTATGCATCGAAAATGAATCACACAACCTTTTCATATTTAAGGCGTCGACCGATTACCTTGGCAGTGCTCAACCAAAATTTCCAAGATTTGTAATTCAAATCTGTTCGTAGAAGCGCAGTTCGCGGTGCGCGCGCGCAGGAGTCGGACGCGTGTGTTTTGTGTGTGTGTGTGTGAGTGTCAATGTGTGAGTAAATAATAGACTGTGCTTATATTGTGCAACACCTTGATATTTGGTAATTGTTTTGGTTTATTACTTTTGACGGGAAATCATTAAATTAAGGTGTTATTTAATTTAATGTTTTGTTATGTAAATAATAGCTGTAAAAAGAATCGTTACAATCTAGCATCCTTGTTAACGTAATTTTTTATCAGAACATAATCACAAATAATCAAAAAAATAACAAAAGCTTACTGCAAGTACGCAGCCTAAGATATTTTCACTAACATTACAAATCCAATGACATCATAATATTCATCTAAATTGTATTCTTGTTTAGGTGTTATGATCAAATTAATCCTTCAAGCTCCATAAGAGCATCGGTGATCGCGACAACAATAGAATACAATAGCATTTCCGAAAATCCCCGATCGAAGGATTAAAATACAAATTACATACCCTTGCTCTTGGTAAAATAAGTAATACATAATAAAATATATTTTAGCAGTACTTATGCCCAGCTTAAAACGTTAAAATCATTAGCCAATCAATACACTATTGAGTAGATAAACTATCATTACCATAGAAACCGTGCATTAGTAAGTAAACATAGCCTGTATAATTTGAAGTAAAATACGGCGAATGAAAAAAGAAAATAAACAAAAAAATAAAAAAAACGAGCCATCTGATACGAACTTTCCGTGGTGCTACGCCGTAGCAAGTTAAAAGCTACTTTATGACAGAAAAGTTGTTCAGAAAACTTTTTAATTATACCCGCTAGACATTATATTATTATGTAGAAAATTACATAACAAATAGCATAATATTACATAGTTTTATGACCTAAGTTTTTATTTGTTAAGTGACAAAATTAATGACGATTCATTGCGAAATTAACGCGAATACTCTACAATTTCCGGCTACAAACTGACTTATATACTTTCTTAGGACCATATACCTCGATGCCAAATTTCATCAAAATAATTTTGTGATTTAAGCGTAAAGATATAAGTGATATAACAGACAGAAAAACTTTTGCATTCATAATAATATTAATATTAAGTATGGATTATCATCGAACCTACCTAATTCTTACGTATTGTAGAAGTTTAACTCAAAAACAAATACGAACTAATGGGGCCCAAGGTGTGCCCCAACCTGTGTCCAATTACAGAAACTTTTAATGAGTTGCCCCCGTACCTTAACTCTCATTACCTGCAACCAAAATGAAAAGGGACAGGGAAATCGTGAAAATGAAGAATACTTGCTGTGTTTTCCGGCATTACCTTTTTTTACCCTTGATAGAATATTATATATTTTTATTCTATCAAGGGTTAAAAAACAGGTAATGAAACAAAGGCTTGAAAAATAAAATAAAACGAAAATATACCAAATAGATGCTAGTTGGTGGCGTACAAAATCTATACTAATAATTATAAAGCGGAATGGTTTATGTGTGTTTGTTTGTATCTTGTCAGCTTGCATCGAATATTATACAGAATTGACAGACAATTGCACATAGAGTGAGGATATAGGATACTTTACATTGCAGGAAAAGGAAATGTTACTGTTTTTACGCGGCAGTTAGCGAATAAAATTGAGCTGCAGCCTGCAACGACGTGAAACAAGGACAATACTAGTATTAGTTCGTATGAATTTCTATGGTTTTCCCTAGCTAGCTTCATGTTGTTACAAAGGAACTTTTTTATTTTATTTTATTAAAATAACTACAACCTTAAAACTAACTATTTAAATAAACAATTTATAGTTAACTAGAAGGTCAATTAAAGTTACCTACATAAACACAGCTTAAATACTAAACTAAAGCTTAATCTTTCAGGCCCCGCGCGAGCACCGGTGATCGCGAGAACAAAAGAATACAATGGGAATTCCTAGAACCTCCGATCGAAGGATTAAACCGACTTAATTAGAAAATCTAAATATTAGCACATATAATTTTAAAACATCTACATAACTATTACATAAAGAACAATGGCCAAATCGTACCAGATGATAAAAGGCGTCCCGATATGCCATTGGTATCAAAAATTCCCTAATATTTTAAGGCATCGAAAAACATTAGAAATGTATCTTTAAATAGCCACAAAAAAAAGATCGATATATTTTAGTTTCGTTGTTGTCTTTTATATGTTTACGTTGTTCAGCGGGGCTAATATGGTCGCTTTGGAGAGTCATATTATGAATCATAATATGATTGGATCATAGATGGTCAGGTTGCAATTATTCATGTCTAGTAATTCGTACTAATTTGACATTCGTCAGTTTGACAGTTTTGACAATTTAATTGCTGAATTGATTGAGATGAATTGCTAAATGTGACCATTTTAGCTCGCCAGAACGCACCCTATATTCACTATTCATTTCACGTATAAAATGACTTGCTTTTTAAAAAACAAAAAATATTTTCGTTTTCTGTCAAGTTACTACTTGTAATTATATTAAACTATAATATAATAGCGTTAAAATGATTGTCCTATTTTTATTATAAAGAAATGAAACTATGTTAAAAAATAAAAATATCAGTAAGTATGTACAATTTTTTTTTTCAATGTTTATAACGGAACGTCATTTGTCATCGACCCGGGTTATTGATTGACAGCCGGCGATCATTCGCATTCGTCCTATTTTTTGGGTAATACTCTAGGATAAATTGAAATAATTAGAAACGAGATCGCCGAATATACACTTGTAGACATCACAGTCGGGAAAAAGGTAGTTCTTAAGTCTAACCTCAAAATAATTGTAAACGTTATTAATTATTATAAAAAAATCGTGGCTATTTTGACATAATTGTCAAACGGAATTATGTTTAGAGCATAAGAACAACCAAATCTAACTGTAGTTTATTTTGGGACATCAAAAATAAAAGTCGAGTCCAGCTCCTATAGAAATTTGGCCATGATTCTTTAACTAATACAATGTACTTAAACAAAAAAAATAATACAAGAGAGGGTAGAGAAAAAAATATAACTTAGGTTGCCTCATTACCATTTCATGGAATGTTGCGTTGAGGTAAATATGGTTTAGTCACACTACAATACATACTTATTATATTATAGATAATAATATAGAAACTTTTACAACAAAATGTAATAAAAACTTTCTAGAAATTCAAAGAAACCCGTAGTATTGATGTTAACCTCGCGAGGTTAACAGGCCTCGTTTGCTGAAGTTTTATGACGTTCGGACTGAATCTTTATAACCAAGAACTCATAACTTTAAACTATCAAGTTGCTACCGAGTTTAGAACCTCTCAAGCTCAAATCCGCCAGGCTGTCAGGCCCTAAACGGCTTAATTTGAAGCATACCTGTGCTGGAATGTATAAGCTGTTATAAAATCCTTCCTATATGACCTCAAATAGGCGACACCGAAGTGGGCATCATGCGCGTGCGCATACTAAGCAGCCGCTTGTTAGTCCGAACGCGGGCAAGTGACGACACAGTACACACACACAGTGACGTGGACAGACAGACAATTAAACACTACATGTGTACTTATAGCTTGTACTGTCAAAGAAATTGGTGGGTAGGTAGATGGACCTATGTGATTTAGTCGGGTTTGTAAAGCTCAGAGTTCAGACTCTCGTATAATATTGACTTGACAAAACTTGGGCACAGATTACTAAATAGTTGACTTGGTTGGACTCCTTCGATCGGGGATTCTTGGAAATGCTTTTGTATTCTATTGTTGTCGCGATCACCGGTGCTCGTATGGGGCTTGAAGGATTATAACTAATTCTGTTATAATTAACTTAAAAAATTATTAAATTTAATAATTTAAAAATGAAATTAATTCGATGGATTCTCGCTTTAAAAAGTAGTTCAAAAAAGGCGCCAACGTACAACAAGAAAGATCACAGAAGTAAATAATAATAAAAAAAATCATTTTTTGGAATTGCAGCTGCAGTCAGATACAAAACCTCTAGAAAATGCCCTGTAGGTTATCAAGCAGCTTCTGATGATGATGATGAATATTAAAACATCCACAATAACAACTTCCTTAATAAAAGTCGGTTAAATATAAGGCATTCACAATAATCAATTCGGTACCGTGTCGATATACTTCGACCACCCAACACCAAAACAAAGTTACATAATTACAAAATTGCTCTTCAGTGAACATCATAATTACTGGCCTGCAATTAAGGTCATAAGAACAAGTGCTGAGTCCCACTCACTGGGCATTTTTGGGCAAATGGGCATTTCGGGTTCAAATTATGAACCATTATAAATGAATGAAATTCTTTGATAAGAATGAGGTATTCCAATGACCCCAGAATGATTTCGAAAGGTCCCTCTGTACGTTGGGGCTTGGGTCATGATGGATAGCCAATGCCACCATGATGGCGAAGGTGTCCATCGTGGGCCAACGCTGAATTTGACCCTCTAAAGTCTAAACGTTCAAACGTGGTTCGTGCAGAAATCTATAAGAAACTATATGACGCCCGCATATTCTCTGTTGCTCCAAAATTCGTTAATCATGCCGGAAACGATAAAAGTATCCTATGTCCTTTTCCGGGAATCAAAGTATCTCCATACCAAACTTCAGAAAAATCGGTTCAGGAGTTTGAGCGTTAAGAAGCAACAGACAGACACACTTTCACATTTATAATATTAGTATGGATGACAGGAACCGTATAATATAATTTACCGCAATAAAATTAAACTATATTCTATATATCTTGAGATTAAATCGTTTCGTACAAAAACTTATCTAAATCATAGAATTATAACCTAAGTATTGACATCGTTGATCTAAATAGGTTAAACTGTTTAAGAGTGAAGAGGCAACAGAGGGACAGACGAACCGATTCCCAGCTTTAAAATTGAACCCGCCATGGGAGATACTAGCATTTAAGGCCCTATAGACCCAGTTTTACATGACTTTGAATCAATAATAAACAAACAAATAGTGACTTTTAAAAGCCAAAAAAATACACATTGTTGTTTACTTAATGTACTTTGACAATTTGTGGTTCGAAACATAATATTGAAAACTTCACTCGATCAAAAATAACTTCAAAGAGGAGGCTAAATTCGAATATTTTGTGATATTTTTCTTATTTTTCATGAAGCTTATGATAGTTTTACTTTCAAAAATCATATCTACGAAAAGCTCATAACTTAAAGAAGAATAATTTGTGGTTACGTTTTGCATTTTGGTTTAATTATCAAAGAAAAAAGGTTTTTTTCTCCTATTTCGCCCTATCAAGTACGCGACGAGCGTCGTAACCGCCACTGTACAAGGCGCGCTGACATGAATGTTATTTTAATGTCCTTTACGTCGATATTCGTACTGACAGACATCGACCTGCTAATTTTCGGGTCTATAGGGCCTTAAACGTTTTGATTTACAAATAACAAAAAACTTATTAATTAAAATTCCTTAATAACATTTTGTTATTAGATATGGAGATAAAATCTGTCCGACTGTACGTAACCTCCACGCCCTAACGCGTTGTAAAAAACGTCAGTAATTACTAACCGCCCGTTAAATTGAGATTAAACTTTAACCGGCTCTGTTAAACTATTATCTTGGATAAAGAGAAGCTTACACTGGTATTGAAATTAGTTCTTTTAACTTTTTATTTCTAACTAGATGACGCCCGCAACTCCGTTACGCCAAAATTCGTTTATCGCGCGGGAACCGTACATTTTCCGGGTTGAAAAGTATCCTATGTCCTTTCCCGGGACTGAAAGTATCTCCATACCAATTTTCAGCAAAATCGGTACAGCGGTTTGGGCGTGAAGAGGTAACAGACAGACGGACAGACAGACATACAGACAAACACACTTTCGCATTTATAATATTAAGTATGGCTATTAGTATGACCAGTCAGGAACGTTCTAGACTCTAGAATCTAGAGAATAAAAGAAAGAAAAAAAATATTTTTAGTACACACAAGACACAATGATTTCAATATAAGCAGTACAAGAGCAGACAAACTAGTATAATTATTTAACGAATTGTGCCTAGATGTGTCCAAAAAAGGGTTCAGTTCGGCTAAGGCCATGTTTCTATGTTGGACACATATTATTGCCACATAGTTCTCTAGAAAACCTATTGATTTCTTTATGCCTGGTTTCTGATGTCTGTTTTAACAAAATAGACCCAAACAACACCTAAAATGGACCATTCATTTGGCTACGCTTTTGCGTTGACATGCCGTGCCTATAATAATAATTCTGCTAATGGCTATCAAATAGTGACCGTAACTTCATCCGACCGTGCATTTTTCCTTGATAAAAATTATGTCCTTTCCCGGGGCCAAGTCTCCATAGTACTACCAAATTAAATCAGTGATTTAAGTGATTTAAGGTAAAGCCAAACGAGCATAATTTGTGAGTTGTGAATCGCAGAATTTCGGCTGGCAGAAATTCTGCTGCATTCAGTTTCATACAAAAGTCCTGTTTGATTCACACGAGCGTAATTTTGTCAGTCATGATTTGTATGAAAAGATATTTATGCGACCGAAATTCTGCGACTCACAGCTCACAAATTCCGCTCGTTTGGCTTCACCTTAACCCATATAACTACCTGACCGGAGTCTGGCTTCACCCTTAAGCGTAGCAGATAGTCAGACACACTTTCGCAATGATATTAGTACTGGATGATTACATTTTTGCTCTACAAAAAAAAAACTTAAGTTCTTTTCTATTTACTAAACTATCCTCAACACCCATACGAATCGGTTCAACCGTTTTAAAAGCATGAGGAGGTACAGACAGATTATTATAATATTAGTATATAGTGAGTGAAGGCTATACCCTTGGGGTATGCGGCTACCTCGCCGCTGGGTTTGGGCGCGGGTTCAACAGCATCATTGTTATTAGCCGCACGCCACGCCAAACACGCTCGTGTACAGTCCACGTGGGATATAACCTCTCTGGGTGTTAAGCTTTCTATAGGCTGCTTACAACTCTTAGATCGCTTTGCATAAATAAAAGGGTTTGAATTTTACCTAAAAATTCTCATGACCTTGGTGGGGCGAGGAGATAGCTGGATGCGCGAGACTCGCTATTGGTAGGCCAATTAAAAGCCTCTATATTGGTAGATCGCGATCAGACGGTGACATGTTATTGGTCTACCAGAATCTGATGGCAAATTTTAACAGCAGATTTTCAAAAAATATCCTTGGTCAGTGGATAAATTTATATATTTACATGTTTCACACACAGAATCAGCCGCTATAAGGAAAAATGGATCAAAATGTAATTATTTCAATTACCTCGGTATTGCTAGAGTCAATTTACTTTCGCACTTTTTGCCATCAGATTCTGGTAGACCTATAGTAGCCCGCAAACGATCAAATTGTTTGTCAAATTTTACGTGTTTGTCAAACAGTTTGATAGTGTACAGCTTTGTTTGAAGCGTTTGTCAAACAAACTACGTGTTTGACGTGTTTGAAGAAAATTTGGATTTGGGTACCTAGCGTTTGACGAACGTGTTTGAACATGTTCCGCTGTATTTGTCAAACAAGATGTCAGATCTCATACCGATTCTAGCTAATTGTTTGACAAACTTGTTTGATGTACGTTTGTTCGTCTGCGCTGCTGTTTCATGAAAACGTAAATTACATCAAACATGTTTCTTTCTTCTTTCTTTTTCTTCTTTTTTGGCAACTTGACACAAAGGATGTGTATGTTGTGCCACAGACAAGGTAAAAAGGTAAGGAATATGGCGGGAAAACCATATTCCTCCTATTATAATTTTCATCATCGTAATGATTTCTTAAGTTTTCGCGAGTATCACTCATGATATTATAAGTTTAAACACTTACGGATTTTGTCGCGGAGCACTTTTATTAATCCCGACGTTTCGGCTACTTTACAGCGGTCGTTTTCATGTATCGTCTATCGTCAGGTCTAAAGTCTAGTCAAAGTCTAAGTAAAAGTCAATACAGTCACAGGAGTCAAGTCGGTCGATTCAGTAAAGTGGTAGACGCTTTACTGAAACTTTCGATGGAGTTTTGGAGGGAACACAAAATAGCACGTTTCTGGATATTACATCACTTTCCTACACTTGTGCATGAACACGAATATCTAATGGTTAATATTCTACCAATATTACACATTAAAAACCCAGCTAACACAATTTTAGGAAAATAATACAAAAACACAACAGCACTCTTTCACATGCCCGCCAAAAACCCAAAACATGTTTGTCAAACAAATTTGATCGTTTGCGGGGTACTCATGGATAATGCACAATGCAGTAAGTATGCATCAAAATATAACACTGTCAGTTTCGCCAACCCCCTAATTGCCCCTAAATGACCAACTTCTGTCGCTTTCGGGTTGTAAAAACAATATGTTAATTTATTTCAATGCTGACTTTAATTATGTTTTACAATGGCTTAACAGTTTATATGAACTAAAAGCTACAATAAACCGCGATAAGATCAAATCCCAGCCATTAGCACTGCTAGACGAGTTGTAGGTGCGTTCCCAGGACAAGTACTTACCTACTTATTATTGTTTAAACTACTTAAAAAGTCTTTAAAAACAATTCAAATGTTTAAACGATAATTAATAGACTGACATAGTTAACAGAATTATATTGCAGTAACTCATAAATCATAATTTATAATATTGTAAAGATTTCTTTGTTTTCTTTTTTGGAGTTTACTCCTTAAGAATCGATTTCCATATATAAGGCGCCCGGTATGAGAAAAATCCGAGGGGTAAAACCTACTAACAAGTAACGAAAATTCGTGTCACGTTTTTGGTGCGCACCTTTAGTGCGCAACTTTCTAATTTGGCTGTGAGTGTATTAAGACCATAAAGGTAATATACCTAGCGGAATATTATATTATATTATTATATAATTATATTATTATATCTATAATTATATATTTTTTTATATTATTATATAATATTATATTCCGATAGGTATATTAACTTTATGATTAAGACGTACATATGGTATGCTGTATAGGCGACTATACCTATATACTATATGTTATTGGGCTTGTTTGTTTCTATCAGTGTCGATGTATTTATATTGCTATTTTTGTTATAAATATCAATAATTAATATTGTTATTGTGAAGTTATAATTTTTATCATTATACTGGCTAAAGTGAACTAAAAGTATTTTGAAATAACTATGGCAGAAAGGGGTGTAGATAATATTGCCGGAACATCTGATTTCATATGATATTAATCTTTTTTCAGTTGAATAAACTCTTTTTGCGTATGGTTAGATACTCGTACTTAAGGAGTAAACTCCAGTCGTGCGTCGGAGCTGACACACTTTTTTTTATCTATTTTTAAATGGGTTTTTGTGTATTAAGACATAACGTCAACCCCATTTTGTTTTGACCAAATCCAACGACCAAAACTGCTGGAGCTACATTAAAAACATATTTTTAAAAATAACCTGTAAGTATTTAAATAATTATTATTATTCAAAAGTTGTATTTTCTACGTCGTAAAATTAAACTCCAAACTTTGGTATAACATGGAATACTTAGCATAGAGCTTAAAAGGCTATGGGCAAAAATGTATGGGCTCCGTCCCCACCTACCAACAGTTATATAACTGATACCAAGTGTAATACCTACCAACAGTAATATAACTGATACCAAGTGTTCCTAAAGTGCCCCCTATTTGATTAAAATCCTTTGTTTTAGATAAATCAGTGGGGATATATTATATTAAAAAAACAACCATATTACTACTAGACCTTGCCAAGATCTAGTTGTAATACGGGTCCATTTTGTCTAATATTTCATTTGGAGGTGGGCATTAGCGGCTGTAACATAGTTATAACTTCTGCAGCCCCTACCGTGCATATTATTTTTTTGTATTCTGTGTTTTTATTGAAATAAATATTTTTTATCATTATTTTCTATACTTATTCAAATATAGAAGGTGTAACAAAACTAAGTGATAATACTTTTGGGGATGTATGTGTTCCTGTCATAAAGTTCACTGTAAAAGTAGCAGCGCTGAAAGCACCGCTGTTTTTTTTACTCATAAAATAAGGGGGCAAACGAGCAAACGGGTCACCTGACGGAAAGCAACTTTCGTCGACCATGGGCACCCGCAACATCAAAAGAGCTGCCGGTGTGTTGCCAGTCTTTAAAGAGGGAATAGGATAATAGGGTAGGGGAGGATAGAGAAGGGAATAGAGTAGGGGATTGGGCCTCCGGGCTCCGGTAAACTCACTCACTCGGCGAAACATAGCGCAAGCGCTGTTACACGCCGGTTTTCTGTGAGCCCGTGGTATTTCTCCGGTTGAGCCGGCCCATTCGTGCCGAAGCATAGCTCTCCCACGGTGCTGTGCACTAATGAATAATAAATGAGCATGTATTTTGGAATTAGTCGTCAATAAGTACGTTAACGAAATATTTGTTTAAACGTAAGATACCATGAGAACCCCATGCATTTGGGCAAAGTCGCCATAGCATAAAAATATCATCTTGCCAAGATCTATCAATTGAGCTACATTACACTTGTGTTGACGGGTGGGGACGATTCCGCCCATACCCCTTTGTGACATATTAATTATTGTATGTCACAAATTTTAAGCTCTATGCTATAATTCATTACATTGAGAACTCAACCTAACCCGACTAAATAACATTGTACTCCTAGATCGATCTACCCATATAAATTTCTCTGATAACACCCATGTGAGTTAATTTCTCATAGAATTTACACCACATAATCAATGGTTACCACCGTTTCCAATGTCCCAGAACGATTCCCACTGCTGGCCATTGTTGGGCGTGGGACTGCTTTTCTGGGCTTCGATACTGTTAACTATCTTATTTATATTACAGAGAAAAAACACGGAAATATACATTTTAATTGTTACTTTTTTAGTACGGAATGATGTTAAAAACAGTGGTTTTTTCTGAGAAATGTACGCACTATGTGGTTCTGGATGGAAGCACAAAAATATATTATGTTTTAAATACTAATAGGTCTGCTTACTAGTTACCAATTTTTGCAATTTGGGCAGTTGGCTAAAGACTTAAAAATAATATAATATAATAATTTATAATTAGGGTATGTTATTCGAATAGTCGTTTTATTCGAATATTCGACGATTTTATTGTTCGAATATTCGCCAAATATTTTTTCGAATAATTCGAATAATAAGAATACTTTTTATTTTTCTTTAAAATGCTATTAACACATAAAATTAATATGGATTAAGAACATAATTAAGTTTATTTTAGAAAAATAATATAATTTATGAATATTCTAGATTTTTAATAATATAAAAATCTGTTTTTAGTCTAACAAATGAATATATACGACCATTCATCGTCGCCGTTGACCATGTTTTAGTCGTTAGGATTCAACTTGGACTCAAGGACTTATTGACTACAGAACCCTAATATGGAACCCCGAACTAGCTGATTTTTGTATGGTGATAGGTTATTATTTATTTAATTTAACAGTAGCATTGTCCTACAGATAGAACTATCCATATTTTAGGACCATGAAATCGAAATAATTAATCCTTTCTATCTCTTTTAACCACTTTCGAGAATTTTCGCGGAGTAAATTGTTGTCTTATCAAAATAAAGCTACTCACAAAAAATTAGCTCGATAGTAATCAAGTCAAAAAAATGTTCTAGAGAATCTGTAAGTACTATTTTATACTTAAAAAAAAAAAAATTTATACTCCTGGCTTGTAGCTCGCAATATTTTTTTTAAATTAAATAAGGGGGCAAACGAGCAAACGGCTCACCTGATGGTAAGCAACTACCGTCGCCCATGGACACTCGCAACATCAGAAGAGCTGCAGGTGCGTTGCCGGCCTTTTAAGAGGGAATACGCTCTTTTCTTGAAGGTTTGCAGGTCGTATAGGTCCGGAAATAATGCTGGTGACAGTTCGTTCCAGAGTTTTACAGTGCGCGGCAGAAAGTTACGCGAAAAACGCACTGTGGAAGACTGCCACTCATCAAGGTGATGAAGATGGTATGTTTTTCGCGTGGGACGATGGCAAAAAGTTGCCGGTGGTATGATTCCGAACAATTCCTCAGAGCACTCCCCGTGATACAACCGATAGAGGATGCAGAGTGAAGCTACATCTCGGCGTAATTCCAAGGGGTCCAAGCTGTTTGAAACACTATGGCAGTGAACAATTCGAGCGGCCCTTCGTTGGATACGATCCAGAGGGAGCAGTTGGTATTTAGGCGCCCCTGCCCAGAGATGAGAACAATATTCCATATGAGGCCGAACCTGCGCCTTGTAGAGTTGTAAGCGTTGGTCCGGACTGAAGTACTGTCTCGCTCTGTTAAGAACACCAGGTTTCTTCGAGGCTAATTTGGCCTTACCCTCTAGATGATATCGGAACTGGACTTCGCTCGATATGTTGACGCCAAGTATCTCAATGCTAGGGGAGATGGTTAAAGATGTGCCCTCGAAGCGAGGATATACGACGATTGGTGACTTTTTAGTTGTGAACGCGCACACTTGTGTCTTGGCGGGGTTGAATTGGACCAAATTGCGTCTACCCAAATCAGAGACCTTCTCCAATGAATTCTCCACCTTAGACACAAGTTCGTTTCGACTCTCAGTGACATTTTGCCGAGAAATATTGGGGGAGCCGGTATATACAGCATCACCTGTACTATCACCCGCATAGCAATGAATGCCGTTGGTCTGTAACATGTCATATGTGGTTAGCTGTTGATCTATGATTTGATAAGTTGATAAAAAATGGTACTCAATAGCTTCACGGCGGCAGTCCTCAAGTGATAATTGAAACAGTTAGTACAGTATTAAAAAAAACAGCATTTAACTTTTTTCATGCTTTGTGTGTTCTCGGTGTCAGCTCTCGGTCTTGGCCGAGAACGGAAACCCAGTTTCGGTCGGTAGCTCCTTAATATCATGTTATTGGCATTAGCAAACTTTAGGTTACTAAAGTCACCAGCTCTAGGATTATTTCACCCTCCCCCGAGCTTCGTTGCAATTTTTTTCTTTGTTGTGGTGTTTGTTTTCTAGCGGGCCTTTTTTATAGTTTCGAGCCACGTTGACACAGGCGAAGCCACCTACGTGAATCAGAATGTGGCTCGAAAATATAAAAAAGACGGGTGAGCTGGCTCAGTATTATCCTATCAATCCCCAAGCGGCAGCCGGCTGCCGGATAGCAATTGAAAATCTAATGTGTCTGCGATACCCACGATGGAGGTGTTAAGGAACAGATATCATAACGTCGTAAGACTAAGCATAATCACATTAGAAAAGTAAAAGGTGGTACGGTTGAAAATGGTTTACAATTTACAGCAGTTCCTTTATTGCCCAGCTGTAACCTTATGTAAAGTTTTAAAGTGTTTAACAATGAACATTAACTGTTGATGAAGTAAAAACAAGAATTATTTACTCTATACTATTAACAAAAAGGTTGTATGAAGCTTCGTTTTTCTTTTAATCTGAGTTTTCAGCATTTTTCAAAATTTTCCAATTATTCGAATAATATTCGAATTATTCGAAAATTTTGTAAAATATTCGAATTATTCGAATAGTAAATTTGTCGAATAATAACATTCCCTATTTATAATATATTATATTACTTTTAAGTCAATAGTCAAAACCATAAAACGTAGCTTGTCGACTGTCGTACATCTCTAGATACCAAGTGATTTAAGCGTGAAGAGGTGCCTTAAAGGCAGAAAAAAGGACATACAACACGGTCAAATTAACTTGACGCATCGAAATGTCAAATTAACATGCGAGCTCCATAATGACGTCATCAAACCGTGCGTCTAGTTAATTTGACCGTGTTGTACGTTCGCATATTTTATAATATTATGATAGTATGTAGGTAGTTTTATAAATATGGATTAGAGTAGTTTGGAAGAATTGTTGTGTCTCATCAGTCATCAGTCAGTCATCTTAAAGTCCTGATATAATAATATCCTTATCAGTTATCACTTATCAATTACCTAAACAAAGCACCTCACACACTTCCCGAGTATCCCCAGTTCTCACGGTGAGGGAAGTGGGGCGTGGGGGCTGAGGAAGCCCTTCCCGTCACGTGCTGACTCCCCAATCCTTATTCACTTCTCAGACGTAAGGGCTTCTAGAAATTACGTGTTGTTGTCTTGTAAGTTGTCACTTGCTATTAGTTGTTGACGTTCCACTCGTTACTGGAAATATTATTGAGATAGTGTATCCATAGTATCTTAGATACTGATATATCTAATGCGAATTAATAAACTGCCGAATTTGTGTCTTTTCTTTAATGCTGAAACGTTAAGGGTGGGTTGCACCAACTTACTTTAACTATAAACTATAAATTTAACTATAACTACAATGCAAAATGTCAAATCTTTGGTTAAAGTCAAAATGGTCGCCAAATTTAAATTTGGCGACAATTTTTGACTTGGGTTTAACCCCATTACAGAGCTCGACAAGGCTTTAAAATTTAAATGAACGTGGCAAAAAAAGGAACTAACGCTGTCATCATACAAAAACGCCATTTTTGACAGTTCTCCTTTACCAGCAGCGCCCCTGCCCACGTTCAACAACAGACATCTGTCAAATTCTGCGGTCAAAGTTAAGGTTAAAGTTAAGTTAGCCTCAGTGGCGGGGCAAGACCCAAATTTTATGTGGGCGAGATACATTTTGCGAGGCCCCATAGATAGTGCATGGGCACAATAGACATCTATAAAAATGATTGTCTAAAAATAATTCATTTGGGCCTATGGAGGCCCAAATGAATTATTTTTAGACAATCATTTTTTTGAAGTGAAAACTTATTTAGCGGCGTTGAGCACTTTTGTGAGATGGGTAAAAACTGTAAAACTCGCGTCAGATTCTCGTGCTGATCGAAAAACCTTGGAAAAACCGTAAGACGGTTGGAGAGTAGTGTTGTAACATCGAAATTGATTAATCGAACAATCGATTGTTTTTTTTAATCGATTGTAAGGGTTTCGATTAATTAAAGCAATCGATTTAATACATAGGTAAGGGTTTCGATTAAGTAATTAAAAAAAAGATTTTTAAAAATCGATTTTCATAAAAAATGGGTTAAAAAAATTGTAAGGGTTTCGATTAATTAAAAAAAACGATTTTTTAAAAATCGATTTTCATAAAATATGGGTTAAAAATTTAATCGATTGTAAGGGTTTCGATTAATTAAAAAAATCGATTTTTAATAATCGATTTTCATAAAAAATGGGTTAAAAAAAATGCACAACGTTAAAAATCAAGTTTTCACTTCTGCCGGCACTCCCGGAGTGTAACCCGTCTTTTTTATAA
The DNA here is from genome assembly GCA_963422495.1 of Polyommatus iphigenia. Lineage (NCBI taxonomy): Eukaryota > Metazoa > Arthropoda > Insecta > Lepidoptera > Lycaenidae > Polyommatus > Polyommatus iphigenia. The sequence continues at coordinate 11,419,375 of OY730189.1, forward strand.
ATAAAATTTGAGTCACAAAACGCGTAACTTCCCAAAAAAATCCTTGGGGTCCAAGAGGCGCGAGGCCCCTTGGACCGCGAGGCCGTGGGCGGTCGCCCACACCGCCCACGCCTTGCGCGGCGCAAGGGGTGTTTTGTTTAAAATCTTCTACCTCATCGTCGGGATGAGGTAGAAGATTTTAAACAAAACATGAGAAGAATGTACAATATTGCCAAAGATTACCTGAATTCCTGGACCAGTGAATTTTGTACTGACCTAAAACACTTTCAGTGGATGACTTTAGCTAATATTCCAAGCTGGGAACAAGGGGCAAAAACGATAGACACTTTGTCTAGAAAAAATGTACAGTTAAATGACAATAAATTTTTTGATCAGTGGCAAAACTTCATAAAATTTTTAAAGCAACACGAAGATGACTCTGACTTTAAAAAGCTGTTGGCACATCAGAAGTGGACCTCGTATTTTAAATCATTTAATAATGAAGAATTTTATTCGGAACTGCTTAAGTTGGCAGAATATTATTTTGCAATACCAGGCCACAATGCCAACGTTGAAAGAGTTTTCTCTTTAATAAACGCCCAGTGGACAAAGGAACGCAGTAGACTACAAACAGATACAATTGCTAAGATGATGTTCTTGTTATGCAATTTAAAATTAACATGTAAAGAATTTTACGATATGATTTCTAAGGAAAACGAAATTCTTGACAAAGTAGGTGCAAGTGCCAAATATAACTAGATTTTGTTATTTTTTAAAGATTTTAAATTGTTCTATAAATACCTACTATAAAGTAAATTCTTACCTAGCCGTAAAATTAATATTATCTTTTTGTTACTTTCCAGAAGAATGATTATTTTTATTTGTTTTATTATATTTTTTAGTTTATAGTATTAAGAATGCCAAAAGAGAGCTATATTCATTTGTTTTTTAGTTTTAATAATATTTAATTATCTACAAAAGACTGATGATCCATTTGTAAGTAAAACTGTAATAGTGTAACTTAATAAACATTTCAAATTCGTAAACGAGTTTTTTTATTATAAATATTATGTCCATCTTTTAATAAATATCGAATATCCTCACTTTTCACCACGTATAAATACTTTTTTCAACAGCCCAGCTGTAAAAACATTATGTTTGGCAATAAAAAAAACATGTCCGGCTTTTAGGCTAAAATGTCCGGCCTTATATAGTGCGCAGTCCGGCCTTTGCATTTTATGGCCTGGCAAGCCTACTTGCGCCGCCTCTGGTTAGCCTTATTATAACCATAACTTTGACCATGAATGTAACTCACACTAAGATGGTTATGCAAAAAAAATCTAGATGGTTTTGCAAATTCTTTGAAACCCAGCCCAGGAAACAAAATATTAGTTCAGCGGCAAAGCCTGAAGAAGCAACAAACGGACAGACAGTCGTTTTTAACATTAGTTTAAACGATAATGATGAAATTTTCCTTTATTCTTAGGTATTTCTTAACCATTATTGTATTATTTTGTTATTAGTATTTTTGTATTATTGTATTATTAGTTCAATAATTGAAGGAGCGGAAGTCGCGGTCTGCGGTTATACAGCTCTGCTTCTGCACTTTATGCCTAATTCACTTTGAAACTAGCTTTTTATTTATTTGCACGTATTAGATTGTTTTGTAAGATCACTAAAGTCTAAAATCATAATATGGGACAATGGGGTCTTATGGTAGTCTTGATGATAAGAGGTCATAGAGGTTATCACTTACCAGCTGTTATCAAAAATATCCTAAGTTTTATGAACATCGTCATCTTGCCCCATGCGGCATGCCGCATGCCCCTAATAAGAATTTTTAACGCCATCTAGTAGCGATTACATGTATTAGCTCTTGATATTTTTATTTTGACTTTGTTATTACCAAGCTATTTATCTTGCTGTATATTGTTACAGATTGGAACAAAGTGTACGGTGCTAGAAAATGCAAACTAAAAACATAAATCTCATACAGGAACAAAGAAATAAGGACATCTGCGACGAACAAGTAAGTTTATCGCCATCTATATTTGATAAGATAAACTATAACGCTCATTAATTCACAAAGTCGTTCGTACAATTTCCGCTAGATGTCGCTAATATGTACTTTTAGTATTACATGTAGCGCAGTAAAAAAAAAGTTTCACGCACAAAGTTATTAGGAATATTTCCTTTTTAGGGTTCCGTACCCAAAGGGTAAAAACGGGACCCTATTACTAAGACTACGTTGCCTGTCCGTCTGTCTGTCTGTCTGTCTGTCTGTCTGTCTGTCTGTCTGTCTGTCTGTCTCCAGACTGTAACTCAAGAACCGCTATAGCTAGACTTCTGAAATTTTCACAGAGTGTGTATATCTGTTGCCGCTTTAAAAACAAATACTAAAAATAAAATAAAGTTAATATTTAAGGGGGGCTCCCATACAAGAAAGGTGATTTTTTGGCCGTTTTTGCTCGTAATCAATAATGGAAACAGCTAGGCACTTGAAACTTTCACAAAATCCTTAATTATATTTGTACTTTAATAATAAATAATAAAATTAAAATAATTAAAATATTTAAGGGGGGATACTATACAAAAAACACAATTTTTTGTCTGTTTTCGCTCTATACAGGTACGGACCTTCGTGCGCGAGTCCAACTCGCACTTGGCCGATTTCTTGTTTATTGTTTTGTTTTTTGTTTATTGTTGTTCATGTTTATTGTTGCAGAAAATGTGTCGCCAAGACGGCATGGTGTACGAAACGGTCACGGGCGTAGCTGTCGGTTCCACGTATCACGGTCAGTATTATATTATCGGAATTCAAATTAGCCATGCGTTGTTGTTTCTTTGAACTGTTAGTACGGAGGGTGACGGCTGCTACGGGAGAAGTATTTATTATGGTCTAGAGTCCAGACTTTACACTCTAGAATCTAGATGTAGTCTGTAACTAGAAGACTAGAAAATCCTGATAATAGGTACTATCAGAGAAGTTGATTCATAAGCCGAGCATACTTTAGTTGATTGGGCTAAGTCTAGTTAATGTGAATCGGCTGGACTTGGCAAAAGAAGACCAAATAACGCAGTTCCGCCCATGGGCGTAACTAGGAAAAAGCCAGGAGTAAGAAAATCCTAGACCTTGAATTCGTGATTTTTAACAAATATGAGCGAGCGAACTGGGATTGAATGCCTCTCCTCTCACCCCGCAACTCTCTCCGCTCCACGTTTAGGTATGGAACTCGTGAGGATATATTTAGCGACCGATCGCTCTTGTACGGGCCCGTACCTCGCTACGCCCATGGACTTCCGCCACCATTAACCTATGAATCAATTTCTTCGATGGTACCATCAGATAAGTTGATTCATAGACAGATGGTAGACCAAGGTAATAAGTCGCGTTATGTCAAACCAAGCTGACAGATCACAATTAACATTGAATTGACATAAGCCGACCAAATGATATCGGATATCGGATAGCGGATGATAGTACAGGTGATGCTGTATATACCGGCTCCCCCAATATTTCTCGGCAAAATGTCACTGAGAGTCGAAACGAACTTGTGTCTAAGGTGGAGAATTCATTGGAGAAGGTCTCTGAATGGGGTAGACATAACTTGGTCCAATTCAACCCCGCCAAGACACAGGTCTGCGCGTTCACCACTAAAAAGTCACCAATGGTCGTATATCCTCGTTTCGAGGGCACATCCTTAACCATCTCCCCTAGCATTGAGATACTTGGCGTCAACATATCGAGCGAAGTCCAGTTCCGATATCATCTAGAGGGTAAGGCCAAATTAGCCTCGAAGAAGCTTGGTGTTCTTAACAGAGCGAGACAGTACTTCAGTCCGGACCAACGCCTACAACTCTACAAGGCGCAGGTTCGGCCTCATATGGAATATTGTTCTCATCTCTGGGCAGGGGCGCAAAAATACCAACTGCTCCCTCTGGATCGTATCCAACGAAGGGCCGCTCGAATTGTTGACTGACATAGTGTTTCAAACAGCTTGGACCCCTTGGAATTACGCCGAGATGTAGCTTCACTCTGCATCCTCTATCGGTTGTATCACGGGGAGTGCTCTGAGGAATTGTTCGCAATCATACCACCTGCAACTTTTCGTCATCGTCCCACGCGAAAAACATACCATCCTCATCACCTTGATGAGTGGCAGTCTTCCACGGTGCGTTTTTCGCGTAACTTTCTGCCGCGCACTGTAAAACTCTGGAACGAACTGTCACCAGCAGTATTTCCGGACCTATACGACCTGCAAACCTTTAAGAAAAGAGCGTATTCCCTCTTAAAACGCGTAAACGCACCTGCAGCTCTTCTGATGTTGCGAGTGTCCATGGGCGACGGTAGTTGCTTACCATCAGGTGACCCGTTTGCTCGTTTGCCCCCTTATTTAATAAAAAAAAATGTGACGTTGGTCTGTCAACTGCCTACGAATCAATTTCCTCGATGGTACATACATAGGCCCACTCTTGGGTCTTTTTGGGGCCATTTTGACATAATATTGGCCATTCTATTCTGTGTCATACCATGTCGGATATTTTCTGTCAAATAACGACATGGCTAAAGTTTTGAAATATTTGGTGACTATTGTGCAAAAAGTTTTATCTGCCACTTCTAAAATTACAAAATCTGAATATCAAAATTCAAACAATGTCAGCCACTATGTCATTGACAATAACGTCTACTATTGTATTAAGGAATTGCTTCACACTATGGGAAATAGGTTATTCTATGAGACAAAATAATTGTAAGTTACATTCTTAATAATGAGACAGATTTGATAATTTGTAGTTTACAATATGATTTCGCAGATTTGGAAACGATTGGTCAAAGCTTTGAGCAACGATAGTCTCATAGTATCATTTTATATGAAATCCACACTTATTAATTTTAATGAAAAAGACCAGAGTGCCAATTAGGGCCGCGGCCCGCGACACACCGGAATGGCAGCGGCGAGGCGAGCACTTTCAGTGTCGTAATATGATTTTAAACTTTATCTTCATTATTGTAAAACAATATATAGTACCGCTTGAGAAATCGCCGCCGCCGGCGCGGCGGTCGCCAGCGGCCACGGGCGGCCGTAGACTTCTCAAGCGATACTATGTATTACAATAATGAAGATAAAGTTAAAAATCATATGACACTGAAAGTGCTCGCCTCGCCGCTGCCATTCCGGTGTAGCGCGGACCTTATGCTACGTTTTGATGCTTGCCGAGCCACGGCAAGCCTCCACAAGCCACAAGCCTCCACAAATCTCGCTTTGCATTTGTAAGTCGTTTTCACGCTCGTGAACGCGTCAGTGTATTACGTACATGCCCTTTGATCTCTGTCCAAAAACCGACACTACTCCCGATCGTCTACAAGCGTCCGCAAGCTCACGCAAGCCAAGCCATTTCACCTGTTTTCACGCTCGGGCTTGTGGAGGCTTGCCGTGGCTCGGCAAGCATCAAAACGTAGCATTATAGGGAATATTACGCGAAGGTCGGAGCAGAGGGCACTACTAGCATATACCTACAGTAAATAACCCGACCAAAATCCTATAGGTTGCACACGTCACATCGGAAATCAGAATATTGACAGAAACGTTGCCAAAAGTCGAACAAAACTTATTGTGTCTATGCTGGTGTTGCCGTCTAACTTGAAATCATTGCAGTAATAGTACGGGAGCCCTAGAACAATTTTTTTGTGATTACTAACAAGCTAATTTTTTGTGAGTCTACATTTCGATACGACGAACAACATTTTTATTTTCGAAAAATCTCGAAAGTTGTAGCTAGCAGAGATAGAAAGGTTTTCATACTTTGACTTGATGGTCCTAAAATATGGATTGTTTTATTTGTAGGACAAGGTTACTCTTAAATTATATAACTATTAACCTACCAATATACAGAAAAGTTGACCAATATACAGAAAGTGAGACTGGTTAGCCGGGTTCCATTTTATGGTACAGTAGTCAACCAAGTTTTGTTGATTACAGAACCCTAAAACGGAAATGTCACAAATTCACACAATGTCACAAACTCACAAAAATTAGCTTGTTAGTAATCAACTAATCACAAACTCACACAATGTCACAAACTCACAAAAAAATTCACACAATGTCACAAACACACAAAAATTAGCTTGTTAGTAATCACAAAAAAATTGTTCTAGGGCTCCCGGACTATAATATAATAGTATCCTATTCTCATACCTTGTTAAGAAAATGCTGAGGAAAAATGATTCATTAGAAATTGGTCAAGAGATTAATCTTCCATAAATATTTATTTATTGACGTAGAGGTAATTTTTTATGCCCAAACAAAATCATGTTGTTGTGTAGTGCAGTAGCCAGTTGTAGCTGCGTACAAAACACTGTGAGTGCGTGCGTTGAATTTTAACTCATTAACTGCCAAATGTTTGTAGTATTTGAATACAACGTTCATTGGTGCAGTGATTGGTTTCTGGTGCTTTATCAATGACTACCAATAATAAAAAAACTAAGGAAGAGTAACTCCGTCAAAAAACATGCTCCAAAATACTTGTCAAAAAAGTGTACCTTAGGTCACTTTTCATACATTAGGTGACGTTGAGCGGTATAAAGGCTGACGTTACATGACAGTTCGAATGGAACCAAATTTAAAACTGTATTGGTATGGGAGTTACGTTTCCTGGTTTTATTATTCGTAGATCAATGACAATAGTAATATAAATAAATCTAAACTAATCACGCTGTATTGATGAGATAACTTTTTTATCCTTTCGTATCTACGCCTATTTTTAAGGATTTTTGACTGAAGTTTAGGTATCCATTCAATTTGCTGATTGGTTAACGTATGCGATGTAAACCTATCAAATGTTCTAGCTAGTGAATACATAAAGTCCTGTCAATAAACCTTAAAAACTAGCCCGAAGTCTCGTACGTTCAATGTTTCATTAATTAGTGCTAGTTGTTGCACATTATTATTACTGTAGATAATAAATAGTAATGTTAGGGCTAAAGATTTCTGGAAACCAAAAGTGACAATAAAGCCTTATTTACTTTTGCTTGGTAGAGCTAGATGTTACATCTCGGAACGTATAAGTTACTTCATGCCTGATTTCTGGTAGGTACTTCGGCTCCAGCAGTAGTACATAATACCTCTTTGGACTCCAGCCTGTATGTGCTGTAGCTTAGCTCACTATAATGATAAAGGAATCCCAAAAAGCACAAGATAAAACAAAGTTAATAGTTGCGTGCCAGTAAGTGGGTTGAATATCTTTCAGGGTTAGCGATTCAGACTTTTGGATTTGTTTTTGACAAGGTTTTCCTTGTTTGCTATGAAAATATTATGCTCTTATTAATAAATATAATGCTTATTTCTGATGCTGTTTCAAATATTTCAGTGTCAAAGCGGATAGAATATTATACTTACGTAGAATGTACGCATAATAGGTAATTATGCATTTGTTTGGTGCATTCTATTAATTACGTTAGCAGCTAAAGACTTTAAAGTTTGCTTTTTGCGATAATTAAATTAAAAAATTACAATATTACATATTCTCATGAGCTCCATAATATAACGTAAGAATTCTTCTAAATAAAAAATGTTTAAGGAATAAAAAAACGTTAATGCCAAGTGCCAACCCTAACAATTTAGTTTGGAGGAGCGTAGGCAGGTAAAAAGCTACTTTTATAATAACCGAGTGCAGTACGATCTTACATTAGATCGACCTTTTTGGGGCCCGACATTGAGAACTTGTTAATACTTAAGTACAGTCATGTGAAGTAACTTTAAATATGATAATTTGTTATAATATTATTAGAAGTTAAAAAACTTATTTTTAAAAATTAAAAACTTGAGAGGTGTCAATGGACACCCGAATGGAACAAAGTTATTTCTTGAACGCCATCTATTGACGCCCAGGAATACTAACAACGCGTCGCTGTTTATTCTCAAAAAACGCCATCTAGTTGACGCACAGGAATACTATCAACGCCCTCTGCCCCTACCATGCAAGTGCTAATAAAAAAGGGTCGAGGTCAAACATCGTTCTGTCCAGCCCCCTTTACGCCGGGCGCGCGATAAGGAACTTCGTTCCAATAATTATTGTTATGACTAGATGATGACCGCACTGTTGCGCAGAAATTTGTCTATCGCACGGGAACCATACATTTTGTGCCGGATAAAAATATTCCTGCAATGACGTATTCACGCTAAAGGCAGCATCCAGCACAGACAGTAAACAAAAAAATTTGTTCGACGTTTAACAACATTTCGTTACAGCAGCTGCTATGACGTGTGCAACATGTAGTCGGATTATTTACATTTTACTATATATGCTAGCAGCGCCCTCTGGTCCGACCTTTGTGTAATAACTATTAATTAAGGGGCCGGGTGCCATCGAAATTCTCATACATACGTAATACCAAAATCATTTTCTCATACGAAAATATTTAACACTAGCGACCCGCCCCGGCGTCGTACGGGTATAAAATATATAGCCACTGAAAAAATTATTAAAATACGATCCTTCATGTGGTCTACTTATCTGTGCCAAATAACATAAAAATTGCTCCAGTAGTTCGCGAGATAAACCCTTTCAAATGATTTCCCCCGTCTTTTTCACATTCTCCTATTATTCTTAGCGTGATCAAATATAGCCTATAGCCTTCCTCAATAAATAGGCTATCTAAAACTGAAAGAATTTTTCAAATCGGACCAGTAGTTCCTGAGATTAGCGCGTTCAAGTTAGCCCTTTCAAAGAATTTTCCCCGTTTTTTTCCTCATTTTCCTCTATTTCTTCACTTCTATTAATCTTAGCGTGATAAAATATAGCCTATAACTAGGGTTGCCAACATTTCTCCGGCGAAATATAGTATTTTTCAAAATAAACTATAAAAAATATAGTACACTTTCAAAAAATATTGTATTTTATGGAAAGAACAATGGCCAAATCGTACCAGGTGGGCGGTGGCGTCCCATTATGCCATTAGTAGCAAAAATTCCCTAATATTTTAAGGCATCGAAAATCATTAGAAATGTGTCTTTAAATAGCCACAAAAAAAAGATCAGTATATTTTAGTTTCGTTATGTTCTGACAGCCGGCGATCATTCGCATTCGTTCTATTTTTTGGGTAATACTCTAGGAAAAATTGAAATAATTAGAAACGAGATCGCCGAATATACACTTGTAGGCTACACTGCAGTCGGGAAAAAGGTAGTTCTTAAGTCTAACCTCAAAATAATTGTAAGCGTTATTAATTATTATAAAAAATCGTGGCTATTTAGACATAAATCTCAAACGGAATTATGTTTAGAGCATAAGAACAACCAAATCTAACTGTAGTTTATTTTGGGACATCAAAAATAAAAGTCGAGTCCAGCTCGCATACAAATTTGGCCATGATTCATTAAAAAATGTTCAATGAAATATTTAAGTACATATTATTTGTTAATATATAAAAACTATATTCTTTGCACTTCTTGCATTTTATTCAATTTTTAGATCCCTCGATCGCGGATTGTTGGAAATCTATTGTTATCGCGGTCGCATGCGACCGCTTGGGGCTTGATTAAAATCTCTTTTTATTATTAATGAGATACTACTTCTGTTTGTCTCTTCCCGCCATTTCAAATTCATAACGGAAAATACCCTTTCTGTGAATGCCGAAGTGGCGGGAATAGAGAGCAGGAATGAGATAATTTTAGTGTTGAAAATATAGTATTTTTGCGTACTATATTATAGTTCAACAGTACGCAGGCTCGAAATATAGTACAATACTATATATTATAGTACGGTTGGCAACCCTACCTAGAACCTTCCTCGATAAATGGGCTATCTAACGCTGAAAGAATCATCAAAATCCGATGCGTAGTTTTGAAGATTAAAGGGAACAAAAAAGGGACATTAGGGAAAAAAGTGACTTTGTTTTATAATAAGTATAGATGTTTGAGTTATTTTTCAGCTTAAAATAGTAATTACCTAGGTTCCTGCACAAAAATTTACTACAAAATATTTAAACTCTAAAAAATATTTTTTGTAAGTATTTAAATATTTTGTAGTAAATTTACTATTTATTTATATATTTTTTAGTGTTTTTACTATATTTTTGAGTGTTTAAATATTTAGTAGTAAATTTACTACAAAATATTTAAACACAAAAAAAATATTGTTTAAATATTTTGTAGTAAATTTTTGTGCAGGAACCTAGGTAATTACTAATTTAAGCTGAAAAATAACTCAATCATGTTAAATATTTTCGTATGAGAAAATGATTTTGGTATTACGTATGTATGAGAATTTCGATGGGACCCGGCCCCTTAAGCCTAATGTTACGGAATATAAAACACTATTTATTCTTAGCTCTCTGTCCATAACAGACTGATATTAAACCTCAATTTGGCACTAATTAATCACTTGTTATCAGGTGCGTGGGAGCTCGTCACTTAAGCCGATCGATTTATTCAACAAACACATTACTTCCTTATGTCCAGTCGGATTACTGTCAAAATATAGAGCTATGTATCATAATTACATAATGTGTTATGTATGTAGGAGTTACGGTACTATTAGAATTTGAAACAGGAAAATTGTGTGTAGGTATTTGTATGCTATCGGTCACCGCTGCAAATTGTATTTTACATGTAATTTTTAATTGTTGGGCATTATAGGAAACTAGGTGACGCCTGCAGAGTTGCAGACATTATCTTGTTTCCCATAACGCTTGCGCCAAAATTCGTTTACCGTACATTTTTCCAGGATCAAAAGTAATATTATATTATGTCTTTTCCTTAACGAAAGTTTCAGCAAAATCGGTTTCAGTGGTTTTACTCGTAGCGGGAAGGGGTAAAAGGTAGACGGACAAAAACACTTTCAAATTTATAATATTGGTATGGATAAAGAAAATATCTAACTACGTCCTTTCCAAAGGAAACAACGCATATTATACCTATTTATATGTCTTCATTTCCCCACCGAGTATCTCAGATAAATAATAAAATAAAGTAAAAAATATAAAAGTCTTCACGATCATTACATTATCTAAGAATAATAACTAAATATGTAAGAATTAAACTAATTTTAATCATCCAGAAGTCAAAACCCCTCCGCGGGTGAAGGCCTCCTCCAGAGATGCCCACTTTTCTCTATCTCAGATAGGTACTCAAGTTTAAATTAACATCCCCTTAAATCCTCTTACATCTTGAGATTTATAACAATAATTACGTGCGATTGACTTTTAACAGTAATAATGATAACTATCAGTTATTACTTATTAATTTGGCATTTAACAGTGTGCATGTTAGACAATCATACCTGTGAGCCCTGGGGTCAGAATTGACCACTTACCACTGTAAATGTCAGTCCACACTCAATAATGAATGTCAAATAATACGAGTAGATAATATTATTTTTTTTCGCTCGCGTTAAGAAGTATTATTATATACACAGACCTCTAGATCTTATTTCTGTGATTATATACAAACTTTGATCCCCTATTTTAACCCCTTGGAGGTAGAATTGATCAAAATATTTTCTTAGCGGCTGCCTACGTCATAACATCTACCTGCATGCCGAATTTCAGCCCGATCCGTCCAGTGGTTTGGGCTGTGCGTTGATAGATCACCATGTCAGTCACCTTTGAGTTTTATATATATGTATATAGATTTATTTATTTGAAAGACTGATCCCGAGCCTCGACTGATTTTACATGGACCGCCAAAACACTGTTTTTACTTTTTACTTTTACATGAAACACCTTAACCCTTCCTTTTGACTTTGTCGTACCTGCTGGAAAAAGAGGCGAAGTAACGCAGAAAACACCTGTACTCAGTACTTACCTACTAAGTACGTACCACGAGAATGTCAATTTGATTTGAGAATCTATTGTTATTCTATTATTGTCGCGATCACGGGTGATCTTATGGGGCTAATAAAAACGTAAAATAATTAATAAACATATTATTTAAAGATTTTTTAAAAAATATCAATAATTTTCCACTTTTTTGGTAAAAAGTGGCCCCGTGTAAGTTTTTTGCGAGCTACGCCGGTTTTTCTCGCCGGGTTACTTCCGGAACCGGTGGTAGACATCGTAGACTTTTTTTTAAAATCTAGTTACTTTGCAATCTATTTGGAAATAAAACTTTATTTATTTTAATTCCTAGGACCCTCAGTATTTCCCACGACATTGAGGTCATAACTTCTATTGCATACACCTGCTGTATGTAGCGGGTGATTGAGGGGTGAAGTGGAGTAAAGGGGAGGGGGTAGCGAATATCCGCCACCTGTAGACAAGCTGACTATGATAGTTTTGTCTTATTTAACCGACTACGACGAAGAAAGAGGAAGCTTGGCTTGTTTTTGTATGTAGGTAGAGTTTGTTGAGGAGTCAATGGATCCATATTCCATACTAATAGTGTGTCTGTCTGTCTTTCTGTAATCTCTTCACGCCCAAACCGCAGCACCAATATTGCTGTGGTATGAAGATACTTTGAGTCCTGAGAAAGAAAATAGGATACTTTTTATCCTGGAAAAATGGAGTACTCTGGTGTTTCGTCCCAAGGTTTTTGGGCCCAGTAACCAGATATGAATTTTTAACATTTCTTCATCTGGCGATTGAAAGATGTAAACGGTTGAATAAGATAAGTGAGAAAGGGATGGTTTTGTAGACATCATATTTTTTTCATACCTGAGTCAGAGTAAACGGAACCAACTTATTTATGTTTACTCTGCCTGAGTGTTCTGAGTGCGAGTTCTGTCAGTAATTACCGTTTGTATTAGTTGCTATTAGACCCGCAGTTTCAACGCCACAAACAATTAAACGCACACACTGCCAAAATCTTTACCCCTTATTTTGGCTGCAGTAGGTTAACCCATTTACCGCCGTTGTACCCAATTGGATACACATACAAAATTAAGGATAGTTCAAAATGTTGTGGTATCAATCTCAGTTTTCTATTTTATATATTTGATTATATATAAGCTTCAACATTTTTAGCAAATTTATACTGGCAACCAATATTTTATAGTCATAAGGTAGGTTTGAAACTTACAGTTTTGCGACCTGCAGGAGTAACCTCATAAATTCTCTCTTTATTTTAATCGTATAATATTCAGCCACTTTATGTGTTTGTTTTTTTATTCAATACATTGTTATCTATATATTAATAACATGCTAGTGGTAGATTATTGAAATAGGCGGAAAAATTGTGATTCAAACACTACTGTACCTAGTCGGGTACAACGGCCGAAACCACTAGCAAAATTTTCGTTTTTTTATTTTTTTTTTAAATTAAGTTTGATTAATTTTAACATCTTATATCGTTATGAATACTAAGGGAAAGCTATTTTGTGCTCTTTGTATAAATAAAAATTATCATATATATCCAGAAAACTCATATCACAGCGTAAATGTCCGCTTTCTTACATATTTCTTTGTCCTGAAATTACGACGTTGTAGACAGAAAAACGCAGGTAAAATAGCAGCTAAAAGATTTGACAGTAGCTGAACCTTGTAAGAGGAATCTATCTTGTCAGTAACAATGAAGCAAGTATCAACTAGAATCCATACTAATATTATAAATGTGAAAGTGTGTCTGTCTGTCTGTCTGTCTGTCTGTTACCTCTTCACGCCCCAACCGCTGGACCGATTTAGCTGAAATTTGGCACGGATATACTTTGGGTCCCGGGAAGGGACATAGGATACTTTTATCCCGAAAAAATTTACGGTTCCCGCGCGATAAACGAATTTTGGCGCAACGGAGTTGCGGGCGTCATCTAGTAGATATTATAATACTACAAAATTTGTCACTTGCAAAGTGTTATTGTAACATAAGCTAATATACACACTCCTTCGTAAGTAAGAAATATGACTCCAGAAATCATCCTGTATACGTTTTACTTCTTATACCTATTAGTGGATATCAAGGACAAAAGTTTACTAGCTTCAGCTACAGATACTACTAGTAATTATGAGAAAAGACGGAACGCAAATCACCTCTTTGGGTAAAGATGATGATAGAATTTATTTACTTATTTGAATTATGTTTTTTCTTTTGTTATTGTCAACGATTAGCGTTGGCATTTACCACTTACGACTCTTGATGATAGCTTGGCTTATATTATGTTTCGACGAAACATCGTAACATTTTAACTATGTCAGAAAATATAATGAAAAACGAAGTTATCCTCCTCGTCAGTCTCTAGTTTACCTGAAGATTGTATCGATTACTACCCCAAAAATGTTTGTAAATAGTTTCAAAATGTAAAACATCATACAGGAGTTCGTTGTCAGTGCAAAAAATGTAATAAAATAGTATTTATCAAAAAAGTCAGTTCTAAACCTTATCACACCAAGTACCCCATAACACGCCGTTGTACCTAATTGAGTACACCCCTAAAGGGGAGGATTTCAACATTTTTTAATTTTTTCTTTTATTTTTCATTTATTTAACATATAAACCGCAGATAAATGCAAGTTTTGTTAAAAAAATACTATTGGTTTCATTTTGGCGGTTAATGCGTTAAAATGAAACCTTTTTTATTAGAATAACATCCTGAAATAGTAGTTAATTAAAATTTAAAAGTAAATAATAAATGTTTTAGATCCGCCATTATTTACCACGTTAACAAACAAAGGAAATCATTAAAATAAATAATAATAAGTTAAGATTAAAATTATAATTAATTTAATAAACATATTGATATCCTATCGGATATCCTGTAGAATATAAATAAAAGATCAAGGATTAGAAGTACTTATATTATATGTACTTTAAAAAGAATAATAATTATAATTAATGTAATAGCCTAGGTATTACAATAATAATGACTTTATTAGCTTAAAGTGTTTGCGTTCGGCTGAAATAAGGAAATCACAAAAAGGAATTTTTGTAGACGGTTAGTTTTCTAGAAAATAAACTCCACAATTATTTAAAAATCGTCGTTTTAATTATTTAATTTATTATTTTCACATTTATCTAAATATTTTACAGAAATATAATACACTGATAAACTACAGTTTTAAACTTGAACAATTTTTAAATTTTCAATTCATCAGAATGACAAAGAAAACTTGTCAGTTTTAAAAAGTTTTAGAGATTAATAATTAACTTAAGTTTCTGCAAGATCATAATATCCAAAACTAAATAATCGGTTTCGGTTCTATACAGCCTCACAATCTTGTGCCTGAAGCCGATTCGGCTACGGCTTCGGCCAAAAATCGAGCGTCCATCAGACACTACTTAGTTCATAAAAAGTAATCACTCATAATATCGTTTAGCCGGTTTATAGCCTTGGTAACACTTAATCATTGTTATACCGATGATTTTAGAGGTCCTTCTTACTCGACTGTGTTAAAAGGAGTGTTAAAAGGTGGTTTATTTTCGAGTACTGTGAGACACGTTGTAGAGCCCAAATGGTAACATCAAAGGAGTCAATTTTGTAGGGTTTCATACTCAAATGGCAAAAACGAAACTTATTACTGACACTATGTGTTTGTCAGTCTGTCCAGTATCCATCCTTCGCTAGGATGTCTTATTCATCGTGATGGCAAAATATATTTAAAGATGAACTCACACCATGTACGTATTTTTGTTGCCGCTACAAAATGCGAATAATATTTAACTTCCTTCTTCCTTCTGGGTTCCACAACCTTTTCAATTCAACTTTTAAGAACTTTTGCACGATGAGTTAAACTTCAGGCAAGTTTAGCTTGTTATTAAAGAGAGTTACATTATATTTATCAGTACGGAACCACACACCACGATACCGTCTCGCTCCTGGCCGCTATTACACCCATATCGTAACACATTTCGTAAGTCTTACAGTGTTATGTCGGCACACTTTTTAAATTGCCCTCCCATTTGTGTTTGCTTTAAATTACTATTTGATTACTTCTACATACATAATGTTATGTTAACTTGCAATGCAAGTGAAGAGTCTAACTATTTAGTAAATAAACAAAAACAACGGCTTACGGCTTGTACTATCAGAAAAGTCCGACCGAATGACGTAGGTCCGTCAACTGCCTATAAATCAATTTCTTCGATGGTACATTACAATTAATACATAATGTTCTGTTTACTTGCTGTTAACATGTAATGCAGGTAAAGACCTTACCTTACTATTTAGTAAATAAACAAAAACAGCAGAGTACCGACAGTCGGCAGAAGTTAAAACTTAAGCTTTAGAAAGAGAGGAGGATATTCCTTGCTCTGTGTCACGCTGGTGTTTACCCCCCTCCGTCTTACGAATTTTCGGTCAGGTCAAGACAGACTGTCTCGAAGGTTGTGTATCCTCAGCAGTGAAAACAAATTTTCGTTGTCTGAGTACCCGCAGCTTCATGGACTTACCACAGGACCAGACGGACATGGTGTCAGGGCCGGATTTATATATTTATGAGTATAGGCCGCTTTAATTTTGCCGCTCCTATGTACGAACTCTGCCGCCTCCCCATCTAGGACGCCATAAGACGCTGCCGCCCATAGGCCATGGCCTATACTGCCTATACATAAATCCAGAGCTGCATGGTGTGAAGACATTAATGATGATGATACTTGTGAAGTGATGGTGAAGTACATAAGGGTCAGTCAACACAGCGGCCGCTACGCTCGGCAGCGCGCGACCACTTTGAACCATTGTGACTAGCGGGAGTATTCTTAGAAGCCACTTATAATGGTGGACCATTGTTTTCGGAGATAATATTGTAATTTTATAAGATTTATATCGCAAGATGGGCCTATATTGTTGAGACGTCAAAAGAAAGCTTGTAACTTCCTATTATAGTTTTTGGCAATGTTGTTCAGATTCTGGAAGGCTTGAAAAAAGAGCTAAAAAGACTTTTAAAACCTCTAAACAAAATATGTAGAGTTTTTATGTTTGTCTCTCTATTGCATCACCCCAAAAGACTTTTTATAATGCTCTAAATTTTATGTAGACTTCCAGACACTATTTTACTCTCAACATAAAGACATAATATAAGTAGAAGTCATGAGAGACAATAATACATAGCTCTTACTTCACCATATTATCAGCCACATCTCAGAGAAGAGGAGAGGAAGTTGAAAAATAAGTAATACAGAATACAGAGTTTACTCGTTTCTATTTCCTTATAGTTAGGGAGGGGAAGAGGGGATTTTTAGCTCGAGCGTGTCAGATTAAGCTTGTATAGTAGGGTGGAGCGATTTTGTATGAAGAAATTTTTTTTTATTTTTTTTTAATGGCATAACAATAGAAAGTTGCCTTGTGATGAGTAAATTCTGCATACAAAATATGGTTTACTTGTCTTGATGTTTTGAGGTGCCCCAACCCAATTGAAAATTCGAAAAATACGAATTTTTTGAAAACATTGGTCTAGTTTTGATAAATAGTATTTTTCTATATTTGCTGTTCCTTGTAGAAAAAACTACATTTTAATATGTTAAATAAAAGACTGACTCCTTAGCCAAGACCTTTTCTTTATCGCTTTTCTATAGAATCGCCGATCAAAATGTATGGAATTGACTTAAAAATTCGCGAACATGACGTTGACGTTCGACTCGTCTAATGTCAATTCTATACATTTTGATCGACGATTCTATAAAGAAATGATAAAGAAAAGTCTTGGCTACAGGCTCTGGTTAGTGGTATCAATGTTTTTATCAAGAAAAATTGAATATTTATGATATATTATCAAGGAATGATCATCAGAAAAAAGTAGATTGTTTGGTATTAAATTGTCTTTTTATTTCACAATTAGGCATTTGAAACAAAAAACTACTTTAATAGTTTGTTAATTACTTCTTCCATAAAACGAATAACATCTCATTTGAAAACTATATTCACAACTGAACCATCACAGCCACCTTTTCTACCATCAAAATAATTTCTGCGTATACTTTTATAGTTGCGATCTACAACGTGTGTGCTGATCTGTTTTTCATTATTTCTCATCGCATTTTTAACGATCAATGATAACACTAGAATCTTTTGATGTAATAATACCAACAATCAACATCTTTTAACACAGATAAAGAAGCAGATAAAGCTATAATAGCAGCTGCTCTGTCAGAGACTCAGGTACGATCGCATACGAGAGCTAATGATCTTTTTCTTGGGTGGCTGAGCAGCTACTTATTATGGCGATTGATTAGCTTGTAAAAGCTACAAGAAGAAGCTACAATTGCTTGAACTCGTTCTTTCGGTTGTTAAGTCATCATGCAAAGAACGAGAACAAGACGTCTGGTTAGGACCCATTATCTCTTTGTTACGCAGTGATTTTTTTTTCTTGTAATTTCATTTTCTTCATATTTTTTACAGTCACATTTAAATCTACACGACCTATCGTCATTTTTCTTGCATTTCTTTAATCAAGTAAACAATACTTACTTACTTCTTTTTTTGGGAAGCGATGCTTTTCGCCAGATAATATGTAAAATTTCCGTAGCCAGTCTTTGGGATATAATATTATATAGAGCCGACAGTTCATGATACATATTATGTATCATGAACTGTCGGCTCTTTTGTTGTTTTGTCAAGCTTTGATTCATATGAATATGATATTAATTAATAAATAAGTAATTTTTATAACAGAATTATGATTTGGTAGCTGAGACACTGGTAACTTCTCCGATAAACCAAAAACGGGACAACATGTCTCTTTTCGTGTTTTGACGACATATTATGACTGTAATAAAAAGAAATACTAGGTATAAATTATAACGCAAATAGTATTTTATCAGCAATCAGTGAACAGGAAATTAAAAAATATACTTACAGGAGTTTATTTTCTTGTGGGTAGTGCTTAGAATCACTGTTTCTCACAAGCAGAATTACATTAATAGCGCGCACTTTATGGCGTTCGAACAACGATTGAAAAGTGCAATGAAATCACCTCTCCTGCCTCAATCTCCCCATCTATCTTCGCAATATTCAAGACACAATTACACAGAATATAATTCAGCGTTAATTTGGCAATATTAGAAGTTAGTGGTTTTTACGAAGTTTTTCGAATTTCTCTAAAGTTCATGACGTTGAGGTCACCTCTAAATTTATTATGATTTAAATAAAATTGTGTACGTATATTTGTGAACAGTAACAGCAACTTTTTATAGATATGCCGAAACGAATATCAAAAAAAATGTTTTTCGCTCCACCCTATTGTATAGGCTTCCGACATATTGTGTCTAGTTATCATGGTATAGAAATCAGATTTCTCACGTGGTGGGCTAAAAAATTTTTTTTTAATTATTTGAAATGTCATTGGATCTGTCAGATTAAGATACCCGATGTTTAGTATACCCCAAAGAAGCTTCCATATAAAGCACTGACGATTCAAAGGTCAGGTAAGCCTGTAGGGACATTTTAAAATATAAAAAAATAAAGCTTCATATTTTCCTAACTAAGCTTCGCAGATATTTTATTTTGCACTAAACTAAATGATTTAGTCCTTTTTGTCTAAAATATATTTATAATTTACCTAAATAAGCAATTTTCTGAATATATTTTCTTTTTAAAAATTTTAAAATGGCTGCAGTTTCTGAACCCACCGCTAAAATAAAAAAAGTGTGTCAGCTCCGACGCACGACTGGAGTTTACTCCTTAAGTACGAGTATCTAACCATACGCAAAAAGAGTTTATTCAACTGAAAAAAAAAAATATCATATGAAATCAGATGTTCCGGCAATATTATCTACACCACTTTCTGCCATAGTTATTTCAAAATACTTTTAGTTCACTTTAGCCAGTATAATGATAAAAATTATAACTTCACAATAACAATATTAATTATTGATATTTATAACAAAAATACCAATATAAATACATCGACACTGATAGAAACAAACAAGCCCAATAACATATAGTATATAGGTATAGTCGCCTATACAGCATACCATATGTACGTCTTAATCATAAAGTTAATATACCTATCGGAATATAATATTATATAACAATATTTTAAAAAAAAACTCAAAAAAAAAAGTGTGTCAGCTCCGACGCACGACTGGAGTTTACTCCTTAAGTACGAGTATAGCAATATAAATACATCGACACTGATAGAAACAAACAAGCAAATAACACAGTATATAGGTATAGTCGCCTATACAGTATACCATATGTACGTCTTAATCATAAAGTTAATATACCTGTCGGAATATAATATTATATAATAATATTAAAAAAAAATCCCAAAAAAAAAAAAATTATATAATAATATAATAATAATAATATAATATAATATTCCGATAGGTATATTACCTTTATGGTCTTAATACACTCACAGCCAAATTAGAAAGTTGCGCACTAAAGGTGCGCACCAAAAACGTGACACGATTTTTCGTTAGTTGTTAGTAGGTTTTACCCCTCGGATTTTTCTCATACCGGGCGCCTTATATATGAAAATCGATTCTTAAGGAGTAAACTCCAAAAAAAAAAATATTTAATAATATATTTATATAATAATATAATATAATATTCCAATAGGTATATTACCTTTATGGTCTTAATACACTCACAGCCAAATTAGAAAGTTGCGCACTAAAGGTGCGCACCAAAAACGTGACACGATTTTTCGTTACTTGTTAGTAGGTTTTACCCCTCGGATTTTTCTCATACCGGGCGCCTTATATATGAAAATCGATTCTTAAGGAGTAAACTCCAAAAATGTTCTTGTTATTTTTTTAATCAGTTTTACCTAATGTAAAAAACCTACTAGGTCTCCATGACGCTCGAGTGACTACAAAAATAGCACCTTCCCCTCCCCTACTATTAGTAATTTGTCAATCTCTAAGCTTAAGCTTTTTGTTTCAATTTATTTAAACAATTGTTTAGTTGTTAGACCTTAGCCATAATTCTGATCCATATTCTATAAGATACTCAAAGTATATTTACCATAGTCGGAACACGATGTAGTATAATTAAAACGTAACAATATGAGCCGCGCGAGCTGTTACGGTGAAGATAAAAACCGCCGCAAAACACATCATCATTATTATCATCATCATCACTACATACAGCCTTAGCATGACCATAGTCTACGCCATATTTGATAAATTATATCCTGGCTTAGCATGACCATAGTAAAATTGCGAAATAATAAAATTTTTGTCGATCTATTCTTCGTTGAAGGAAAATTTGAATATTTATTAATGGCCATGCTAAGATCATAAAGAATCTTTGCGTCAAGGGTAGGCTAAGGGTAGGTGGCATCTACAAGTCGGTTTTGCGCCTAAAGTCCTTAAGACAAGCTTTGACCAACATTTTCACCACGACAAACTAACTATACGTTAGGCAAGCTAAGCAACAGTTTCACAACATTGTATTTATTCGTTTATTTTTTGCTGTGCCATGGCACGTACCATCTTCTATTTAATGAAAGCTTCTAACAGTGTCCGTGCGGCATAGTTAAACAGATCTATACAAAAACTTGAGGGTGATCGTTTGAGCGAAACGACAAAAACATGGTTATGGTGTAAAGACCTTTTAAATTCTATAAAAAAGTTTTTTTTTGTGTAAATTATTTAATGTTTTCCGCATTTCGCAAAAACTAGAGGCTTGAAGTTGTGTTAAATATTATGCAAATAGGTGTACGGTGAACGGTTGAAAACAAAATTCGGTTGAAAGAAATTGCGGGCTAGTGGCTACAACTAGCTTTGTCTAGTGTAGCATTATTATTTTATATGCAAAAGTGTGTCAGTCCATTTTATTCATATTAAACCGCTTTACGATTTTTGATTGAAAGGTATAGAGTTTTTGTGAATTTATGCCGGAAAAATCAATGGTTTGCACTCGAAAATTCAACAAAATCACTGTTTAAGCGTATGATACAAACACTTTACAATATAATAAAAAATATATTCGAGTATGGATTCTTAATTTTTCTAGGCTATTTTTAATCAATATTTTATTGTTACATACCCTTATTTCAACATCACATCACGTCTCACAAGGTGCATCGCAGGATGTTTCCACAAAACATCCGCCCGAACACCTTTCGCCCACGAGATTAAAATTATATCTGAGTTCTCACAAGAAAAATGAAACTTAGTAGAGAGTAAATGACATCCTTAACCTTAGGCTGGTTTTGTAAATTGATTAAGATTTTTATTATTTACTAGCTTAGCTGGTAAACTTTGTATTGACCTCTTCCTCTTAAATCACTCTAAAAATCTTCCTCTTGAATCATTCTAGCAATTGGAAAAAATTGCACCAAAATCAGTGACGTAGATTTTGAAAAAATATTAATATGTAATGACAATGACTAGTGACTGTTACGTTTATCACCTTACGTTTATTACCTTACAATGAAAACAGTCAATTTTATTAAGAAACTTAATCCACACTGTATCAATAAAATTAAGGTTTAACGAGTGATGATACTGTTGAAACGAGCCCTCAATAATAATGTCAAGGAAAACACTTGGACTCCAGATCCGTTATGCAACAGTAACATCAAATCTCAAGTGTTACATATTCTGCCAAGTTCTCTGAAGTATTTTACCGCCACACGAAGTAAGGATTACCTTGTGTCACTTATTCCGCAAAATAACCACGGAAAAAATTGTTGAAGATAAAATAATAATAATAAAACTCTTTATTCAAACCAATAATGAAACACGGAACGTAATATTACCTTATGTTGATAGCAGAGAGATAATTTCCCCTTCATATATTTTTTTACTCGTAATGACTCTCCTAAACCCTGCACACAATATAAGACAGTGCCGAATGTGTAATATAGAATAATCATTCATTTCTCCATAACTCCGCTCATCAGCCTCAGCTAATATCAGCCTAATCTGCGTCAGAAAGTTAACCCAAGTTAAATTCTGTCAGGTTCTGTAACTACTTTAAGTGCCCCCGCGCATTAGGCGGCCAGGTCGCGCGGCCAGGTCGCTGCGGCCAACTAATTCTTCTGATATAATAATATGTAGATGCGCGCATTACGCGACCAGCGGCCAGCTGTCACGCTCTGGCCGCGCGACCAACGAAAAACATCGCGACACACACGCGGCCACTTGGTCGCCGCGGCCAACGAGATACGGGAATTTGTATGAAATTACTCAGTGTGCGCGCACTAGTCGCCGCGGCCAAAGGTTTTTTGTATACAGAATGGCGTTTTATACTGAACGTATGATTTTAGAAATTCAAAACAGAATGGCGTTATGGGACCAGTCATCGGATGATTATTCAGATAAAAATTTAAAAAGGCAATTATGGTTGGTTTATTGTTTTAGTACCTAGTTTACCTATTTACTGAACAACTTTGCTACATACGAGTAGCCTTTTATTTTTATAACAAAATAATATTCAAAGTTTACTCCTCTAATCACTATTCATACGAGTGCAGTGTGGTCGCAGACGTGGCCGCAAAGTGCGCGGGGTGGCCGCAGGGACGTGGCCGCGTAGCCTGGTCGCCTAATGCGCGGGGGCCCTAATGTCGACGTAACACTCGGGGGTAGCTCAGCACGTTGAAATTTTTGCAGACTATCCTACTGTCGACGCAAATTCAACAAGTACCTACTGCAGATTACCTTAGTGTCGACAAAAGCTGGCAGAAATTGAAGTATCTAGAAGTCAATTCTGCGAGATATGGTACTATATATGGTATGGTATAAGCGAGAAATTCAACTGAAATTATGACAGGTTCTGTGGATTGCTGTCAAGAGAAAGCTAGATATTCAAGTGAAATTCTGCCAAGTTCTCCAGGCTACCTTACTGTCGACAGCAAGACTGTCTTACCCTCGGGGGCAGTGGAGCTCAGCACATTAGCGGGCAGCCAGCTGTGACTGACGGTACTGTACTGTGTGTAGACTAGGTAGGAGTAGATATGGCAGGACTTTTTAAATGTAACTGAAAAAATATACATAAATGTAAATGAAAAAAATTTATTCCTAATTAGGCTTGACAAGCTATTTTTTTTACAAGCTACCACCGGTTCAACCATAGCGAGAAAAACCTGATATTAATATTATTATGTTTACGATATGCTTGCACCAATTTTTTTCAAGATAAACTTTTTAACACTAGTTTTCTCCCTGGTGTAAACGTAACTATCGCAATTCGCAGTTAACTTATTTCTCGTGTGTCTGATTAGCTAACTGCAGAACATTTGCCAATCAACTATACTTTGAAAAATGAACTCCTACCGAAATCCTCAAAAACATAGCAATATACAGCAAAAAGACAATCGTAGTTGTCAAACAATAACGAAATATTCCCAACCTCGCGAATACACGATAACCACTTGTGAAATTATTCTCAAACATATTGTTACCACGACACTTTAGATGATAGATATGGAAATAAGAAATAAAATAATAAACGAGACCCTTTATATAAAAAAGTAGAGCAAAAGATACTGAAGATGTTTTCTCTACATCTGAAAAGCAAACAATAAAGAAATGCATAATATGTATTTACTTTTTAATTTTGTACTTTCTTTTTCTATGTGACCTATAGTCAAAAAAAAAAGAATATAATACATTAAATAATAAAATAGTCTATGGGCGTTATCATTCTAAAAATTAATTATTTTACCTTAGGCTTTTGGGCTAACGCTTTTGATTGACGGATGATGTACCTGTCGTCTAAAACTAAAATACATCGACAATGCTATTAAAAAATAAACTTCCAAAAAAAAACATCAAAATTGACACAGAATTTGTGATTTAGCATTATTAATATTGTAATTAGCTACTTGACCAAAACCAGACAAAATGTCTGAAACAATGCATGTCGTTGTTTAGTAAGCCGCGTCTGTGTGTTGGTAGCTCTGTGGCCCGCTGCGAATCACGGCCTCAGTGTATTTTGTGCTTTCGGACCTTTACGTGCTCTACTGTTGTGTGGGTTGGATTTTTTGTGAAAAAAAAAAAAAATACTAAAAGTATTAATAATTCAGTGATAATAAATAGTGTTGTGAAAATGTGATTTTTCAAGAAATACAAAATGGAGAATTTTATCGGTAAAATACAGTTTGAATATAGTGGATGCTTGTTTGTTATATTGGTTAAAATAAATATTTAACACAGGAAATCATAAAATAATTTAAAAGTTTTAATTCACGATTACCAATCATTATTACCCAATTACCAATTAACTTATTATTCTATATTTAATATTTATTATTACTATTCCTAATTTATTTATCAATAACACAAATATTATTATTTAATAATTTATAAATTATAGTATAATAATACATAATTATAATTAAATTGTTCATATAGATTGTTTCTCAAAAGATTTAATGTTGCCCTTAGGGCTAAGGCTTCATGGGAAAGATTTAACTTGTGGTATAGACCATTTGTGGTGAGACTTTGAGTTCTCAATGCGGTCGATAACTATAAATCATTCCAATCATTTAGTTTGGACTTCTTATAACCACAATGTACTAGTTCACGATTTTTTATTTAGGTTTATGTTACTGTGTTAGCCTACAAAAAAATACATTTCAGAATTATTTAAGTATCTACAAATTTTTGAAATGTAGGAGTTATAGACTTTGAAACAAACGTTTTTTTTTTTCAGCGTCATAAAAGTCGTAGACTTGCATAATATTTCCCCAAAATCGACGCGAACGTAAATTCGTAACAAGAATTTCATAGCGTTATACAATTTACCTAAAATCATGCTCTTAAGTTTGTTTAGTCGTTGATGAAAATACATAATATAAAATCTGTATTAGTTTTGTGGGTGAAGCTCTTAATTGGATGAGCCGATTTTAATCTATTTTTATGTCTTAGGGTGAAGCCAAACGTAATTTTGTGAGTCGTGAGTCGCAGAATTTCGGTCGCGTAAATATCTTTTCATACAAATCATGAGTCACAAAATTACGCTCGTGTGACTTTTGTATGAAACTGAATGCAGCAGAATTTCTGCCAGCCGAAATTCTGCGACTCACAACTCACAAATTACGCTCCTTTATTGCTGACAATATCGAGAGTATTAAGCTATTCATAAGCAGGAAGCTGAAAGTTTGGAATTTTCCTAAAATTTTCACCCATGA
Source organism: Polyommatus iphigenia (assembly GCA_963422495.1). Classification (NCBI taxonomy): domain Eukaryota; kingdom Metazoa; phylum Arthropoda; class Insecta; order Lepidoptera; family Lycaenidae; genus Polyommatus; species Polyommatus iphigenia. Next base: position 11,445,302 of record OY730189.1, read on the forward strand.
TAAAGCATGTACTACGTAGGTACATACTACGTACGTATGTATAAAAATATTAAAAAACATATAAACATGTTTTTTAATATTTTTTTATAATTAGCCCATTTCTCACCACATCAGCACCTGTAAATTCCCAAGTTAAAGTAACAAGTAAATTCGGATCGAGGTTAAACCAACCATCCCAGTTAACACGAAACAATACGTGAGTTTACATAATTAAACATTACAGTTTGTGTTAAACAGTTATATCATTAAATGTAACGGTATTGACTACTAATATTTAGTAAGTAGTGGGTTTGAATCCCGCGAAACGTAAAAATATTTAATGCAGCTTCTTCACGCTGCCCCATGACGGACAACACGGGATTCGTACATTTTTCCGCTTTATAAGCCTACTTAATGGTACTCTATATTTGTCACAAATATTTTTCAGCAGTATATTATAATATTATTGCATAATCTATAATAACAGTAATAAATATTAGAGGTTTAAAGGTACTTGGTGTTTAACCAAGCAATTTTAACCTTCAATCTATTAAGTGTAAAAAACACTTCAATATTTAGCACCTCTAAATAGCTTAACGAATTTATTACATACTTGTTTTTAATGGCTCGATCGGATTAGTTTTTAATCCTAGTTACGCAATACCAGGGTGCTTAGACAACTCGCAATTAATAGTTTCGATAGAGAAGTTAGAAATCAAGAAGAATTCGAAATACTGCGTAGAGACGCAGAAGAAGGCAGAATGAGAGTTACATTTTTCTTGTTGACTTTGGTATCAAAATTGTCGAATGTAAGTTGACTAAGTGCCCAGGGTATCTTTTCAAACTGCATTCACTAGTTTCGACAACAATCATAAACACACGTGATTTGAGCATCACTAAGTGTCATCAATGCGATGTCAAATTCCATACTTATACATATCTAACTTTGCTGTCAACTTATCGAATGCAAGTTGACTAAGTACCCAGGTTCGGTAGGTCAGACAGCGATTAGTGATTACTAAGAATCTAGGTCAAACGCAGCTCAGAAGGTTACTTCGTATGTTACAGGATGTATAAGTAAATCATCATATTTTAGCCGCAGTAGGTTACCGTGGAGTACGCTAATTAGACTTACATTGAGGAAATAATCTAGCCCGAGCTAAGTTTAGGGGTGATGATGACAATGAAGAAATTGTTACACATAATATTGCTGTAGGCTTATAGAGTATAATAAGACAGACTGGCGTTGTGGACTACATCATTATAAGTTACAGCCCTTATACTAGATGACTCATGACACCCGCAGGACGCAACTCCATTGCGCCATAATTCGTATATCGTGCAGGAATCGTACATTCCGGGATAAAAAGTATGTATCCTATATTATCCTTTCCAGGGATGCAAAGCATGTCCATGCCAAATTTCAGCAAAATCGATTGAGTGGTTTGGGCGTGAAGAATTAACAGACATACAGACAAACAAGCATGGTGACATGAAGAAGAACATAAGATTGAAAAGACAATAGATACACCTTATTGTTTTTGCAGACGGTATTTCATAGTGAGGGTGCTTAAGTTAAAACATTTGGTGCATCTGCATCCCACATGGGTTAGTGCGGCAAAAAAAGGTCCTACCACGGGTTCCGGTCCCAGAGACATGTTATATAGGATCTGTTATTACTTACGATCTGTTATTTTTCGTAGTTACAAGATAGGACCAAAGAAGTAACTGTGTCAAAAACTACTATCAAATCAAATCATTTATTTCGGGCATCAAAGGCCCATATAAGATACCTTAAATCTAACATACATATTAATTATATAATAAATAACTATAATAAATACTATGACCTCCACAACTTTAATGTCTGTAAAAAATTGAAAATCTTTATAACCTAAAAGATTAAGCCGTGCTAAAACAGGGGTGTTATAAATTTGACGTATCAGTCTGTCTGTAGGTATGTCTGTGTGTCCATGACGTCGTACCATCCAAATTAAAGACAATTTTTTAATCTTGTTTTTTTTTTCAATTTAAATTTCACGTAATGAGAGTATTCTAATAACTTGGGGTTTATCTAATTTAGCTTATATTAAGGCAGGGGTTCCCAAACTGTGCGCCGCGGCGCCCTGGCGCGCGCAAGAGGGTCGTCGTGAGTCGATCCTTCATCATTATCACAAACCACAAATATTATAAAATAAATTTATAATATGAATTATACAAAGCAGGCAGATGATTAAATATTTGTTTATTATTCTTTACCTGCTTAACCTAACTATAATAATCATTAATGGTTTAACTGTTCATCATGAAAAAATAATGTATGCATTGTATACAAGCTACGAATATTTAAAGTATCTTTTTGAAATAGCTAGGTAAAGAAGGGCGCCGTGACAAAATATTGAACGTGTAACTGCGCCGCAGCCTGAAAAATAGGGAACCCCTGTATTAAGGTATTCAGCATAGAATATAGAGGTATTAGGTAGTTACTTTATAAGGGTTATAGTACTCACACTACACAGTAACGTAACATCTTTACATAATAATTGCCGCGATAATGTACAATTACATGTTAATTGCACTACGTAAGTCTTGCACTGCGCTTCCCAGTCGCAATCCAAATTATTGGTTATCAGTTATCACAATAGAATTATAAAGCTATAGGTTCTCATAGTTTTGTGAAGATTAAAGCGAGTTTTTGCGGGAAAATAATAATTATGAACAAGTTAGATTGCTTAATGCTTAAATAAAAAATGTAAGCGATGTGTTCCTATGCCAAAGTGTGTCTGTCTTCACGCTTAAATCTCTGATACAATGATAATTTGAGTCCTAAAACAGGATTTCCATACTTCCATACTAATCTGTGTCTGTCTGTCTGTCTGTCTGTCCGTCTGACTGTTACCTCTTCACGCCCAAACCGCTGAACAGATTTTGCTAAAATTGGGTATGGAGATACTTTGAGACCTGGGAAAGGACATAGGATACTTTCTATCCCGGAAAAATGTACGGTTCCCGCGCGATAAACTAATTTTGGGGCAACGGAGTTGCGGGCGTCATCTAGTTGTATATAAATATAGGCCCAATATTAGAAAAGAGATGAAAGTAGAAAGGATAATATTTTGTTTACAATTTTTTATTTTCAATGTAATACATAATGTAATTTCAATTATATCGGATTTACTTTGTTCTAACATTTTCAAGATCATCATTGAAACTTCTATTATAGACCCTGAGGTTTCCTTCTGAAGAACCAGCTCTCACCACTGCAGCTGTATCACATTAAAAATTATAAACAGTACACCATCTGTAAACGAGAACCACCGAGCATACGCGCACATATTTATAAGCATGGTTCCAAATAACTTTATGGAGTAGAGAAATGAAGTTATGGAGAGAGGAACTTGTCTCTGTGTTGCACTAATTTAATTCCAAGTTACACTACTGTATAGTCTGTATTGTGGTTGTATGGTAAATTACAAAGGACGGAAGATCGAATTTATCACAATATAGAAAGCCGCGGTGTATGCAACAAATTCTCACACATACAATGTACAACGCCTATTGTACGCAATGGGCCAAGCGCGAGATGGTCTCGTGATAAGGGGTTCCGTGCAAAATGTTCTTTAGAAAAAGCGAAAGTGGTTATTGGGCTGAAGTCTAAACATTTTTAAGCAAATAAAAAACTACAAGAGGTTTTGAGAGAAACGCACATATTTTTAATGCCAACTTTTTAGGATTTTAAGCCTTATTATTTTTTTGTTAACGGGTATTATAATATAGCTATACAGCTTTATGTGAGGTTTTTATTAAATTTACTAGTATATTACCAAAGGTTGCACCAGAGGCGTTGTTATAGTTACGGCTAAGGTTATCATCAAATATGGCGTCCATTATTGACTTTAACTAGAGATTTAACAGTTTAAATAAACTAACATTTTGTTATGGTTAAAGTTATAGATAAAGTATGTTGGTGCAACCCACCCCAACTTTTTTCACATAATTTACCAAAGCGACTTTAGTAACTTCGATGGTACTTGGTACACGGTTTTTCGTAGGACTAAGGATTCCTAATTCATGTTTTGCAAGTGAAAATATGTATGTAAATTTCTTGAATATCATTACTTAAAATAAACCCTCACATGATCTGTTTTAGGATTGTTATTATTACATAATAACAATTAACATGAAACTCCCATAATTAAGACGTGTTCCATTAAAGATAACAAACCTGATTTTTAAACCCATTTAATATATTACTATTTTGTTTTAAACATGGAAACTTGACAGTGCCTAAAGTATTTATTTTAACAAATCCTGTAAGGGGCACCAATAATTATTATTGCGTGAGGCATTTTTGAGGATTTCTTTTACCCCCTCTCCCCCCTTGGAGATATTTCGTAAAATTTTCCTTAAGTGTCTAAACACACGATGCCGAAGTTACGCGGCCGAAGTTCGGCATGATTACGTCAGCAATGCGCTAGAGATAAACTACGATAACATGGCGCGCCCCTCCAAAATTCAAAACGTTTGAAGTGCGTTGTCTTGCGCGGTCGGCTAATTATGATTAGCCGACCAACAAATCTTGGTAATAAGTGACATTAGTGAAATATTACGAGTACTGGTTGATTGGTACAATACTTACTACATACAAACTCTTTCATAAGAATGTGACTACACACATTGAAACAGTAATTTGGAGGGGCGCGCCATGTTATCGTAGTTTATTTCTACGCATACAATATAACGCGACGTAATTTCGGCATGATGTGTCATCGGTAATTTAAAATACATTGCAGGCGTAATCTTGCCGATCTTCGGCCACGTATCTTCGGCATGGTGTGTTTAGACACTAACTTTGGTCACGCAGAAGACAATTCTTGTAGAATAATTGCATTAGCTTATTTAAATGGATAATTTACGAAACACAAACGTCTAATTATTGTCTATGGCATTGTCTACGGCCAGTCGGCGCAGATCCGCCAGACAATGTAGATCTTGTCTTTGACACGTTTTCTCTATGGAAATCCTTGGCTCTGATTGCAAGGCTTAGGGAAAAACAATCTTATTAAAATATCAATGTGATATTGAAGGCAAGTTTAATAAAGGACAATCTGTTACCCCAATTTTGAACCGCTAACGCTACGTGTCTAGGTTTTAGATAAAGCTAACGTACTACTTAATTTGAATTCGTATCCTTATCTGAAGATATGTAAAGTTAGTAAGCAATACCTAAACAGCGAAAAAAATTTTTATTATAATTGAAATCTCGACTCATACCATCGAATACATATTAGTTTAACAACTCATACTTACAATGTCGTATTTACAAATTTTCTGACTTTTATTAAACTTTATATTGCGATATTATTATCGCATGTAGTTCTTTGTTTAACTTGTATCTGTCGGTAGCTCTACGGTTAGTTAGTCATGTTGGTCAAGACTGCCAGTTATATAATATTCGGTATGGCTGCTCTATATTTTGGTCAAACATATTATTATTATCATTTTTGAACACGTTTAGTGATCTAATATCAATAAATGTGTAAAGTACAAAAGTTGCCTGGTACCCGTAACACATTACACAATTCCTTCAGGTACTTAGCACGAGGCCAGACTGACGTGGTGTGAAGCGTCCATAGATATTATTGTTATAAATTAATTTTATTATTCGACGATTGTAGCTATCATTAGAAGTAACTTGAAGTGGAAATTCTTACATTAACACGTCGGTACTTATTTCTTTTACCAGGACACGAGAATATTGTTATCGCACTACTATCGAATGCCTGTAGGAATATAATAGCAATTGTTATTATTGTAAGTGGACATCCGTGCTCCTGTGAAAGAGACAAGTAGGAATGTAAAAAATTCAACAACCGTACTTTCGTAGAATTATATTCTACTAAAACTTGCTAAAAGTATTTGAGTATTTTCATATTATTAATTAATAGGCCTCCGTGGTAAAATAACCTGGGTAATGGAAAGATCCCTACTAGATACAGTATCCAATAAGTTATTCCTTATTGAACATTTTCTCCTTATTCGATGTTTGCCATAGTTACGAAGTCTCGTTACTTTTGATTATAATTTCAAATATGTTATAATATTATAGTTATTTTATAGAATAATATTTATTTATTTTCTACGTAGGTACTAAGAATTTTAGTATTTATTAAAACTTTACTATGTATTTACTTACTAAAATCGACAAATACAAAATCTTCCAAATATCTAAAACCACGGTTAATGGTTTTCTACGGCACTCTACATAGAGACTTCTCAGGTCTCTACCTGTTATAAGTAATTAAAACTCCGGCATTCACCGCCCACGCGTTGAGGCCGCCCTCATAAATCATAACATTTTATCAAACACAACTATTACTAGACATTGAGTAATGCGTAACTATTTCAACGGAGTTTTATTCGTATTTCTAATGCATTTATTTATGTAACATAATATCTGCAATTTATGTAAATTTTATGTCTAAACAAATAAAAGTACTCGTATATCATAGGAAACTGTCATATTAAGGAAAAATTATACATAAAAATTGCAATTTAATGTTATATTACTTCTTTATTATTATCCAAAATTATGACAAGCATCCACTAATTAAAACTTACAGGCGAAACTACAGGAAAAATAACAAAAATGTAATGGCAAAAACAGTAAGAAAATTGAAAAGGAGAAGTAAAGACATAAAGTACACTCCGACGAAAGAGACGAACAGAAAGACGAACGAAATGGACTTCAGCGTTAATGAACTCATAGCCAAGTTGTCAGAGAACTCCAAATCCTCCAAGAACGAGATGGAGAGCATCCAGAAGAAACTCCTGCAGCAGGCCAACCAAATACTCTTTGGTAATAAACTCATGGAGAAGTCATTGAACATTGGTCCTAAAGTCAACAAGCCACTTAACGTTGGTCCTGGAAAATTCGAGAATGGAAGAATCAATGGAAATATAAATGGAATGGAGCCTATTTATGACACTAGAGTCTTGGAGCCAACACAGGATATTGGTAATAATGTCAACGGACAAATTAACGGTAGAATGAATGGGCAATTTAATGGTCCTAGAGTATCTGATCCTACACACGATACCAACTCAAGATTCAGCAATGGAAGGCTCGATATGGAACCAACCCATGATTCTGGTCCTAGAGTCATAGAAGTAATTGAACCAATCGACAATAATACCCAATTAATCAATGGGAGAATCCACAATAACTCTTACACCATGAATCCAACACTTAATGATGGTCCTAGGGGTAATTCAATTAATGGTGGTCCTAACGTTAACCTATATGAAGTCAGCCCTAGAATGTCACAAGAGGTTGGTCCTAGAATACAACACGAAGATGGTTCTAGAGTGTCAATCGATGGTCCTAGAATGTCACGTGAAGGTGTTCTTATAATGGCACACGAAGGTGGTGCTAGAGTGTTAAATGGAAGTGGTCCTAGAGTGTCACATGAAAATTCCAGACTTTCATACGAAGGTGCTATAGTGTCGCCAGATGGTCCTACAAGAGACCAAACCGATGGTCCTAGAGTGATCAACGCAACGCAAAAGGCTGTGTACGGGCACACGCTCGGCGCGAAAGCCTTCGGAACGGGTTCCGGAGGCTCCGCCGGCAGTTCGCGCGCCGCCTTCACAGGTGATTGACGTTTTGTGCTGTGTTTTAACCGACTTCCTTTAAAGGAGGTTGATATTTAGTTAATTCAGTATGTTGTAATGGTTGTGTGTAGGAGTTAACTAGTTTTTCCGTCTCTACGTAGAGAAAAGTGGGATTGTAGCAGTAAGTAAACTTTGAGTCATGTATTTTTAACGAGCATTGAAACGAGTTGATTACAGATTACAACTCTATAAAGTTTAGGTCTACTCTACATTATAGCTATAAACAAAGATTACTGTTTACGTGTGAATCATACTGCAACACAAAGGATAATGCTGCTAATTTAAACACGCATGTCTTGAGCGTCAATGTCCAGGTTAATAATAGTTTGAGCGGCACACGAGGCTGTATGTAAAGCTGTATAAGGCCTGAGGCGACCGCTTTTGCTTTTGTTTTATAATTATCTCCCACAATCTTTATTGGCCGAATCATGGGAACATGAATTTTTAATACACATCCATACTAATATTATAATGCAAAAGTGTGTTTGTTACCTCTTCACGCTCAAACCGCTGAACCTATTTTGCTGAAATTTAGTATGGAGATACTTTGAGTCTCGGTAAAGGACATGAAATAACTTTTATTCCGAAAAAATGTACGGTTCTTGCGCTATAAACGAATTTTGGCGTGACGGAGTTGCGGGCGTCACCTAGTAAGAAAAATTTGCCTGTCATAATATGTGTAGTACAGCTTCTATTGAATGCGCTTACGAAATGCAGTACTAGATGTATATGAAACGGACAGGCTTCTTAAAAGGACTAAGTTATGTAACGGTAAATTAATAACTTAAGATACGCTGTGGTCAAATTCTATTTATAATTAACGTTGTTTTTAACTTTCAACATGGTATTACTAGTAAGAACCCGTTCTTATAAAAAGAAAATAGCAAGGAAATGTCATTGAATGTTTCATAAGAGCAACAAAATAAAAAAGAACAAAACTTAAAGCATGATCAATTTGTAAACTTGTGTATAATTATTGTTTTTACAAATTGTGTGTTATACTCACACAATTTTTAAAAATAATAAATTAATGAATAATATATTTTCAAAATTATTTGCTTTCCAACTTTATCTGTGGCTAGATTTTTTTTTTTATTTTTATTAATGTGTACTCTTTACCATAGTATTTTGCTCATTGTATAATAAATGATAAAATAACTTACATTTTAAACATAATAATATGATTTTAGCTCAACAAAATAATAATATGGTGTCATGCGACATGCGCGCCCGTTGATGTCTTTTCTACCGATCGTTCGTGTTCATACTGTTGCTTCACTAATTAGGAAATGTGAGAATCATTTGCATATTTAGATGAATTAATTCAATATGTGCTAAGTTTGGGGACATGTAGATGTCAATGAACGCATTAAAGTACCGCAAAGGTATTAGAAAGGCTCAGCTTGAGAGAAAAAATCTACACACGTACTGTATTACACTAAGAACACATTTTATAGTATATCTATTGTTCTTTGATAGACTAATTCATTCAATATAGAAAATAAAAGATGTTTTGAAACATACACGAATGTTTTTCCTTATACAGTAGGGCCTCGGTAATCCGGACTCCCGCTTGTTCGGTGATCGCTGTAATCCGGCCGGCCGGAGCTTTAAACATTGCTTTAAAATGGGCTGAAGATAACGAATTTGATAGCCACGAAGTTATGTTTCTCCCTCAACTTAGAGAGTGGAGACCGAGCTTTCGAAATGAAGTACGAAAATCATAAACAGAAGAGTATTAAAACTTTTTCAAAAAGAATTAAGTAACTAATGTTTTTATTTTAACTTACTGATTTCTTGCATGGTTGTAATTATTATGAACATGAACATTAATTTCTCTTTTTGATATAACATTTTAAAAATTGATTAAAGAAATTAATTTCTTTAATCAATTTTTAAAATTAACTCGTTTTCATTTCATTTCATAAGGTTAAACATGACGTGTTTTATTAACATTAAATATTGCATACTATAATCCGGACGCCTCGATAATTCGAAAAGAGTCGTGTTTTTGCCTCTCCGGATTAACGTGGCCCTACTGTATTTCTTAAATAAATACAATATTAAGAAAAACTAAATAATTATGTCGAAGGCATAGGGATTATATTTTACGATCATGGAAGACTTCTAGTCATGTATTGCGTTATTTTATTTTACATCTAGATTTTAAACAAAAATGCTGATGTCTGACAAAAAAGAGCTTACAAACATCTGCCGATTCACTTGCTCAATCAAGTCAATGAAATATGAACTTTAACCCCACCATACAAGGTGTATTTCCGTTCGCGTTACATTGTAAAAGCTTTCGAACGGCCACCATTTATTGATTTGCAAACTTGTAACTTGTGTGCACTTGTTAAGATTTACTTTCGTTTGGCAACAACCTGCGTGTGGCAACGGAAATGCCTCGGTAATATCACGTCTTATTAACTTTAATATATTTAAGCCCTCGAGGGACCAAAAAGGGGGCAGCGGTGGGCTCACTTAGAAAATGTCCAAGTAACGACTTTTAAAGTACTGGATTGTCCTGCACATTACGACCTAACAAATTCATACTCCAAAGACGTGAAGTTTGATATCATGTTTGATATAATGATAACAGGTGCTTGCAAATCCTTATTACTTTACTTTGTGACTGTATCTAACGTAATCTAATATATTATATAAATCTCCTGTCACGATGTTTGTCCGCGATGGATTCCTAAACTACTTAACCGATTTTAATGTTTTTTTTAATGTGTGCTTTTTTCGAACTTGAGAGATAGGATAGATTAGATCTTTAATTATAGTCGCAATTTTATTTTATTGCAAATTATTTGTCTATAAAGAGCGACCATTGTTTATGCGACGCGGGTCACGGGATAGCGATGGACGTTGCCATGGCGACATACTTATTTAGTCACTAATTCAATAAAATAATACGGGCGATATACTTTATATAATACTAGATGACGCCCGCAACTCCGTTGCGCCAAAACTCGTTTATCGCGCGGGAACCGTACATTTTTCCGGGACAGAAAGTATCCATGTTCTTTCCCGGGACTCAAAGTATCTCCATGCCAAATTTCAGCAAAATCGATTCAGCGGTTTGAGCGTGAAGAAGTAACAGACAGACAGACAGACAGACACACTTTCGCATTTATAATATTAGTATGGAAGTATGGATGGCAAAGAAACGTTTGCCGGGACAGCTAGTAATATATATATTTTGGCATAAATAGAACCAAACAAAACCAGAATCAGACCCTAAAGACTGCATAATATCGTCTTAGATCTGTGAAAAAGCTTGTTTTTTTTTATGTTGGCACATAAATGAAACAGAATTTAAAAAAGGTTATATTTCAAACTACATGAGAATATTTTATCTAAGTTTTGAAATATTGTGTAGTGAAACGTTAAAAGATGTAATACCTAAGTGGAAAATATAAAGATATTTAAAAGTAATTTCTAGATAAGCTAGACAGGTCTAGAAATAGCATCACGTCGGTTGTGACATTTGAACCACCGTTATCTATAAAGGTCAGCTAATACCAACCCCTATAAACTAACCCCCCCCCTCCCTCCCCCCCACACACACACATATTAAACGCTTTCATTCCCCTCACGTCAGTAGCACCTGCAGTGCAGTAAATGTTATAAAGAGATAGTTATTGAATAATGATGAGGAATTAAGTATTTCTGTGAATTAAATAAAATTACACATATTTCTATGGAATGACTGAAGAAATGAGCAGACAATTTATCTGTTAGTAAGCTCTTGCAAAACTATGACTTACAAGAAACTTCTGAAAACTATTCTAAAACGAATTGCGTTTGTGTTCCTATAATCTCCATCCTCTTGTAACCTTTTCTCACTCAGAAAGCATAAAACGCACATTAATTTTTCACGCTGGTTTTCTTTAAGGCCGCTGTATTGATCTGCCCGAGCCAATCCAGGTGGAAACTATAGCTCTATAACTGTATTCATGAGCCAGCCCATTCGTGCCTAAACACAGCTTTATCAACTAATATCTGTTCATAAGGAATGATCCGAAAGGATTTATTTTACCAAAACGTTTTACAAATGTCCAAGCTCTGTACGCACAATTTTTACTAAACCTTACATTTAGGCAGCTGTATTTCCCGCACAAAACAGCTGTACTCGACCGCAGCACCTTTTAACCTACTTTGGAAATGTGTAAATCATGGTAGGTTTTAATTGAACCCACCATTGTGCTCGGTACCGTACAAACCGGTCGCGGCAAAACCGTTGCCTTCAAACATTACAAATATGGATTAGTCAGAGGTCATAAAGCATTGTATTTGCCTATATTCACATTAATACCTCGATCGTGGGAATCGCAGACGCAATAGATTTTCAATTGTTATGCGGCAGCCGGGTGCCGCTTGGGGATTGATGGGTTAAAACTAAAATCTACCGTTCTTTCTTTCGGGATAAAGGGCATTCCTTATATAACATTTTGGAGTTTTGTTTCGATCAAAAATGTCCTCATACACAATTTGATCAAAATCGATTTAGGGTTTAATTAACTTCGTCAACTAGAATATTATTTTATTAGTGTTATTAATTATTAATAGCTTCTGTGGTGTAAAGAAGAAATCTGAAACAAACTACCTTATATCTTACAATAAAAAAAAGAAAGGTATTTGTTTCATTGTAAGATATAAGCATTGAATCAGAGTTACTAACCCCTGACATGACCTTAATGCTAAATATATTATAAGAATATCATTCTCAAAGCGCTGAAGAACAATAACTTTGAGCGGACAATTATACCCTGAATCTATGTGGCTGTTACTAAAAGCCAAGACTCTAGAGCACAACTTCATATTGACATAGCTGTATCTATTTATTATTATTTAAAGCGTGTCTAGACTCATGGGCCACGGCTTTTCAGGGCGAGCAAAACGAGCCCTAGTATATCCCACAATCTGAGCACTTCTGTGGTACACTTTACGGAAAAACTACCACGCCTATTGATTTGTGCTTTAGCATAGTAATTTTTATTTGTAGGTGTGTTATCATCGGTTAGTCAAGGTTTGGTTACTATTAAAATATAAAAAAACTGCCTTAAATATTATTAAGAGAAACGACGCAAGCCCGCACAACGCTTTTAGCTAGTAGTATAGCAAGTTCAAGCTTAGTGCCCAATCTCACAGCTTTTAGTAAAGTATAAGCTTTTAACAGTTCAGCCGATCCAAAAACCTTCGGAATGAAACCACGGGTCGTGATACGGTTAATTGCGTTTTATTGTTATTGTTGTTTTTCGGATATCCTCCCGCCTCCGTTATCGTGAGAATAGTTACGACTGATGTGTTACTTCATTCTATTGTTTTTTAATATACAATCTAACACTATTTAGGTGAATAAGCCTTTGGCTTTTAGAAAAGAGGATCATGATGGAAGGAATCTAAAGAAAACCTTATAGTTTTGTCAAATCACCAAAAGTAGGTATATTTTAACATCAAAAAAAAATTCATAGGCAGTTGACGGATCTATTATCAATTGGTCGCAATAATATTATGTCAATTTATGTCGTTATATTCGGCTGGTTTTGACAAAATGCGACCAAAATATAGTAGATCCGCCATCTGCCTATGTATGAATCTGTTATAAAATAATAAGTTAATGAATAGGTGGCACTAAACACTGAGTGCGTGATAGGAGATTTTGTTATTTCTCAAACATTATGGTGATTCTGTATCTTTTTTGTAAGGTGCTTAATTTATTGCATCTTAACTTTTCAAAATGAAAAAATACCATTTGAATTTACTTACAGTATATATGTAGTCAAACTCACAGTATGCTCAGTTTTAGTGACGCATAGAATTGACTACATTCAGTATACTATGTAGTATGTACTATGTAGTCTGCCTATTTGTGTCGCCAGTCAGGCCAAGCTTTCATCGTTCCTAGTAATCCACTTTCATAAAAACCCGGGCAAGGTAATGATAGTAATGATATCAATTTTATACCGCTGCCCGCTACTCGTTACTACAACTAGATCAACTGAGACAAAGATGAAGAAAGCAGAGACAATATTCGTAAGATTATAATATGTTATCCATATTAATCCTTCGATCGCGGAAAAACGAGACACAATAGCCTTTCAATTATTGTTATCGCGACCCACTTGGCCCTTACGGGAGTTGAAGCGTTAATATTTAATCTGTATATATAAAAATGGATTTTTAAATGTGTTAGTCGCGCTAAAACTCGAAAACGGCTGAATGGATTGGGCTGATTATAGTCTTAAAATATTCGTAGAAGTCCAGGGAAGGTTTTAAAGTGACACGAAGTTCACCGGGACAGCTAGTATTACATATAAATACGAAAGTGTGTCTGTCTGTCTGTTACCTCTTCACGCGCAAACCGCTAAACCGATTTTGCTATTATATGAAGATACTTGGAGTCCTGGGAAAGGACATAGGATACTTTTTATCCCGGAAAAAGTTACGGTTCCCGCGCGATAAAAGAATGTTGGTGCAGCGGAGTTGCGAACGTAATCTAGTTTAAGTATAAATCTTAAACTGTGTACGCGTGGCTTATGTTAAATCTAAACCTTTTGAACTAAGCTCGCAACTCGTGATAAAGTATCTGACGGGAATATTAATTGTAGTTCACGATAACGTGCTAAACTTTAGAACTTAAATTTGTACGGAAATCTGTCTGTAGTTTTTGCGGAAAAAGTAACAAACATCCTCATAAAGTTTCGAGAAGAGAGATTGCATCCTTAGGACACAATTTAATCTGCATATCAAAATACAAGTATGAATAACGCATAATAGATGTTACACCAGTGGCGAAGGGTGAATATTTTCGGAAGGGAAGCCGGAGTATAAAATCTACTTACCAAAATGCTCAGCACTGATGTAGGTACCTACATAATATTATGTTCGAGTTTCAAGTTTGATAATGATGCCTTTAAAAAGTCAAAATAAAGAGTTAACAAACGAAACGTTTCGTTTGTTAAAGTCTGTCTGAATTAATGCCATTTCCGAAGTCCAAACAACACGATTACGTATGACACACAAATCACAATATAAATTAATTTAATTCATGAAATCATGACACACTTCTAACACTAAAACAAATAAAATTCGACAAAACAAAACTGAAATTAAAACAAACAACAAGTTCTTTTTCTTTAAGATTCACAGTTATCCGCCATATATCAAACTAAAAAACCAGCAAAATAAAAATGTATTACGCGCCTATCATATTTAATAAATACCGCTAAAGGCATTCCTAATAAAGTCATATTACAAAATATCCTTTCAAATAAAGTGTAATTACGCGCCAGCAAAAGTATTATGTCGCTACATTCATTCTTAATTCGTATCATAACAATTTTACGTCATGACTCATCTTTCTCGCTTGCACCTGTGCGTTGCTAATTAACCTTTCTCCGTAATAAGCCCATTGAAATCGGCTTATTTCCGAGTATATTAGCGCGTGCTAGAACGAGACAGAACATGACGATCAGTTCACAGGAATGAAAAGGACAGATTCTTACTATGAAATATTGTTCTATGGAGAAGTAAGCCGCTAATTTATTGGCTTGATCGGAGATGTTCTGCGCTTGCACAATTTTGTAGGCGTTTAGTTATTAATTCAAACTATTTCAAGTGAGTGGAAAATTTATTGAATATAAATATTTGTAGCCGTTTTAAGTGAATTCAAAGTTTTTTTTAAGTACGTAAAATATTTATTGGATAAAAATGTCGTTGGCCCATAGATTCGATTTTTCTAAGGGAAGCCGACGGGAATCGGGTTATATGGACACTTCGCCACTGTGTTACACAACAAAATAATTGTCCTTCTCAAAGATAAGTACGAACTGTCTAACATGACTTATTAGAATTTTCGTACACATACAGAAATTTATTGATTCACCGACAGAACCATATTTAGTAAAATAGTATTTTAAAAAGATAAAACCGACTTCAAATTTTTGTACGTAATTAAGAATTAAAATTCCCTATCTCAAAAACTACTAAACCGATTTTGATGAAACTTGCAATAATCCCTACAACAGTTGAACAATACCTAGTACAATGAAAAAAGAATCACTAAAATCGAACTTGTGGTTCCGGAACCACATATGTGCAGATATGCGTGCACAAACATAGAAACATACATACATACACTTTTGAAATTTGGCACATTTGTTCAGAAGCTGTTATAGATTAACATATACAAAAGCTGGGCAGTTCTGGAAATATTACATACATACGCGTCGAATTGATAACCTCCTTTTTTTGAAGTCGGTTAAATAGAAAATAATACAGCAGAGTTTTTTATGGATGAAAGGTGTTCCAATGAAAGGTGAAATACATGCTTTGCGACAATGGGATAAAATGAAATGAAATATTGTGAAAAGAGCTTTATAACTGTACTTAGCCATTACACAGCCTCATATCATAACACGTGTTTACTCACTATGTACTACTTATATAGTATGGCCACGTGCCCTCTATATGCAATAGATAAGGACTTCTAATTGAACTTTAATGAGCGTTCTAGATTCTTGTATCCTAATTTAGACTAGCATCTGTCACGTCAATGCTAATTAAATACGAATTTGGCAAAAAATCACATAAAATATCTCCATAAAAATACGCCTTTTTGAGCTATGCTTATGTATTTGAAGCCTTGTCATTTTAATTCCAATACATACTAATTATTTCGATTAAATTATTATCACTTTTAAGACACTAGATTTTGACAGCAAATTCATTTTTTCACATTAAGAAAGTCTATCCTTTATTTTCTTTTATTTATATTCGAAACTCTGAATAAAGAAACTAGTCCAAATCGGTTTAAGTATGAAAGAGTTATAAGCAGACATATTTTACAAACATAATTTTGCATTTAAAATATTTATAAGATTTTTAATTGTTAGTATTTCAATGGTCAAAATATACGGCAACATATTGGTTTACTTTTTTACCAGAAGGCTGCTTATAAGACACTTAATCTACTTGTCTAGCCGCTTGACCTAACACGTAGACTTAACGACAGTTTAACCGACAGTTAAACCGCCTGTAACAGTTATATTTGGCAGCCTTGAAACTGTGTCACAACTCACAAGTAGTGTAAGACGGGTATGCGTTTTAGCAGAGTCATGCGTTTATGGGTACTGATTATTTACAGTACGGTAGAAAAAGGCTGATGTTGTTTACCGATTTTGGATCGTTTTTCTTGGTACGGATAACTTGACTGTAACTTCTGAGTGAATGTAATTTTACTGCAACTAAGTATGTAAGCTTTAACCAATCAAGCCCCATAAGCTCACCGGTGAGCGAGACACAATAGAATAACCATAGATTTCCAAGAATCCAAAGGATTAAGTTGGAAGAAGGAGCGGGTTTTATAAATTCGCATATAATCTTTCAGGCCCCGCGCGAGCACCGGTGATCGCGAGAACAAAAGAATACAATGGGAATTCCTAGAACTTCCGATCGAAGGATTAATGTTCAATTTGACACGATATTACTATTTTTATATCAAAATATGTAACTGTTATTCAACGATTTTTTTTCGGCTAAAATTCTTTTCTTATTTCGTCTATGAAACAGTTAACCGGAAATTACTTCAATAAAACATAATACATAACAGCTTTTGCAACTTGAAGTTCACCGCACTATAACATACTGATTACTGTATACTCGTAACAGAAGAATTAATGTAAATTTAGGATTGACGGAGCGGAAATGAAATAATACTCACGTGTTAGACGTCTGTCATTCTAGTGTCGGGCCACTCGATAGATCGATATCTACGAATAATAAAAAACTAAGGAAGAGTAACTCCGTCAAAAAACATGCTCCAAAATACTTGTCAAAAAAGTGTACCTTAGGTTCACTTTTCATACATTTGCAATATTTAGGTGACCTTGAGCGGTACAAAGGCTGACGTTACATGACAGTTCGAATGAAACCAAATTTAAAACTGTATTAGTATGGAAGTTACGTTTCCTAGTTTTATTATTCGTAGATCGATATCGATAATTAATAATTAATCCTTCGATCGGGGATTCTTGGAAATGCTATTGTATTCTATTGTTGTCGCGATCACCGGTGCTCTTATGGGGCTTGAAGGATTAATTCGAACGCTAACCTAAGTCCTAACGCGAACCTAAGTCCTAACCTGAAACAAAAAGAACAATCACTGATTAATTATTATTATTTCAATATTTGAATAGTGAGGTAACATTTATAATATTCATTATAAGTTTGGCTTGGAAAACTATTCTGTAAATACTGTGCTGGCACTTATTGATAAAACCTTAAATTACACTGATTATTTTTATTTGACTCGTGATCTGACAATATTTAAAATAAAAGTACCTATATTGTACTTTAAAACATTAATATTCATTAATCACTTGTCAAACTCTAGTATTAATGTTTCTATTAGATATTCGTTTGCACTTTTTACTATGTAATTAATGGCATACATTTGTTATTTAAATCAATTTGATATTTGCTTTTTTGCTGTTCAAGCCATTAATTTATCTCTTGTTTCTTGTGACTTGTATATTTGTTATTAGTTAAGCTTGTTTGCTGCTTATATCTATAAATACTACTGTTACAAAAGGCGAAAACTTCCTTTCTTATCTCTTAACGCTTAAACCACAGAAATGATTTCTATATAATATGGTTTAGAGATACTTTGAGTCTCAAAAAGTAAGAATTTGCTGGAACCATCTCATAGAATAAGAATTCATGAAAGCAAAAAACTTATTTACAATAATTTCAATTTCTTGAAATATTTCTGATTATGATATTTCAATTTATCGATATATTTTTTGAATATCATATCCATCACTAGTGTCACATCGTAGAATGTCGGATCACTCGGATGTCTGTCTGCTTTGTAATGGTCAATCTCATTAAATATTCATATTTATTCGGTTATTAGGTTTATATAACGTGACTGATTTTGTACGTGGGATGTGACGAAAATCCACCCACTTGAAAACTAATAATGGTCGATTTTATATAACTAATCTAACCTTATATGGGTCAAAGTGTGAAAAATTTTGTTAGCCTGTTCGCCATATAAGTGAAGACAAGTAATTTTAAGAACATTAAGTTTCACATTAGAATGTATTAATGGTTGCTTTTCATTATTCAAGGTTGTAGAATATTTGCAAATGTTACTCTATGATGGAGTTCTAATAGGTCTCAACAATAGTTAATAACGTTTATACTAATAATAAATTACTATCTATAATATCCATATTATAATGTGATAGTTTGTATTTTTCTTATTGTATTTCTGTCTTCACGCTTAGGCTAATAGGCAGGCCACAGAGACGATTTTGATGGAACTTAATAATATGAAGATAATTTGACTTTTGGAAACAAAAAAGTTTTTATCCAGGGAAAATGTACGGTTTTCGATATTTTTTTAGCACCAAGAAAGTTGCAGATTGCATTTTGTTTCAAATAATAAATTAAAACCATACACTTATAAAAATATTTTTTATGTTGCTAAATCCGCCACTGACAGCTCACTAATACATTTCCAGGGACGGTGTCATCGGTGCCGCCGTACAGGATGCCGCCCGCGCCAGAGGCGGCGCTGCCCGGGGCCCCCGCGCCGAGCGCCCACCCCGCCCTCAACCACTCGGCTAAGTTCCCTGTAAGTTAAGTTAAATTAAAGTTGAGCATTGATACTGCATCTGTTAAGAAGCTAGTTTTTTTGAAGTAATAATGGTTGCTTTAAAAACAAGTTAAGTTTTAAAATTATTTTATGTTGGGATAGTTATTTTTTGATATACAAAATAATGTTATTGAAAACAAAAACTTTTCTTCTTCCGATATCGCGTAATTACTACGGACTACCACATTTCTACGAATTACGAAAAAAGTTACAAACCTAAAATTGGCATTATAAATGCTATAATATCTTAAAAACACTAAACATGAATCGTGCACAAAAAAAATCTAACGCTCATTCATTTTAATTTAATTCTATGCAGAGAATAAAAGATATATGAAGATAGTTTTTACTTCACAATTTATGAGGTCGCCATCAGTATAGCAAACCGATAGCCAATCGAGACACGATAAGGATGTGCAACATTTTATATTTTTATCGATAAAATAAACAATGTCAGCTTTCATGGTACATTTCACAAAAAAATCTTTAATAGTCTTTTACATAAATATCGATCACACATAAACTATTATGTAGATTTTTGATACATAAATGTGACTAATTAGAGCTAAAACAATATTTAATTATTAGTTCAGACAAATTATAAAACTCGTTTGAGCGACAATATCCGCAGTGTTATCATTATGCTGTTTTATAGTTTTGTTTATGTAAATAAATCTAGACGATCAATATTTTTAATGTGACACATTTATTTGAAATAATTAATCAAGAAAATATATTTTGTTTATTGATATTGATACTGACAAAACGTACCCAATGCTTTATGCGAACCAGATCTTAGCGTTCGTTTTTTTTCCATCATAACCTAATTTTATAAATTTTATCCTACATTATAGTTTTATTAGTGTGAAAGGCAAAGTAGAATAATCGTACTTATTATAACTATGAAATTTATCAAATCCACCTAATTTTATAGCTTGACTATCGTGAATTCTAAAATGTAAAAATTTTAAAAAATGCATATGAATTGGAGAGGCTAAAAAGTCGATAAACAGTATCGATATATCGACACCACCCCGTCCCTACGGCGGACAGTGACGGCCCTACGGTCGATGACTCGTGCTATGTATAGCCCGCTACACTATACACTATACAGTAGACGCGCGACAGTTTTTTGCCGCATTGTTAGAATTCCGATTGACAATTATTTTAATCGTGCGTAGCGTGAAAGTTTTTGTGATGAAAATAGATGAAACTAAATAATTAGTTAAAGTTTTTGTACCATTTACTATGGCAATTATTAAAATTTTGTAAGTTAATTAAGTGTTTAATAAACCAAACATTGTATAAAGTAATCAGAAAATAGGCATGTAAAAGAAAACTTGACTTTGAGGTTTATTGCAATTCATTGTCCAAAAGTTTGAAAAGGAAACATTAATGATCAAACATCAAAGAAATATCTCTATTCACTGGACTAGTAAAGCAAGTCAAAACAGTATCATGCTAGTAGTCAAACGAATAAAACCGTAAGAGCAATAAAAATAATGGTCCTCCGAGCCGGATCAGATAAGGCAATAGGTTATGGGCCCAGATTGCGGCGTCCTCTGTAATTATCTACTGGATGTATTAATTTTGTTTGCTCCAGTAACTATTTTAATGCATACAATTTTTTTATGACATAGGATGTTAGAATTTTTAGTTTAAGTCGAAACAAAACGAAACGAAAAATTACGACAGGTTTATATTGAGTTTCGTATGTATGTACATCGACGTGTACGTGCTACGTAATACTATAGACAGACACACACGTCTGTCTATAGTATTACGTAGCATAATCGGATAAACAATGAAAATTTTGAATAAAGTACTTAGTTTTTACTACGCTCTAGCATTAGACTTCAACGCGCTCAAATCTCATGACCAACAAAAATGAAAACCTATTAAATTCTTAAGAATTTAGTAGAGTTAACTCTAAAAAAAGAAATTATAAATTTATAACCTCACAAGGATATTTGTAGATTTTGGTGAAGTTATTAATGTTTTAAAGTTTGAAAAAAAAATTAACAAAAGTGAATGTATCTACATGACTATACAAAACACAACCGTGTACTATATTGTATGTATGTCCGATGACATTTAACTAATGTTCGCCGGACATAACACTTTCGCTTGCATTATAATATTATTTTATTTGCTGTTGTCATATTGTTTAAGGCCAGGCATACATTTTCGATTCTACATAATATATTTTAACAATTGAATTTAATCCTACTTTCTTGAAACTCAGATAATTATAATACAGTACTCCCTGTTGCCTGAAAAGCCGCGTGTCAATTCGTATATTATTATTCTTGCCTGTCCCTTCATGGAATAAACTTATTTACGTACCTAATTTTATCCAAAACAACAAAACATTTCATTATAACGTATAGGGACAACAAAACATTTCATTATAACACGTGTCAGACAAAATTTTTGATCCTCATTCACTCGGTCTTTTGAATTTAGGAGGATCTTTTAGGAGGGCCTTTTTGGAGAGCTTTTAAGAGGATTCACAAGGTCTTTTAGCTGACATCAAAAACATTGACCAATCAACTAGGTTATTTAAACGCTCCCGCTAAAAAATCTTAGAAACTGTTAACATACAAAATAGCAGCAATAAAAATGTGCGTTTCTCTCAATTACGCATTACCTTACGCATGGTAAAAAGTAATTCTCATGGTAAATAGAAACTGCACGAGGTCGATGACCCGAGGAAAGTGATCAGATGTGACCGTCACATGCACATAGTTGTATATTAGTAATGATGTTATGTAACATATTAATGCCGGTGACATATGAAAACGACGAAAATGTCTATAAGTTTATGTAATATTCTTATTTTAAATTTCGCGCGCAATTTAGCACCTTTTTGTGTAGCTTCACGCTCTAACATAAAATAGTTCTCTTTCTCTGTTCCTCGACATCAAGCAGGTATTGCAAAAGTAGGTTTGCTAGTTTCAGGAACAGAATAACAGTAGACTCATTCTACTCATAGAGGAGTTTTGACCATCGCATATTACATGTAGTTACGCCCCCTGGGATATGCGGCGATATGCTACGATTGGGCACTCTCCACACTGGAAGTGTACTAGTACAGATAATTATTGTACACAGCTAAACACAACGTAAGCTTTACTTCATGCTTCAGATTGGCCGCCAAGGCATGTTATCTCCTCTTTAAAAGGAAAACTGACGTTATGATTTTAGTTACCTATGGTCTTAATGTATATTTGTATATTTGTTACAGATAGAACGTGAGGTGATCCTGTCGTGTGGTGACGTGGCGAAGGTGCCGGCGCTTCAGGCCCGACGCCGGCCCGCCACCGTCGCGCCCGACACGCCGCCCAAGCCCCACGCCGCCTGGCACGCCGAGGTTAGCTATTTAGTTAAATAAACCAGATAATTACTTGCCTAGACCTTTCCTCATGAACGGTAGATAGAGAAGGACTAACCCTACCAGATAATTTTATTGCCGAAAAATAAAGATGATGATGGTAAAGATGATATTGCCAAATAATAAAGTAGATAATTATGTCTACGCCATTCCTTATAAACGATAAACTAAGATGGACTCATTCTACAACATAATTTTGTGTACCTCATAACAATAAAATCCAACACTTCAAGGTTTTCGTGGTATAGATATCAATCTAATTTTTACCACCAAAACCCCCTGTGAATTAAAATATGAAAAAGTTCCATTTCTATGTTGATGTCTAACTTCAGGCCTAAAAGATTTTCCAGCTTAGTCCAGTTACGAGGACTAGGTTGTCTAGGACCAATATTTGTCCATTAAGGCCTGACAGAAAACTGACTGGAAAAACAGGTACAATTTACCTACTACTAATGGAATCAAAGAAACGATCACGTCTTCTGATGTTATGCATAATCAAACCTAACAAACAGTACGCGTGTCGTGAAAACGGATCTAGCCTTTGACATTACTTCTGTTTCGTAATTTTCTAAATTATGCAATGAATTTACATAAAGAGTTAAAGATCGATAATTTTGTTTTAACTTTTTCTTTCAAACGTTTTTATGTCATATTGTTTGTCGTTTCTTTATTATTAACAATGACACATAGTTTTTAATTGTAATGCTAATATTTACTTTCAGATTTTTTGTATGCAATGTATTATAATTTATCATATAATATTATAAGGATTTAGATTTACAAAACGTTGTGACTTGTGATCTAACCACGATGCAAGATAAATAACTCTTTATTAAATTTCAATATTTGTCTGTTATTTTGTGACTAGCGTACTATTGGTTAGACACCCCATAAAATCATTATGAAAAGGAATACTAAATACGGAAATCATATTTTTATCAATTTAAAACTTTTTGTTTTTACTTTTTAGTTTGTTAATTTCTCTCACACAAACAACCGAATACATAACCTATTAGAATGCTAAGGATGAAATTACTATTTAAGTTGATCAGTTGACTCGTATGCTCAATGCCCATAATATTATCTTGGTACACTTTATAAATGAAGAAAATGCTCAAACCGCAACATTCATTACTTCTAACTTTTGGCGATTGACTTGTGTGCGTTGAAGTCTAATACAAGGACATTTTTTCCATTGTGGTTGAACCTAACTTTTGCCTCATTTTTATCGATCGATAGATCCTTATTTAAATTTCATTTGAGTATTTAAATTAACTGTAGTAAAGTGTACTGAAGTGCGACTGTTAAGGCTGAATTTCACCTCCTAGCTTAGGTCATTTTAGGAAATTTTAAGTACTAGTACCTACTGTAACCTACAATGACATAAAACTCTGAGACTACATTCAAACAAAAGAGTATTGAAACATAATATTCTAATCTAAACGATCGAGTGTATGATGATTATAATTACACTTAGACGGCCAAGTGTAAGTGTGTATAATGCGTCGTGCGCCGGCGCAGTGTCATGAGGTGCCGCTAACGACCGCGACAAGCGGGGCATAACGACGAGTTCCTTGCCCTGTGTAGGGCTGACTACTGTCAGATTTGAAGGACCAAACGACTTACGATTAGGATGTATCATAAAAGGCGGTTGGTGGATCGAAGGTTGGTTTATAGGGGGACCTACGTGTTTTGGTCGGGTTGTGTTAAGTCATTTAAGCCATGGTCAGCAGTCAGCTGGACTTGATTATGAGATTAGCTTGATTACCCAGCGAAATAACATAACGTAATAGTAAGCAGTGTACATCACGTCGTCTATAATCTCATGCTTATTTAAACTAGTTATTCGAGACTGTATTCGCCCATAGGTTTTCGCCGCTGGCTCAGATCGGACTCGAAGACCGAGGCTACACCGGTAATCTTGCAGAGCGGGGGCGTAAATAAAACACACGAGAGTCGAGGAGAACATTGCTCCCGAAACGCACCTCGCTTACCTGGCTCGGGCGAATGCCATATAGTAAGCCGCTCCGATTCGCAAGTTTTCTGTCTCACTTTTGCTATCGGAGACGGCTACTTTTCCCCTATTTTCGCCATTTTCCGTGAGCCAGGTAATTAAAACGCGTTTCGGGAGATTATTTATTCATCGTTCCACAATATGTACCTTAATCTAAGTATCACCACTTATATTTTAACGTAATTATAGCTAAGTAAACATAAAAGTTAATAGAATTTACACATTTTTACACACAATTTTCCTAATATTTTCCAAACTACATATGTTACACAACTAATTTTTCCTGTATTTATTAGATAACTTATTAACTTATTAAATTAACTATATTTTATCTCTTAGGGAGCCACAGATTTAACGTAATTCACTTTTAAAGTCTGTTTGTAAAAACACTGATTTGCACTGAGTCTATTTCTCACATTTCACTTTAATTAGTTTATGTGCACTCACTATACGTTTTTCGGGAGCGAGGCCGCTGTCCTCAACATCCTCCCCCCGGCGCAGTAGCCAGGGTCTACGTAGCCTTCTCTGGTGACTGCGGGCTCGCCGGTCTCGCTGTTGGCTGCCTCGCTGAGCACGAGCTGGCTGAGCTCGTCGCGACTCGTTCCGGCGTCTGCGGGCTGTCTCGGCCCGCCGCTGACTGCCCTGCTGAGCACGAGCTGGTTGAGCCCGTTGCGACTCGTTCCGGCGACTGCGGGCTGTCTCGGCCCGCCGCTGACTGCCCTGCTGAGCACGAGCTGGTTGAGCCCGTCGCGACTCGTTCTGGCGACTGCGGGCTGTCTCGGCCCGCCGGCTCTTCTCCGGGCGCCGTCTGCTCTTCTCCTGGCGCCGTCTGCTGCTCCGGCGGCGATTCTTCTATCACCGCCAGCTTTGATGTTGGCCTGCGGAACACTCCGCTGCGCGTACGCACGTCCGCGCAACGCACTCGTCCGTCCGGGCCCGGGTAGACACGGTGTACGACTCCGCGCGGCCATGTATTACGCGGCAGCGCGGGGTCCACGACGATCACTAAGTCCCCCGGGGCCAGATTGCGGCCGCTCCTCGGTGCCCCGCAACGGGGCGTGAGCGTCGGCAGGTATTCCCTCACCCATCGCCTCCAGAACTCGTCCGCCAAGGCCTGCGCGACCCTCCACGTCTTCTTGTCGGCCTGCACGCACGGCCCGACGTATGGTTGTCCCGTGGATGACCCTATGAGAAAATGGTTAGGTGTGATCGCCTCTGGGTCGTCGGGGTCCACGGAAACGTGAACGAGCGGTCGAGCGTTCACGGAGTACTCCGCCTCGGTCATCAGGGTCTGGAGCACCTCTTCCTTCGGTGATTTCTCGTTCAGTGTGGCGAGTAGGGCGGTTTTCACTGACCTCACCAGTCTCTCCCAGGCGCCCCCTTGGCTCGGCGCCCCTGGCGGAGTGAACTTCCATTTCATGCGGTGTGTGAGGCCCAGCTCGGTCATAGCCGGCATCCACTCGGCGTACGCCTGTCGCAGCTCGACGTCCGCGCCTCTGAAGTTCGTCCCATTGTCACTGTACATGACCGCCGGCCATCCCCGCCGTGCGGCCATTCTTCTCATTGCCATCAATGCTGAATCGGTCGACAGCGAGGCCACCAGTTCCAGGTGAACCGCTCGCGTCGTCAAACAGGTGAACAGCGCTCCCCATCTCTTCTCATGACGTCGGCCGATGGTAACGATCATTGGGCCGAAACAATCGAGACCACAGTAGGAAAATGGTCTCTGGAACACCCCCAGGCGCTCCGGTGGCAGGTCTCCAGGTTGCGGGATTCTCGGGCGCGCCCTCCTCATCCGACAGAAGGCGCAGTTGTGGATGATGCTCCGCACCGTCGGCCGTAGCTTCAGGATCCAGAATTTCTGTCTTAGATCGTTCACAACTCTCTCGCGGCTCCCATGCCCGGCTCTGGCATGCTCCCTGGCCACCAGCAGTCTCGTGAAGGGGTGTCTTCCGTCCAGGATAATTGGGTTCTTCATTTCATCCGGCACCTGCGCTGCTCTGATCCTCCCGTCCAGCGTGAGCAGGCCGTCCCTGTACACCGGGTTGAGCCGGTACAAGGAGCTCCATCTTGGCGCCGTCCCTCCATTTTTCATCTTCTCTATTTCCCGTGCGAAGCTATCGTGTTGTGATTTTCGGTACCACAATATCTCCGCCTTCTCCAGGTGTCGCACGTCGAGACTGGCCCGGCGATCGCGACACTTCTCGATGAATAGTAGAACCATCGCCGTACATCTCACGAGGCGCTCGTACTTTGAAAAGCGACTCACCTCTGGCAGACAGTCCATGTCGCTCGCCTCCGTGGTCTGGAAGGCGACGTGCTCCTTTTGGTCCTCGGCTTGAACGGGACTCTCCGCGGGCCACTCGTTCACAGGCCTGCGCAGGAAGTCTGGTCCATTGAACCACGGATCTTCTTCGCTCTTGGTGACATAGCCCGTTCGGGTGGCCATGTCGGCGATATTATTCTTCGTGCTCACCCACCTCCATTGGTGTACGGATGTCAGCTCGGCGATCTCTCCCAATCGGTGGGCGACGTATGGTGTATATTTCCTGCTCCCGTTCTGTATCCACCACAGAACCACCTGAGCGTCGGTCCAGTAGAAAATCGCATCTGTCTTCCATCTGTGTTCCGCTGCGACGGCGTTCCCGAGCCTCGCTCCCACCAGAGCGGCTTGCAGCTCTAATCGTGGTATCGTCTGTGTCTTCAGTGGTGCCACCTTAGCCTTGGCTGCGGCCAGCATCACTCGAATTTCTCCATCTTCTTGCTCCAGCCTCCAGTAGACGGCCGCCGCGTACGCGTCTTTGCTCGCATCACAGAACACGTGCAGCTGCCGGTTTCTTGTGGGGCTCCCCCCGTTGTAGCTTCGGGGTAGCGCGAGGTGGCTGATGTGCTCCATGTCTCTCAGCCATCGAGTGAAGTCTTCAGCTGACTCCGCCGGCAGCGGCTCGTCCCAGTCCAGCTTCTGACGCCACAGACCTTGCAGGATGACTTTGGCGGTGATGGTGTAGCAGCTCAGTAGCCCCAGCGGATCGTAGATGCTCATCACCGTGCTAAGGGCCTCTCTCTTGGTAGGTGCGCGCTGCAGCTCTCGGACCTCTTTAGGGACTCTTGATAGAGATGTGTTAAATTTTAGCGTGTCCCCTCGAGAGTCCCACAGTATCCCCAGGGTCTTCTGTTCATCCTTGGTGACAGGCTGCGCCACATCATCAGCTAGGCGGTCCACTGGTAGCCCCGTCAGCGCTCGTCGGTCGTTGCTCGTCCATCCCCGCAAGTGGAATCCGCCCATCTTGTGCACCCGGTCCACTTGTTCCACGACCTGCTTGGCCTTCTCATGGTCTGGATAGCTGTCCACATAATCGTCCATGTAGTGGGCTTCGGTGATGGCGCGATAGGCTTCTGGGCACGATTCTGCGTGTTCTTCTGCATTTCGATTCCGTACTGAATGTGCCAGGTACGGTGAACACGATGCCCCAAATATCATGACCATCATCTTGTACAGGATCTTCTCTTCTATGTCTGCTTTCACTGCCACGGCTTCCTCCCTGAACCGGAACAATATCCTCGGCAGGGATGTCAGTAGATCGGGCCCCTCCAATAAGTGATCGTTGAGGCTCACGCCGTTCGTTTTGGCCGCCGCGTCGAAGACCAAGCGCAGCTTGCCCGGCTTGTTTGGGTTCTTGACCGGGAAGTGCGGCAGGTACCATGTGTTCTCGCTTCCGGCCTCCGTCCCGTCGCATTTCTCTGCATATCCTTTTCGTATGAGGTTTTCCATCTGCCCATGATACTGCGCCGCATCTAGGGGGTTTCTGTCGAGCTTGCGTTCTAAGTTCTTGAGCCTCCTCAGCGCGTTATTGTAGCTGAGGGGCAGTTTGACGCCATCCTTGCGCCACAGGAGTCCCACTTCGAATCGACCGTCTTCCGTTCTCTTGGCCGTTCTGCCAAACAGGTCGATGGCTCGCTGTTCCTCGTTGCTCAGCTTCGCCTTAGCCGCTATTCCCAAAGCGTCTATGTCGAAGTGTTTCTTCACCATTTCTTCCAGACGATCGTTTCTGGTTTCCACCGTGGATATATGCAGGATATTTTCGTTCTCGTCCTGCCTTATGATGCGCTTGGGGATGCTGCCATGTATCACCCATCCAAGCTTCGTCTTAGAGGCTGCGGGCTGGTTCCTCTTCCCGATTCTCAGCTCCCGAGACACGATGAGCTGCCAATTGTCCGTGCCGATGAGAAGTTGGGGTTTCTCGTTCTCGTAGCACATCTCTTCGTTCTTGAGATCGCGCAGGTGAGCGAGCTGCAGAAGGGATTCCGGAACGGATTGAGTTAAGAGATTCAACCCGTTCACAGTCCTCGCGGTGATGTCGTGTCTGGTACCGTCGCGACCTCGTACGCCCAGTTGTACGAGGCGGCTTCTCTCTTCCCTTCTCTCGGCGTTGATCCCGTGCATGCGCAGCATCTTCGGTGGACCATCTGCGCCGATAGCCTCAGCGACGTCTTCATCCAGCAGAGTCACCGTCGAGCCCTCGTCGAACAGCGCGAAGATGTCAGCTTCGCCCCGTGGCCCAACGACTTGAATTCTTCTCATCTTCAGTTTCACCGCGCGGTCGGAGGCAACCGATGCGGTGATTACGGCGTCCTCGATCGGTGGAGCGCCGTCGGACCTCTCCTCGTGTAGTAGTGGGTGGTGAGGCCGCTTGCATCCCTGGATACCACACTGCTTCGCTCTGCAGTTGTATCTTCTGTGTCGGCTCGATAGGCACAGGAAACACAGCCCTTCTTGCTTGACTGTGTCCCATCTCTTCTGCACACTCAGTTTCTTGAAAGCAGCGCAGCGAAACAGAGCGTGGCGGTCGGTGCACATCGGACACTTCGTTGGTTCTTCGCGCATTCTCTTCGGCGGGCTGTGGCTCGGTGTGCCTCGGCCCTCTTCTGCTATCGCGAAGACTGGTCTTCTCGTTCTAACTTCGTTCTTGTTGGGAGGTGGACGCGATGTTTCCTTTCTTGCAGCCGGAGCCGTGGTGAATCCGTAGCGCAGCGCTCTGTCCGCTTCTCTCATTAGGAATTCAGAGAGAAGGACGACATCGGGCTCGTTCCGGTAGCGCGATGTCTCTTCTGCGTAGTCGTACCATTTGCTCTTCTCGAATGGGCTGAGCTTCTCCAGGATGTCTCTCACAAGCAACGGATTGAAGAGATACCCGTGCTTTAACTTCTTCAGGATGGCCACCATGTTCTGAATCTTCACCGCGAATTGGTTGAGCTCTGCCGCCGTGCCTCCGAGCCTCGGAAGCTTCTTCAAATCTTCCATCATGCGGTCGACCATCACCTCGGGCCGGCCGAAGCATTGCTCCAGAGTCTTCATGATCTGTTCGGGTGGTGTTGCGATGCTCAGCAACGGCGCCACTGCTTCTCGAGCCTCCCCCCGTAGACAGCTTCTCAGGCGCGCCAGGTTCTCGATTGGCTTGAGCTTGTAAAATGCGGTGGTATCTTCCATGGCTGCTTTGAACGGCAGCCATTCCAAAGGAGAGCCCGTGAATATGGGCAACTCCGTCTGATGGCGCGGCTGTCGTTGGTTCAACAGCTTGTCTAGGGTGTCGGCAAGCTGTTCCACCCCGTTGATCCCGGCTGCAGGCCGCTCGAACCTCGATCTCTGCGGCTCGCGTCTCTTTCCCGCAGGTGGCATGTCTTCTGGCTTCGGCGCGTCCCCTTCCTCCTCTGGCACGACCCGTTCCTCGGTCGTCTCTTCGTTGTCAGGACCATGTTCGCTTAGCCAGGCTCGGACCCGTTGCTCCACCTGTTCTGAAGGTTCGTCTTCGTCGGGGTTGCTGGTTTCCTCGGCGGTGGCGACATCAGCGATGAGCTTCTTCTTGATGAGTTCTGCTTCGATCTGCAGTTCCTTCTTACGGAGTGCGGCAAGTTTCTCTTCCGCCTCGTATCGCAGGCGCGCGACGACACTTGCTGTCGATCGACGCGACCCAATTGAAATAGCCTTCTCCCTGGCTACAGGTACTCCCGATGGCGCGGGTGTCTTGCTAGTGCCCGGCCTCGGTTTCAACACAGTTTGAAGCAGATCCGCCCTCCCCTCGGTCGGTGGCTGGCTGGTTGCGGCTGCAGACGGCGACCTGGGCGGATCCGAAAATATTTTCGGTTGCTGGTTCTCCTCGGCCCCGCTCTGACTCCTCGTGATGACCATCTTCTATATTGAATCTTCAATCTTCTATATTGAATCTTCAATCTTCTATTGAATGTTCAATCTTGTATGTTCAATGTTCAATCTTCTATGTTCAATGTTCAATCTTCTATGTTCAATGTTCAATCTTCTATGTTCAATCTTCAAGGAACTTCAGTAGGTTTTGTGACAAAAATCTACGAATCCTTGCTTCCCCTTGGTGGTGTAGACCTGTATCTTCGAGTCCAGTCTTCTTCGGGTCCGGTCTTCCCAAATTTTCTAAGTCCAGCTTGCTCTTGAAATTTTTCTAAGTGTCGTCTTGGCTCTTGAAATTCTTCTAAGTGTCGCCTTCAAATCCGGATCGCAAAAGACAAACTTCAAATCCGGCTCGAAGGACCAAATTCACTATTCGAGACTGTATTCGCCCATAGGTTTTCGCCGCTGGCTCAGATCGGACTCGAAGACCGAGGCTACACCGGTAATCTTGCAGAGCGGGGGCGTAAATAAAACACACGAGAGTCGAGGAGAACATTGCTCCCGAAACGCACCTCGCTTACCTGGCTCGGGCGAATGCCATATAGTAAGCCGCTCCGATTCGCAAGTTTTCTGTCTCACTTTTGCTATCGGAGACGGCTACTTTTCCCCTATTTTCGCCATTTTCCGTGAGCCAGGTAATTAAAACGCGTTTCGGGAGATTATTTATTCATCGTTCCACAATATGTACCTTAATCTAAGTATCACCACTTATATTTTAACGTAATTATAGCTAAGTAAACATAAAAGTTAATAGAATTTACACATTTTTACACACAATTTTCCTAATATTTTCCAAACTACATATGTTACACAACTAATTTTTCCTGTATTTATTAGATAACTTATTAACTTATTAAATTAACTATATTTTATCTCTTAGGGAGCCACAGATTTAACGTAATTCACTTTTAAAGTCTGTTTGTAAAAACACTGATTTGCACTGAGTCTATTTCTCACATTTCACTTTAATTAGTTTATGTGCACTCACTATACGTTTTTCGGGAGCGAGGCCGCTGTCCTCAACACTAGTGTTATAACAATCAGACGTAGACGTAGGTTATCTACCTATAAATCAAGTTTACTTTTTGAATACGACCTACAACACTACCTTGAATACGTTATACGACCTATAACTTATACTATTGCCATCTATTAAATAAAAACTAAATGCTATGGTGTACTTATAGTAAAACTCACAAGACGAGTCTTTAGACTCTACTGTTATGGATACGGACACACAGAGCCATCTAGCGTCGAACCGGCAAAACTAAGGACACACTACACATAAATCCCCTACTCGAAACTAGATGGCGCTAGTTGGTACATGCTCGAATCTCCTAGAAAGTTCCGACCGTTGTTTACTTGTTTACGTGTTTACTTGT
The DNA here is from genome assembly GCA_963422495.1 of Polyommatus iphigenia. Taxonomy (NCBI): domain Eukaryota; kingdom Metazoa; phylum Arthropoda; class Insecta; order Lepidoptera; family Lycaenidae; genus Polyommatus; species Polyommatus iphigenia. Next base: position 11,477,618 of record OY730189.1, read on the forward strand.
TTACGTGAATCGAGTAAGGAACTTTCTAGAATTCGAGTCGCCCATATAAATAGGCGCAGGTGGACGGCCCGGAATTCAGTTTTATCTGAGCGATCTTCGAGGCGACTTCGAAGTGAAAACAAGTGATCAATAGTGAGTGATTGTGATAGTGAACCTACGACTCGGCTAGGACCTAGGACAGTGATAGTGCTCAGTGATTTGGATCTAGTGCTTATTGTTTGGACTTAGTGATTTGTGTGAGCTAGTGTCAGTGAATAAAGTCTTCAAGAGAGTCACCAGGTCTTTCTCTCCGAATCCTCGAACCCTAGCACGTAACACTACTTACCTATGAAAGGCCTAAAGTACACACTACACATAAAATACACACCTCCTTAAGTCCGTTTAACAAGTGTACATTGTACAACCCTGCTGGCTAAAGATAGTCAGTGGACTCAGTAGTACGACATAATATACGTGCTCATAATACCATACATACATAATAATAAATATCACTGGCTAAGGAGTAGTACTGGTCACCTGGCTATACATAAATAATAATATTATGTAACTAAAATCTTTTTAGCTAAATTTATTTGAGCGATAAGTATGTAGAGTATTTGTTATATTTTCTGTCTAAAAATAGCTGGGTTTTATGAGACTGGAGCAAAACTTTCAGTGTTGACGAAGTTTAGTCAACTAACACTAAAACTTATGAAAAGAAGTAATGGTTTGTTCTACAATTAATCCTTCAAGCCCCATAAGAGCACCGGTGATCGCGACAACAATAGAATACAATAGCATTTCCAAGAATCCGCGATCGAAGGATTAATAACACTCTTGTACGAGATCGATTTGGATAAAATTTGGAACGATTAATATGCCTAGAGAATAGGAAAGGTATGGGCAACTTTTTATTAATTTCCAAAAAGGCGGAGATTATATGATGTGCCGCTATATAATATATGAATGTTTATCGTAAAATGTACGGTTCTTGCGGCATTTACTTGCGCAAACGCAGTCCTATAAACTGCAATACACGTTCATCAGTAAAGCTACTAATTGACAGTCTCTAATGGGTATATTTATTCCAATTAATCTCTGGAAAAAGCTCATAAACTCTGAGAAACTCATCCATTTTCTTAAGCTAATTAAGATAACAGAACAGATTAAAAGATAAACACGCACTTGGCTGGATCACTATCAGAGGAAGCAGTTGTTTCCGTACACATACTAAGCATATAATATTATGTTATGTAATAATAAAATGCGTAAATTGTTAATTCTAATATTACCTGGGCCAAAGAATATATATGTTTGTTTTTACCATCTTATGATGAAATAGTAGAGAGAGACAAAATTAATTAAAATATGTAACTAAAATACTACGAACAATTAATATATTGACAGTTATTTGTAATAAATTAGCTGGTGTTGATGATGTAAAACATGCAAATGCTTAAACTGCCAAAAACTCGCCCTTTAGTTTTGCCCTAGTTAGATAGAAATAGATTTATCTATAAACAACGATTTTTTGTGGTGACATTAGGGTGAAGTGTGAGACAGTACAACATTAAATTATTCAATTAATAAACTACCTACCCCTTTGGGTAACCGGCATAATGTATTCCTAATTCCTATACATTATGTTATTTAATTACCTCACATAAACATCCCCGATGACGTCACAATAGATCCACATTACATATTCCGTCCGCGTCTCCCGCGCCGACCAACGAGTGCCGGCTCTATACGACGAATTTGAGTTTAAATATCAATAGGGGCAAGCTAATCAAGTCTAACTAAGCATATTATCAAATTAGTCTAGATCAGGGGTCGGCAGACCGCGGCTCGCGAGCCGCACGCGGCTCTTTCATAGGATTAATATGGCTCTTCTTACACTCACTCACTGCCTAACTGTACCGCTTTAATAAATACCTATATTTAGCATAATAAATAGGGATATAGCTTATTATGAAAGACATGTTTACTATATTTTTTTGTGTATATTAGAATAATATACAGCTTCCTAGCTAAAAGTGCAGTAATAGCTCTACCATGAGTTTAAAGCTATAGTTTGTGTCGATACCTACTCGATACCGACTACGTAAATTTTTAGCATGGCGATTTTAGTTCCGCAAGTGACCGCTAGAGGCGCTGTAAATTTACGTAGTCAGTTGCCATACTAAAAATTTACGTAGACGGTATCGAGTATCGATAATAACTATGGCTTTAAACTCATGGTAGAGCTACTGGACAATTTTCATTGTTTATGGAAGTGAAAGATGGTGTATGAAAAAAATTACTACCGACAGTTACTATTAGCAAATTAGCCACCTTGTTTTGTTCACTTTAGTATTAAATAATTTGATTCATAAACTAGGACTCTTGTATTTTATTTATGTTACAGTTACCAAGCAATAAAGTTGAATAAGTCAAGATATTATATTATTACTGCAATCTTATAAACGATTAAATAGTCGTTTACACCAGTTTATAGTGATCGATGGTCGATTTATTGGCAAGTGCGTGAACGACAAGTGTGGTGGTAGTGAAAGCAACTAATAGCTTTCGTCGTGACGAATCGTAACTATTGAATCGTGTGTCATCTCTAGTGAAAACCGATCAATTATATCAAATGTAGATAAGCGATAAATGAGCTTTACAATAGTGAAATAAAAGTAATTAAAAGTGTGGAGAGAAAATGTTGAGTCATCTTGAAAAATTTTTTCACTGTGGACTGTGGAGTATGATTTAGGTTCTACTTGTTACTTAGTAACTATTGTCATTCTTATTTAAATTCTCGTGATGCTATGAAAAATATTGTTTATACATATCTTATTAATACAAATGTTTTCCATTTTGTGCGTATTTATGGCAGACGTTTACGTTTTCACGAATCTTTAAAAATGACAAGTAAACATTTCAATGATCTATTCAACGCTAAAACGTAAATACGATAACTACTAAAGCCATTTGTTTGATGCTGAATAATATTATACAAAATATTGTGAGCACCAACAAAATAAAATACACATTTCTTAATAATTTTTCTATCGTTCCAAACACAATTCGTCGTTAGAAGGCCGCATCGCCTCAGTAGGTAGCAACGGCGGGCCGGGACGCACGCATCCGGTACCCACCCTCCGAACATCAAACCTGTTAGAACTGACTAAGAAATATAGTCAATATAATATAGAAGTGAATCAGTGATAGTGGAAGAGAAATTACTAAGTGGTAGAGCTGCAAAACAGAGCTTTATGTACTGTAAAAAGCTTAATTTGTGAAATGATAGTGAAACAAAAAACAAAAGCTAAGTGTTCGTAGAGTATTGAACTTTTTGGTGATTAGACGTAAAAGCTTTTGTGTTATAATTTTTTTGTGAATGTACATATTATTTTGAACTACAGTTACTACTCGTAAAAGTTAGTGAATACTGAATAATAATTACAAATATTTTTAGTAGTGTTTTATAGTGAAGTGTAAAAATGTGTTTATGATCTAAAATGGTTGAATTTGGATTGGAAAACGTTAGTGTATTTTTTTTATTTCTAGTTAATTTAACTCTATTTTTAATTTAACATAAACGATTATTTTTTACTAGAGGTAAACTAATCCGATTAAAAAATAAATAACAAAGAACGCCTTTTCGAAAGTCGATTAAAGCTTCGTATCGTGTTTGTCTGAACAAAGCTCAAGTTAAGAGCTTTACAAAAAGCTCTTCGATTTAATATTCTCGACGTAATCTTAGTGCATCTATAAATTTCTTATGAAATATGAATTATTTCTTCATAAATTATGGTCTTGCACAACTCTGGAATGAATAATTCATTCATTACTTACTCTACGTTTACTTATCTCTACATTCCTGAGATAATGTCTCTACGAACTTCAACTTTCTTTATCCTAAGATGAAAATATTCTTAACCTTCGTATTTTAGGGTCAATTATAGTTTATTATAATAGCTCCCACACCGGTTTCGGTGACGGTGGCCGGTTTCATTGAAACCAGGCCAGCTACGCAGGAGTAATTTTATAATGCCCAAGTGCGTGCGCAGTACACAAGAGCACTCTCTATTCCTTTACTCTCATAGCCCAGTGGGACGGAAGACCGACACGACCGGCGAGAGATCAGGCGCAGGACCGAATTTTACATGCCCATTAGACAGATGGATCGTCTTATTTGTCAGACAATCAGGTGCCTGGTTGTCTGACAAATAAGAATTAGTTTTAACAAATAAGATTAACTTGGAAATAACACGTTTCCAACGCGGGAATCGAACCCACGACCTCCGAGTCAAGAGCCGCGCTCTTTACCTACCACTAGAACTCCGTGGTCTAGTTTATAATATTAATATTACAAATCTTATGATAACATTTATATTGTATTAACAACGTCATATTGAAATGAGCGATAAATAATACAGGGAAATTAGTACTGGTCATTATAAAATAATTAGTCGTTAAATCCGACATTAAATCTCACAAGACACTTTAATTATTATGGTTGCCTTAACTGAATTTACTCTTCCATAAAATGAATAAATACCCCTGATGAACGGTAATAGTACCGTGGATACGTTTTTTACGCCGATTTTTTAAAATCTTTATATAAGATAGGCTTTAGCCTATCCGTGCTGAAGCATTACAAGCAAATAAGGCAGTATTATCACACGATATACCCTTATTTGTATTCTGTTTAGCATTTCGTGAAGGTTGTTTTGAGTCACACTTCCAGCGAACATTTTGTATTAATAATAATTATTAACTCCCCCTGAGAAGCACCTGTTATTAAAGCTCGTTTTCCCTTAAAATTTGCAAATTTTATTGGTGGATTTTAAAAACAGCTGGTAAAACTACGTAGTTTATTTTAATACTAACTTTCTCTACGGATTTGCTTACACATGGAAAGACACTATATATTTAACCTATGTTTTAAACCATAGCTTATGCTACTAACATACTAAATTTAATGAAAATTCGTTCAGTAGTTTTTACGTGACAGACAAACCTTGCACGCATACTTTTACATTTAGATTATTTAAAAAAAATGTCTTTATATTGTGTTTTGTAAGTTCAAAAGAGTGATGATGATGGTGATTTTAATTTTGTCGACATTTTGATAGAGCTTGTCTAACTTAAAATGACGCGCCCCTCCCTCGTATTCACAGTACAAAAATGTTTCATTTATATCAACTTTGAAGTGGTGGGGCGCGTCATTTCAAATTAGACAAGCTCTACTTGATATCAAAGTTCATGAAAGCGATGGAGCTATGACAGATAGCATATGACATGCGAAGGGCCAGTCTCCCAAGATAATTGAACATGGTTACAGGATATTTGCAAATGTACAGCTGGCGTTGAAAACAAAATAGTAAAAGATCGAGTTTTGTGTATTGCTTTAAAAATAGAAGTGAAATGCAATAGTTATTTTTAAAAGAGTAGCAGATAGAGCTTTTCTATTTAGAACGGCAGGACTAAAAATATTTACACATTAGATATCATTATTTAGGCATTTTGTCTTGCATATCAGTAAAGGTATTTGACAAAGCCAGTAAAAGTTAACCAACCATAAAAGCTGCATTGGCTACATTTTACAGTATCTAATAAGAAAACAGAACACCACAATGTTCTTACAAACCGAGTAGCACGAATCAATAAAATATACAACTCGATCAATGTACGACCAACTTGGATCGATTCCAAAGAATGCTTCGATGTACTTGTGATTGACCAATACTTGGTAAAAATTAGCTTAAAGGAAAATAAACAAAGAATGCTGAATATTTGCCAAAATACGTAAATTTATTAATTATACGTAAATTTATTTATTAATTAAAATTGTTGTTATTCGTTTATCCGTTAAAGCCTTAAATTATGCGTCAAGTATTTGTTAATAACTCCATTCCACCACGGCGCACGGAGAGGCTACGCACGTGCGTCAAGCTTCGCTTTGTTAGAAAAAATATATGTGACTGTGTCTACTGCAACCCACGGACACGCTACGCATGAATTGACTCAAGTCAAAGAAATAAATCCGTGCACGTCCACGCGTGCGTGTGGCCGTGAACAGCGTGCGCCGCGGTGGAATGGAGCCTTAATATTTCTACTAGTAAGAGATGGGTAACATTGTAGACAACAGAATTGCTTTTTTTATAATATAATAATATAATATCTATGGACGCTTCACACCACGTCAGTCTGGCCCCGTGGTAAGTACCTGAAGGACTTGTGATACGGGTACCAGACAACGGAAATATATTTAATACTTTTATACTATACATATATTTAAGATTTTTATTATATGATACACATATTTAATACACATCCATGACCCAGGAACTTTGAAAACTTTTTGTTCCGTGGATTCGAACCCGCGACCCCCGGCTTGAGCTGCCAACAGCCCACCCACTGAGCCACAGAGGTCGTCAGAAGTTTTTTTTAGAAATCAATTAAATTCTAATATAGCCTGGTGCCATTATACACACACTTAGTTGATAGTAATATATTTATGCGTTCCTCTATGCCACTTAGAACACAGTTGTTCTCAGAACAATAAACAATATAGCTATTGTTCTTGGCTTCTCACCGCATGTAACACAGTTTCGTTTCTTTCACCTGTCTATTCTGCGAGCGATCGCGGGTTCGATTCCCGTCATGAGAAACACAAAATATTGTCGTAACACTCTTAATGATGTCTGAATGTAGCAATTTAGGTTTAGGAAGTCACTCAAGATTGGATTTTTAACGTGCCTCAAATTAAGTATTACGACTTTGAAACTAACGAGGCTATACCAATGGAAATTCTTTAAAATCTCTCTTTTATTGAACGCATTGCTGATTGCATCAAGTAAAGAGCTCACTTGTACATATAAGCTAACTTGTGAATCATTACTTTCAGAACCAACAAGCTGGAAGTTCCTGTGAATACAGACAGTACCACGACCAATATGGATACGCAGTCAATCAGAACCAAAACCAGAATACTGGAGCAGTATCACGCAATGTAAACTACGACCCAAAACCACCGATACCAGCTAAGAACACACCCAACAACTCCCACATCACAGTCACAGTTGAAACAGGAAAAGACAGCACACGAGACGCGCCTAAAAGCAACAAATCAGTCAGCAAAACATACCACACACTCAAAGACATGATATCGAGTAGGTTTAAGAAAGATAATAATGATAGTGACAAGAGCAATGAAGAACCAAGACTGAATAATACAGAGGAACGTAAAAGACCAGAACCAGAAAATGTGACGCCAAGAGAAACGCCAAGGAAGGTGGAACAAGGGATATACGGAAGACCCATGCCACAGAATCGACCAGATATGCAGTACAATCCAGCGATGGCAAACAATATGGCGTACCACAGTCCATCACCACATAGGTAAGACTTGTTATGTAAATGTAACTGCAAACTAGCATTTTTAACTATTAATCCTTCGAGCCCCAAGCGGTCGCATGCGACCGCGATAACAATAGAAAGGCTATTGTCTTGTTTTTCCACGATCGAAGGATTAAAAAAAATAATTGCAAATCGCTCTAAGAAAATGAAATGTATTCTATTTCCATTTCAGGCAAATAATGCAGCAGCACATAGTCCAACAACAGATGATGATGAGCCAGGCACGGTCACAGGAGATGCTGGCGTCCCCGCACAGGCAGCAGGCTCTAGGTGCTGACGCGTTGTACCAGCAGTACGGACCACCGGGTCGCAGGAGTGCGGTCTACCAACGGGACCTAGACGTACGATCTATGGCCAACTTCACATCACTCAAGACTGGACCTCAATCGCAGGTACAATTTGGGACAATTCACACATTACCTGGCTCAGATTTTCTCATGTACCCAAAATTTGACGTTGTAAAGTATCGACATGTTCAAAGATATAATGAAAGTATTGGAAGAATACATGATGCAGAATGTGGTGGATGTGAGCATTGTCTTTCCCACGACCTCTCACCGAACAATCGCTAACAAAGCGCGTAATTAAAATAACTACTTGAGACCCTCGGTTTTTAACCGTGGCCTGCCGTGGAACATTAATTTCAAATTCTGTCTGATGAAATGCTTTAACCTTTTATTACGTTGTGTAAGTTTCTTTCTTGGTGCTGCATTAGCAAACATTGGATTTGGTTAACAATTTTATTTTCAGAACAACAGTTTACTAAAACTGTTTTCTTATTCGCTTATGTCAGAAAGTTTGTTAAACTTACTTTAAATTCTTTAAATTAATTAGAGATTTTATTAATATTCAAATGATAGTTAATTTTACAATGTACCAGTCCATATATTATAAACACTATGCCTTTTAAAGCTTTGAATACATTTGTAACGGCGCTGCACGCGCTGTGGAAGCTTTTAAGGCATTTCTCAAATTTTACTCACGTACGATTCAAATGAATTGTGACTTTGTAATTGAAAGAGTTATATTCACAACGAGGTCTCTGACATGAATTAATTTGCACTTTATTTTACGTATAATTAGTTGCTGGAAATTATTTTATATGGTGTCTGTATGTAAAACACTTTGTATTTAATTTGAGGTTTTCTGTTAATTTCATTTCTAAAGTTGAATATTATTCTGGTTATCAAAATTTACATAAACTTATTTACTTTATGTAAATTTATTTATTTTCCAGTACGACAACTCACATTCGAGAGCTGACCTCAGAAGTCCACAACAACTAGAACGAGAAATCGTGAAACAAAGAGGATTTATAGAAGGGAGAAGAGCGTCGTCTCATCCCCACCTTCTAGACGAACCTCAGCAGAGACCTGAAGTTAGTTCACCTCATACGCCACAAATTAACAACAGATCTAGAAGAAATTCACAAGGAAATCTCCTAGATGGCCTACCCAATGAAAACGGTCCACCGAGACATAATGACGAAAGAGAATCGGACGACGGTGGATTCAGAATGAGGTTAAATCAAAGTAGATCCAGCGCAGAAGAAAGAATCAGATCAAGTGGTAGATCTATAGAGTCACGACTAGATAGAAGTCAGGAATACAGAAGAACTCCCGATAGTCATAGAGAAAGAAGAACACCGGATTCCCTAAATCAAAGACCAAAAGACGAAAGTGAGAATTTGGACAGAAGTGACAGAACTGATGAAAACGTAAGCCAGAAATCAGTAGATAGTGTTTACAACGCGAGTGTCAAGCAAGAGAGGCACACCCCGCAGCCTTCCTCCTCAAGACAAACGCCAAATCGCATAGAAGATCTCAAAGCACATGGAAAGAAGGCCAGTGGATCCGCTGCTAGCTCTGGTAAGTACGGTGCAATATAAGTACTACTTGAAAAAAAATGTTCTTGTATTCTTCACATACTAGATCATTCCTAACTCTCACCCTCGTTTCAATAGTTCTGTGTCTGTAAATTACAGTTATATACTCTACTTAAACATTTACTGCAGACCTATAGAGGTCATGTCAAGATTGTTGCGACTATTCAGTTTTACTTGTCAATTTTACTTTCAAAAGTTTTAATTGGAGCTCCAAAAAGAAATTCTTATTGTGAAGTTGTATTGACCCCGATTCTTTCTGCAGATTACGACAAGAACGGTGGTCAGTCCTCAAACGTGGACTCCGGGAGGGGCAGCGTCGCGTACTCCAGCGGGCGGCGACCGGAGACCAGCATCCATGACACGTCGGCCGACTCCGACGTCGCGGGCACCAGGCAACCGCAGCCGAGCACCAGCCAGCAGACCCCGGCTCCAGGTATACATCATGTGGAGGCTTTGTACACAGATTATTATTATTATTAAAATTGTCCCAGTGCTTGACAACGGCCTCCCCCAAAGATCTTTCTGTCTCCTGCATCACCGCTGACAAACCTGGCTGGTACGCTATCACGTCATGTTTTCCTAGGCCGGCCATGGTGGCACCATCCGTCTTCATGTGCCCACCTTGGTTGAGATCCTTGCCCAGCGGTCGAAATGTAAGCAGTCAAGTTGACCCGCCCAATCCCACTTTAGCTTCTTACACAGAGCACAGGTTTTATTTTTAATTAAAACTGAACGTGACATTTATTATTATTTATTACTAACATTTTGAATGTGAAACGTGTATGTTTGTCTTAGTTAAGCAGATAAAGCGATTTCGTGTTTTTTCTTGTAGGTATATCATGTGCTCATATCTTCCATTCTTCAATTCTAGCAGAGAACGAGTGGGCGGACCTGGTGGAGTGCGAGCTCCGACAGATCCTGGAGCCGAAGCTGTCCAACATGCGGCTGGACAGCTCCGACAGCTCTGACAGCGACGTCACCCCGCCGCTGCCACCGCTGTCCCCGTCGTCAGACATACACAAGCGGAACAGGTAATACACTATATCCTCCTCCTCTAGTCGTCTTCCTCATATCTGAGGGTCATCTCATATCTGAGGGTCATCTCATATCTGAGGGTCATCTCATATCTGAGGGTCATCAACCTTCCCATTCCGACATACACAAGCTCCCCATCGTCCGACATACACAAGCGGAACAGGTGATTATACACTATCCTTATCCTCTAGTCGTGTTCCTCATATCTGAGAGTCGTGACCCTTCCCTTTGTTCTTATGGTGTTACGCCAGCTGTTCCTATCTTTGGCCACTTGAAGAGCGTCGTAGACGGTAGACTCAATTAGTGTGGTGCGGATTTGAATTTTGATCGGACCAAGTTAGGCCTAAGCACATCTTTAGCTTTTAATCCATACTGATATTATAAATGCGAAATTGTGTCTATCTGTTATCTCATCACACCCAAACCGCTGAACCTATTTTGCTGAAATTTGGTAAGAAGATACTTTGAAGTCCCGTGAAAGAACATAGGTGATAGGATGCTTTTAAATTTTAATTATGCCAATAAAGCATAGGTACGGTTCCTGCGCAACAAACAAATTTTGGCGCAGCGGAGTTGCGGGAGTCATCTAGTATTTACTAAAATTAAACAGTCTAGCGTTAATTATCTACTTCAAATAATTTATTACCTATAGTATATTTATCTTTTTTCTCATATTTTCCAGTCTCCCGGGCCGGTCATCAGAATATCCGGAGGAGCGGCGTCGCGGGCGCGACTCCCCGCGCTGGCACGCGCACGCCCACAAGAAACACTCCTCCAAACGCGATCATCATTATAAAAAACACTGTGAGTGACGGATCTTCGACTGTACTGTATTTCTGTTCGGTTTTTACTAATCTTTTAACTGGAGAAAAATCCCACAACCACCGACTTTTACCTAAATCCATATTTTCTTACGCCGTGTTCAAACAGCTGCCCGTGTTCTGCGCTACACATTTAGGAAAATAGGATTTGATAGATCATTAATTGCTCTTGCAAGCGACGGAGCCGACAGAGCGTCTCACGCTCACGAAATCTGTCAATTCAGTACTTTAGGGTCAATTCAGAAATTCGCCCTTAAGCAAAACCAATTGTTTGTGTTTGTTGTGTGTTTTATTGTTTTATTAATAGGATGACAATTTCTAGAAATGTACTACATTTACACTTTTTTTTATTTCGAACGCGATCTCTTAGCAACAAAAATGTATTTATTGCACTTTTTCCAGTATTCGGTCTAGATACAACGGACATGACGTCGACGACCACTCGCAGCCTGGACCTATCATCGTTGCTGGACGCCCGCTCCGACGCGCGGACAGACAGCGACGCGTCGGGCGATGCGCGCGCCATCCGCCGCCAGCTGCGGGGGCTGGAGAACATGTACGCTGAAGTGCTCCAGCTGCTGGGGGTGCGGAAACCAGCGAGGCCCACGCCTTGGGAGGCCAGGTAATGAGTCTGATAATGTTGGCGCAGATGATGTGACATTTTCATGTAAGTAATTTAGGCGCATCATAGTTGTTTAAATAAACCATCATTCTTTAAGAGAGGTAGCTCTTCCTCGTTACATCTTTTCTTATTTTAAAGACTTTGATCATATTGGCACACAAGTTGCTGCAACATGTTGATGTGATTTCTCCTGTTAGCTCGACTTGTTGGGAAAATATCATTATTCATTAAAAAAGAAAGGTAATATAATAACTTTATCAATCAGACACTGTCATTTTCATGACCAATTAATATCAGCCCAAACCCGTAAGAACTATCACGTCAATATTGCATGCATGAATGAATTACGCAAGCCTGGGAAGGCTGGGATGATGTTTTCCCAAATCCCACAGTAAACGTTAGAATCTTTTTCGCAGACATATATACGGATCAATATCATGGAAAAAACTTGAGAGGTGTCAAAGGACACCCGGATGGAACGAAGTTGCTTTCTATAAGAGAAAGAGAGACATACAGAGAGACATGCGCACGCCGCACGGCTTACAACTATAGCAAAAAGTGTCGTTACGACTTTCGGTCTTAATTAGTTCCGTCTAGCCCCCTTTCGGAACGCGCGATAAGGAACTTCGTTCCAATAAAAGAGGTGTAATTGTCAGCAGGTTGTCGTCAAAACGGCGGTACGGCAGCATGTCGTCGCTACCGTCCAGCTCGGTGAGCAGCCGGCCCGTGCGCGACAAGCGCCGCAGCTCACATGACGGACGGAAGAAGCACGATCTCAAGGTAATTGTTCAAGTTAAACCACTACTCACTAAGGTTCAAATGTCTCTCGACTAAGTAGTCCAAGGTGGGGATCCGGTTTCCACGGCAAAAGTAACAAAAATATTTTTTTCAGGTAAGCACAAAGTGATCTTCACTTGATTTTCTGACAGGAAAGGTTGTACATTCGTCAGATGGGATGTAATAAGTTCGTCTACGTCCTACGCTTATCTCATAAAGTCATAACAGTTGTGTTAAATTAGTGGTTGGTAGTTGAAAACCGAAAACTCACCAATGCGTACAGTGACTCCTAGTGTCCACCACTGCATTAATATTCCGAATTCTCTAGTCACAAAGGTGGTCGAATTTTTTCAGGATTGCTTAGTTTATCGTTACATAGTAGGTACCTAGGTTTGAATTGTACCAGATTGTTGAATAATTCTCCTTTTATTCAGGGCATCAATAAGCGTTTCGCCCGCCTGGAGGCGCACGTGGTGACACTGGCGCGGTCGGTGGCGCACCTGTCCTCCGAGATGCGCACGCAGCACCTCGTCATGGCCGAGATGGACAACATCCGCGCCGAGATCGCCGCGCTCAGGCATATGTACAAGTGAGTGTTGCTGTGGCGGTACCCACAAATAGCCCAACATTCCTGCATCGCGCTATCAAAGTTTTCTAAGTGCGTCGGTATATACACGACAGCTGAAATCAATCACATCACACGTGGACTTCGGCCTGACCGAGCATAACACATATTCCCACAATGGTACCAATAAGTTAGGTCATGCAAGACTTGCCGCCACACTAGCAGCAACGTTAGCAAGATCGCGTGAGACACTACCATTCAGGTTGTAAAAGTTAATGCACGCATCTATAGACACATGTCTTGTACATGTGTCTATAGATGCGTGCATTAGCTTTGCTGCCATTTGGCAATGCCATAAAACCCATGAAAGTTGTAACAGTCGCGCGTTTCATCCCGTCTCCAGAGTATCCTTCGGATGTGAACTCTGCGAACTTTTTTAAGTTATGTAAGTGTCACCTATTTCGTACCAATTAGGGGCTAGGGCACTAATTGTGCTGTTATGTTGACTTACACAAGGATACCGATTGGCAATATTTGGGATTTTCATAGGGAGAACAACAGTTTCTGGAACTATTAAAATTCCCATTTCAAAAATACTTTAATGAATTTGCTTCTTGCTGGTCCTTAAGGCTGCGTTTCCATCGGAGCTGCATCGCGAGAAGGTAATATGTTTTTAAGTTCCGATAGAATCGCTCCGTTTAGAACGGTTAGACAAAATAAAACGATTCTATTGTTTCTCAAAAATATATTCCCCAAAAGTTTTTTTATAACGCTTTTTATAAGACTCACTTAAAACTCCATCTAAACGTTTTCCTCCATCTCCAGATCTCAGCAGTACATCAGGTCTGGTCACCGGCACACGGACCCGTTCTCGTTCAGCAACCCGGACCGCGTGAAGCGACTCACCAAGTTCTTCGGAGACGAGCCCCCGCTCATGAGGCTGTTCCTCAAGAAACTTGGATATGAGGTCAGTTGAAGATTGGTGTCGGATTGTTAGTTGACTCGGCTTGATATAACCCCACTAGCCGCTACGCGTAATTGAGCGAGCAGCCTCGCGAGGCTGCCTCGTGAGACAAATCCTCGGTCGGTCAAGACGTGCCTCGCCCGAGGCCAATGTACGCGCTGCTGCACGGCCCGAACCGAGCGAGGCTGCTCGCTTGGTCAGCACGCGGGTCCTATTAAAATGCATAGCAATCCACCATTTTCCTATTAACTCTAGGTTACTTAGCTAGCCAAACTAATTCGCGCTCAAAGAACAGGCAGACAGCGCCAGTTGTATTGAATGCACAACTAGACCAAAATACGCTATGTACTCGTAGGTCTACCATCTGCTTATGAATACAATTTATAATTTTTCTGAGGATACATAATCATTTTCCAGTTTTGGGAGAAGTGGGTTTTTGACACCAGTTACAATGATAGCATATATTATGTAACCTAAACAGCATAATATTATTATTGGTTTTGAATAGGGCATTTAATAATTTACAAGCAGAGTAAACTCGGTAATATAAACACTTAGAAGAAGGTTTTATGTTTTGGATTGCGAAAGATACTGACTTCTTGTTTTTAAAACTTTTTTCATTTAACATCCACACTCCTTTCAGAAATACGCAGCCCTACTCGAGAAGGAGAAGGTCGGGGCGGCGGAGCTCCCCTACGTGGGGGAGGACAGGCTGCGAGCGCTAGGGGTGCCGCTGGGACCCCGCATGAGGATCCTGAAGGAGGCCGGGGTACACCACGACCTGCATATGCAGAGAGACGACATGAACACTACCACCACTACGCTGGCTATTGTTTGAACAGTCCAAATTTCCGACCTACACAATATAGACTAAAGATTTAAGGAAGAAGTAAGAATTTTCATACATGTGCGAGTTAAATTAAACAGCATAGCCATTCCAGTCATGTGAGAGATCTAACGCGAAGTAGCGTACTTTGATGCACGTGTGTGCGTAAGCGGGTGTATACAAAATAGCCTCAGTTGTAATAAAGGCCGAGCTGTATTATTTTAGTTGTGATCCATACATATATAAATATTAAGACGCTACTTACAAAGCAAAAAAAATATTTTTAAAATTTTGTGACTCCCCACGTGGCTTTTACCACGTAATATTGAAGCAAAAAGCATGCCAACTTATAACAAATATGACAACGAATATTATTCAATTCAAAACAACTTTTTAACTCATGTTGCTTTTGCAAATCTTTGAAGTTTTTGTCAACGAACATAATATTATACATACATTAGTTTAAATGATGTGTTTAAAAAAACTCCTTATGTTAGCTCTTACTCGTGTAAATACATCTTACCTCATACTTAGTTTAATTTCAATGGAAAAATAATTTTAGTACTATTCAGTCTTTACTCTTTCTACATTACTAGTTATAATAAATGTATGTTATAGACAATATTATTTTTTAAATACTCAGATATTGTCGTATTTTGTCTTGTCCTACGTAAGTACTTAATATATTATTTTTTAATATTCATGACATACTTTAGAATACATTATGAAAATTTTATTTTATCCATACTTGGATCATGTAATAATTCAAATAATATTATGTATGTTAGCTTAAAATATCTGTCTCATTAAGGTGCAACTAGTTTATTGTAAAGCGCACACGGGCGACAAAATTGTCTTCATCATCCTTTTTTTTATAATATTTTTTAATATATTTTCATAATATTTTGCTTTTGAATTAAGTATCAACTGAAATTGACGCATAATAGAGTAAACATCTAAACAAATTCTATGAAGAATAAGGATTTAGGTATTAACCGACTTCCAAAAAGGATGAGGTTTCTGAATTAAATAAATTAATCTTTCAAGCCGCATAAGAGCACCGGTGATCGCGACAATAATAGAATACAATCGCATTTCCAAGAATCCGCGATCGAAGGATTAAACCGTAAATAAGTTTTTTTTTCATGTGCTAAATTGATAATCGGTGAGCGACATTTTTGTCGCCCGCGTGAGCTAAGCCTGAGATGTTGCTATGTTTAGCCAAAGACAAAGGCATTGTGCATGTATATAATCTGTATATTACTTACAACGATATTTCAACGAATTAGTACATAATTTCACAACTGTAATTTCTAATTTGTATAAAGTTAATTAAATGTCTCTCGTTCGAGTTCATTTGTTTTAATATATCTCAATTCTCAATTAATGTTGCTTTAGGCGCAGCGCAGACGACAGACTATCCGTGGACCGTGACGCACTTTTTGTCTGTGGAAATAGAACCTATGCAATAGGCTTGGTGACTAATTTTTTTCTTATTGGTAATTGAAAGACCCTTAAAAATAGAAACATCGCTGAAAGAATGACTCTGATAGCTTTAAAATTCACCAAGATATGAACAATTCAAACATCTCATGAAATAGACCTGCCCGAAACGCTCCATACAAAGTGCTACGAAAGACTGACGTCACTCTTTCTTAGTTTGTACGGATCGGGAGAGAACTTTGTTCGATAGGTATATTAAATATTGCGTTTATGAAAGTGGTTTCATACCAAAAGTTGCTTTTAATTGCATAAGTTATCGAATGGTATACAAATATTAAGAAATTTAATTGAAAAAAAATTCGGCTTGATTATCCAACTCTGAAGGCGCAGTACAATAAAAATACAAATGATATCGAGCTGAAATTTTGGTAACATTTATTTTTACCGTGATTTCTTTATTTTATTAACAAAATTCGCTAATCTTTGACCTTGACATCATCCCTATTACATGCGGACTTTTTGCGCGTCGTGTGCGTTACTGCATTTAATTGCATAGGTTCTATTTCCCACAGACTTAAAAGTGCGTCACGGATAGTCTGTCGTCTGCACTGCGCCTTATATTTTGTTGATTTCTTTATGCGGGCTCTACACTCGCGGCGCGAATTGCGGCCACGACGAGAAACCGCGAAACCCTCCACACTCGCGGTTCGCGGCCTTCGCGGGCTTTCGCGCCGCGAGTGTAGAGCCCGCATTACACGTTAGAAAGCGTGAGAGTGAAGAAAATGATTTTATATTATTAAAAACAACTAATATAATGATATTCAGCAATATATATATCTCATTAAATAAACATACAAATATTGCGGCCGGCGATAAGCGACGCGACACGACTGACGACACTTCACCCAGATAGCAAGCTAGCTTGCTGCAAATTTGATTTTTGTTTGAATTTAAATTGCCACCTCATATATGAAAAGATAAACTTACGACAAAGTTGGTGCAAACTTGTTAATTTAAAGATAACATTTCAAATTCGTGGTAATGTTGCAGCAATCTTGTATTTTCCGCTCTAATTCAAAGATGAATCTGCAAGTTTGTTTTTAAGTTGATACAAACTTGCTTGAGTGAACTTGACATGATATGACGTCATCACTGACTGACGCTGACGGTCGACGGACGCCATTTTGATTGCTGGCTGCGGTGTTTTGCCGTTTGCGGCGTGCTGTGATTTTAGCATTTAATATTGTGATTGCATATTGATAATTTGTGGATTGCTTATGAAAAATTACCGCGCGTTCCACAATCAACAATAGGTAAAGTGTTAAATGAGTGTTCATGGTATATTAAATGACATAAGCAATTTGGAGTCAAGGCACTGCATGACGCGTGAAAAAAAAAGTTTTGGAGTGGCGGGAAAAGTTGGAAAATTTTTCAGCACTGAAAATTTATTTGATTTTTATTGTAAAAAGTTGTATAATTGTAGAATATTTGTCGTATTGTATACATATATTTTTAAATTTAATATTTGTTTTATTAGATTTTTTTTTATTTTTTTTAAATTACTTAATTTTTTTTTGGTGTTTATTTTATTATAAATAATATAAGAATTTTTGCGAAAAAAAAAAAATAAAATTATAATATTAAAATTTTATATAAATATTTTAATTTATAAATTATAAAACTCTAGGGTCTTCTCGTCTTTTAAAAATATTTTAGCCCTCTACAAGTGCACTGATATCTGAACTAGATTTTACAGAATTTCAGCTGTCGTATATATACCGACGCGCTCAGAAAACTTTGATAGCGCGATGCAGGAATGTTAGGCGAATTGTGGGTACCGCCACATTGTTAAATTAAATTTTGGAACGGAGTTCCTTTTCGCGCGTTGCGAAAGGGGGCTAGGCCGAAAAAATTGTAACGACACTTTTTTATTAGTACCTGCATGTTAGGGGCAGAGGGCGTTGCGCGTTGATAATATTATTATAGATAGTATTGCGGGTTTCTTCTTCTTCTTCTTCTTCTTCTTCTTCTTCTTCTTCTTCTTCTTCTTCTTCTTCTTCTTCTTCTTCTTCTTCTTCTTCTTCTTCTTCTTCTTCTTCTTCTTCTTCTTCTTCTTCTTCTTCTTCTTCTTCTTCTTCTCTTCTTCTTCTTCTTCTTCTTCTTCTTCTTCTTCTCTTCTTCTTCTTCTTCTTCTTCTTCTTCTTTCTTCTTCTTCTTCTTCTTCTTCTTCTTCTTCTTCTTCTTCTTCTTCTTCTTCTTCTTCTTCTTCTTCTTCTTCTTCTTCTTCTTCTTCTTCTTCTTCTTCTTCTTCTTCTTCTTCTTCTTCTTCTTCTTCTTCTTTCTTCTTCTTCTTCTTCTTCTTCTTCTTCTTCTTCTTCTTCTTCTTCTTCTTCTTCTTCTTCTTCTTCTTCTTCTTCTTCTTCTTCTTCTTCTTCTTCTTCTTCTTCTTCTTCTTCTTCTTCTTCTTCTTCTTCTTCTTCTTCTTCTTTCTTCTTCTTCTTCTTCTCTTCTTCTTCTTCTTCTTCTTCTTCTTCTTCTTCTTCTTCTTCTTCTTCTTCTTCTTCTTCTTCTTCTTCTTCTTCTTCTTCTTCTTCTTCTTCTTCTTCTCTTCTTCTTCTTCTTCTTCTTCTTCTTCTTCT